>CM059437.1:95218922-95514902 GCA_030390025.1 Squalus acanthias | reverse complement strand
CTCTCTCTCTCTCTCCCCCTCTCCCTCTCCTCGTCCTCTCTCTCCCTCCCCCCTCTCCCTCTCTCTCTCCCTCCCCTTCTCCCTCTCTCTCCCTCCCCTCTCCCTCCCCTTTTCCTCTCCCTCTCTCTCTCTCTCTCTCTCTCTCCCCCTCTCCCTCTCCTCACCCTCCCTCCCCTCTCCCTCTCCCTCTCTCTCTCTCTCTCCCCCTCTCCCTCTCCTCTCCCTCCCTCCCCTCTCTCTCTCCCTCTCTCTTCCCTCTCTCTCCCCCTCTCCCCTCTCCCCCTCCCCGTGTATTTTACTCTGCTTTCAAATATTTATTCACTTTTCTCTGAAAAGTTGCCTCCAGCAATCACTATAGAAAACCCTTCCATGTTCCGACATCCCTGTGTGTAAAGAAATGTTTCCTAATCTCTGTCCTCACTCAGTGACAATTTTCAATTGATGACCCCTCATCTCTTGCTGTGCGCAAATTGGCTGCTGCGTTTCCCACATTACAACAGTGATTACACTTCAAAAAATACTTCATTGGCTATGAAACGCCCTGGAACGTCCTGAGGTCATGAAAGGCGCTATAGAAATGCAAGTCTTTCTTTCTGCCTGACCTGCTGAGTGTTTCCAGCATTTTCTTTTTTGATTTCAGATTTCCAGCATCCGCAGTATTTTGCCCTTGATTGAAAGCGATGGTTTCTCTCCCCTCTGGTGTATCATGTCAGGGAAGACAACTGTACTTACCGATAAAGGGGCAAGGTTAGAGTGAGCCCACCTAAGTGTCCTCTCAGGCCTCACTAATGGGAGTGGAATGGCTGTACATTCCCTTCTCCGAGATGATCTTCACCTGGTACAGGCCACAGAGTCATCCCGTAACTAATAAGAACATAAGTACATAAGAAATAGGAGTCGGCCATTCGGCCCCTCGAGCCTGCTCCGCCATTCAATAAGATCATGGCTGATCGTCGACCTCAAAATCTTCTAGACTCGGCCTGTATTCCCTAGAGTTTAGAAGAATGAGAGGTGATCTCATTGAAACATACAAAATTCTTACAGGGTTTGACAGGGTAGATGCAGGGAGGATGTTTCCCCTGGCTGGGGAGTCTAGAACCAGGGGTCACAGTCTCAGGATAAGGGGTCGGCCATTTAGGACTGAGATGAGGAGAAATTTCTTCACTCAGAGGGTCGTGAATCTTTGGAATTCTCTGCCCCAGAGGGCTGTGGAGACTCAGTCGTTGAGTATATTCAAGACAGAGATCGATAGAATTTTGAATATTAAGTGAATCGAGGGATATGGGGATAGTGCAGGAAAGTGGAGCTGAGGTCGAAGATCAGCCATGATCTTATTGAATGGCGGAGCAGGCTCGAGAGACCAAATGGCCGACTCCTGATCCTAATTCTTAATTTTTATATGTTCTCAACTTCACTTTCCCGCCCAATCCCCTTGATTCCCCGAGAGTCCAGAAATCTATCGATCCCAGCCTTGAATATACTCAAAGACTCAGGGCTGGATTTTGTGAATGGAGACGTGCTGGAGGCGGGACTGCTGCTTATTGGGTCTAAGTCCCGCCTCCATCATCTTCTGGCCAACCAGCGGGAATTTCCCCTGATTGATCTTGTTAAGCCCGCCCGGCGGGCTCAGCAGGCCAATTAGGAGGAAGTCAGTGACAGAGCACGTCAACGTCTGACGTGTCATCTGTCAAGACTCCTTGAAAGAAGAAATGTCAGCGTTTGTGAAGCTGTCAAACACTGACATTCTGTGTAGTTTAATGAGCCCTTGTGTTCAGGACTCATCAAACCTTTCAACTTTGTAGAAAGCAGATGACTGTTGGTTCGGAGGATCCAACAGCCAGTCTGTGAAATCTACAATGGAGATGTCAGGACTCTGGAACCACCGCGGCTGAAGGCTGTCGGCAGAAACAAAGGTAAGTGAACATTTTATAACACTTTACACTCACCTCACATACTTACCACTCCACACTTGCACCTCTACATTGCACTTTCAGGCCCCTCCGACCCCCGCAGATCTCCTTCACGTCTCCTCCAACCCGGCGGGGTTCTCCGAGGTCGAGAAGCCTTCACCTGAAAAGGTAAAATGGGACTAATCCTTTTTTCTGCCTGTTGACTACCTGTTAACAGGTAGTTAAAAGGATTTAATCCCTTTCCCGCCTCCAGGAGACGGGACCCAAAGCAGGACATCTTCCCGCCTCCTGGCAAAAGGACACGGAGGCGGGATGGGGGCGGGTTTGCCATCCGCCCCCACTTTCTCCGAGTTTACCGGCTGTCCCGCCTCCATACCCGCCTCCTCGGGGCTGGCAAAATCCAGCCCTCAGCATCCACAGCCCTCTGGGGCAGAGAATTCCAAATATTCACCGCCCTCTGAGTGAAGAAATTCCTCCTCATCTCAGTCCGAAATGGCCGACCCCTTATCCTGAGACTGTGACCCCTAGACTCCCCAGCCAGGGGAAACAGCCTCTCAGCATTTAATAATCCATGTGGCAGTTCCAGATAATTGCTCGTTCACTTAGAACATGAGTTATTTTACTTCATTACTCTTCAGAGGTTAATGTGGCGAAGATCTATTTTGTATTGCTAAACAAAGACGTTATTCCGGCAGGCAGCCGGGAAAGGTTGGCATTGTGTTATTATTCCATCAATACTGGGAGAGCTTTCACCCATTGTCACATCAGGCTAATTCTCTGTGCTATCTTTTCAAACCAGTTTGCATGTATTAGCATTCGCAGGCTTGTGATAACTGGATTGCCACAATTAATATGCATCTCTGATTTGAATATTTGTTCACGGGTGTTCGAACAGATTTCTGCTATTCACAAAATGCTCAGTGCTCCCTGTCGCTGTGATTTCTCATGAAAAGCCCCCTGACGTTTTGCCTCGCCATTTAGTGACCCCAGACATGTGCTTCCTCGGTGTCCTACTTGTCTTTGCTTCTGTAGGTTACAGACTTACATAGAATGCCAAAGTTTCAGCCCATGTCCCCTAGTTTGTTGCAGACCCGAATTTGCATCAAGTTACTTTGAGTCTACAGCACAGAAATAGGCCATTCGGCCCAACCAGTCCATGCCGGTGTTTATGCTCCACTCGAGCCTCCTCCCATCTTTCCTCATCTAACTCTATCAGCATAACCCTCGATTCCCTTCTCCCTCATATGCTTATCTAGCCTCCCCTTAAATGCATCGATACTATTCACTTCAACCACTCCCTGTGGTAGTGAGTTCCACATTCTCACCACTCTCTGGGTAAAGAAGTTTCTTCTGAACTCCCTATTTATAGAATCATAGAATGGTTACAGCACAGAAGGAGGCCATTCGGCCCGTCGAGCCCATGCCGGCTCTCTGCAAGAGCACTTCAGCTAGTCCCACTCCCCCGCCCTTTCCCCGTAGCCCTGCAAATCTTTTCCCCTCAGGTACTTCTCCAACTCCCTTTTGAAAGCCGTGATTGAGTCTGCCTCCACCACCCTTTCAGGCAGTGCAGTCCAGATCCTAACCACTCACTGAGTAAAAATGCTTTTCCTCATGTCGCCTTTGGTTCTTTTGCCAATCACCTTAAATCTGTGTCCTCTGGTTCTCGACCCTTCCACCAATGGGAACAGTTTCCCTCTATCTACTCTGTCCAGACCCCTCATGATTTTGAACACCTCTATCAAATCTCCTCTCAACCTTCTCTGCTCTAAGGAGAACAACCCCAGCTTCTCCAGCCTATCCACGTAACTGAAGTCCCTCATTCCTGGAACCATTCTCGTAAATCTTTTCTGCACCTTCTCTAAGGCCTTCACATCCTTCCTAAAGTGCGGTGCCCAGAATTGGACACAATACTCCAGCTGAGGCCGAACCAGTGTTTTATACAGGTTCATCATAATTTCCACACTTTTGTACTCTATACCTCTATTTATGAAGCCCAGTATCACGTGAGCTTTTTTAACCGCTTTCTCAACCTGCCCTTCCACCTTCAATGATTTGTGCACATATACCCCCAGGTCTCTCTGTTCATGCACCCCCTTTAGGACTGTACCCTTTAGTTTATATGTCCTCTCCTCATTCTTTCTACCAAAATGTATCACTTCACACTTTTCTGCTTTAAATTTCATCTGTCATGTGTCCGCCCCATTCCCCCAGCCTGTCTATGTCTTCCTGAAGTCTATCACTCTCCTCCTCACTGTTCACTATACTTCCAAGTTTTGTGTCCTCTGCAAATTTTGGAATTGTGCCCTGTACACCCACATCCAAGTCATTAATATATTTCAAGAAAAGCAGTGGTCTTGAGTACCGACCCCTGGGGAACACCACTGTATACCTTCCTCCAGTCCGAAAAACAACCGTTCACCACTACTCTCTGTTTCCTGTCACTTAGCCAAGTTCGTATCCATGCTGCTACCGTCCCTTTTATTCCATGGGCTTCAACTTTGCTGGCAAGCCTATTATGTGGCACCTTGTCGAATGCCTTTTGGAAATCCATGTACACCACATCAACCACATTGCCCTCATCAACCCTCTCTGTTACCTCATCAAAAAACTTGATCAAGTCAGTTAAACACGATTTGCCTTTAACAAATCCGTGCTGGCTTTCCTTAATTAATCCACACTTGTCCAAGTGACTGTTAACTTTGTCCCTGATTTTCATTTCCAAAAGCCTCCCCACTACCGACTGACTGGCCTGTAGTTGCTGGGTTTATCCTTACACCCTTTTTTAAATAATGGTGTAACACTTGGGCTGGATTTTGTCTTGGGGTTGGGTCATCTGCATTTCGTGTTATCCACCCGCCTGAAATTGGATGTGGGAGATTGATGCAATTTTCACTTAATTGGGCAATTGAGTTCCAGCATGTGGGAACCCATGAACCAATTAGTGGTTTCAGTCTGAAAGTCGCCTCTGATGATGTCATCATTTCTGCTGCATTGCAGGTCAGGTCAGAGACTGCCTGGCCTTTGCTGTGAGAGAGAGAGAGAGAAAGAGAGAGAGAGAGGAGAGAAGAGAAGAGAAGAGAGAGAGAGAGAGAAAATTAATTTTTTTTCCATCCAGGTCCTCTCACAGCAAAGGCCAGGCAGTCTCTGAAGCCATTCAATGCAGCAGCATCAGAGGCGACTTTCAGACCTAATACTACTACTACCTTCATCACATCTCCGTTGTAATAGTGGACCTGCAGCTGATAGTCAGCTATCCACTTGTGCTCCCGCCAGGTTTCACTGGCATGTTTCACATCAGGCGTGCTTCACGTCAGAAAAGGGTTAAACTAGCTAAAACGTTTCAAAATGGCATTACAGAGCCAATTTAGAGCTTGTTAAGGGCTTTAATGGCCTCTCCCGCCTCTTGGAGGCGGGACGGAGTTGGGAACACCGCACACAATTTTATCAAAATTGCGTGGAGGTGGGTTGGAGGCGGGATGGGGTCGGGACCCCCGAATCTGCAACTTTAACCCCCCACACGCCTCCAAACCCGACTCCACTGGTCATTCAAAATCCAGCCCTCTCCAGTCCTCTGGCACCACCCGCATATCTAAAGAGGATTGGAAGATTATGGCCAGTACCATCGCGATTTCTTCCTTCACTTCCCTCAGCGTCCTAGGATGCATCCCATCCGGTCCTGGTGAGTTATCTACTTTAAGTACAGCCAGCCTTTCTAGTACCTCCTCTTTATCAATTTTTATCTCATCTAGTAACTCCTCTACCTCCTCCTTCACTATGTCTATGGCAGCATCTTCTTCCTTGGTGACGCCAGATGCAAAGTACTCATTTAGTACCTCAGCTATGCCCTCTGCCTCCATGCGTAGGTCTCCCTTTTGGTCCCTAATCGGCCCCACCCCCCCTCTTACTACCCGTTTACTATTTATTTGATTTCTTGGTGACTATCTTATATTGATGGCCTCTAGCTTGTTCTTCCCCACAAGTGGAAACACTCTTTCTATGTCTACTCTTGTCAAATTTCATAATTTTAAAGACCTCTATTAGGTCACCCCTGCATCTTTTCTTTTCAAGAGGAGAGAGACTCAGCCTATTCATCCTTTCCTGATAGGTGTAACCTCCCAGTTCTGGTATCATCCTTGTAAATCTTTTTTTGCACCCTCTCCAGTGCCTCCAAATCCTTTCTATAATATGGTGACCAGAATTGGACAGAGTACTCCACCTGCTCCAATAGATGGTTAACTCCAGGATCAGAGCTGCGAGGTCTTTTGATCAGAGGTGAGGGGGGTGTCAGACTAGGATGTATTAAGAGGCGAAAGAGATCCAGCAATTGCAAAAGGGCACGTGGAGGGGAAGCGGGCAAGTCGGAGGACCTCCTCGTGGGTCTCCTCCTGGGCCTGGGCCTGGCCATGGTGGCCATCCACAGGTCCAGGTTGGACGAGGCCCATGGAGGGAGGGGTCGCTCTGGCTGCCCGCCTCTCTTCCACGCTTCTCGACAGCGAACAGGTGGCCCCGGAGAAGGAGCACGTGGCATCCGTCGGTACGCTTGAGGCCTCCCGCGACTGGCAGGCACCGCCGGGACTGGAGGGCGTGCTGGATAGTACAAATAACGTTATTAGTTAAGTTACAAATTTCCTTTGTTTTCTATTAGTTATGCCCCTCTAAAAAGGCAGTATTTTTGTTAGATTTTTTTTTTCGTTTGATGCCGCTCAGTGTCTCCTTATAGTTTTAATTAAAAAAACATATGGTTTCTGGAGGTTGATTAATCTCTACAGAATAGGCTGATTGCACGCTCTGAAAGTGCTTCTATAAAGAAAAAACTTGCATTTCTATAGCGCCTTTCACAACCTCAGGACATCCCAAAGCGCTTTACAGCCAATGAAGTACTTTTTGAAGTGTAGTCACTGTTGTAATGTAGGAAACACGGCAGCCAATTTGTGCACAGCAAGCTCCCACAAACAACAATGTGATAATGACCAGATAATCTGTTTTAGTGATATTGATTGAGGGATTACATTGGCCAGGACACCGGGGAGATCTCCCCTGCTCTTCTTCGCAATAGTGCCGTGGGATCTTTTATGTCCACCTTTTTGGTTCGGGAGCCCCACATTAAAAAAAATATTCATTCCCGACATGTGGGCGTCGCTGGCAAGACCGGCATTTATTGCCCATCCCTAATTGCCCCTTGAGAAGGTGGTGGTGAGCCGCCTTCTTGAACCGCTGCAGTCCGTGTGGTGAAGGTGCTCCCACAGTGCTGTTAGGGAGGGAGTTACAGGATTTTGACCCAGCGATGATGAAGGAACGGCTTCATCTACGCTTTCCCTATGCCTGTACCCATTAAACAAGTGGTGCGATTGCTTCGTAAATGAAATCTGCCTACATACAGGTGGAAATCTCTCGCTATTTCTTAATCTTGCTAACAACTCCAGCAAGCTGAGAGTCTCTGCCTGTTATTGATTACTGTATAATGCATGGATCAGGCCAGGTCTGGGGCTGCGAGATACGCAGGACTTGCTCTTATATATCTGGCTAACTTAATGCTGCTATCAAGGACTCAATCAGCTGTTGCTCACAAGTTACCAACATTCACTTTTTACTGTAATCTTGAGCCAGAAGAGTAACTGCAGGCAAATCATACAGAAAAATCAAAGCCCATGAGCCACAGTGCGAGATGGATGGAGAAAGAAAGATAGAAAGAAAGACTCGTATTTACACAGCACCTCTCAGGACGTCTCGAAGCACTTTACAGCCAATGAAGTACATTTATTTTGAAGTGTAGTCACTGTTGTAATGTGGGAAACGCGGCAGACAATTTGTGCACAGCAAGCTCCCACAAACAGCAATGTGATAATGACCGGATAATCCGGTTTAGTGATGTTGGGTTGAGGGATAAATATTGGCCCAGGACACCAGGGAGCGCTGCACTGTCGGAGTTTCTGTATTTTGGACGGGCCGTTAAACTGCCCTCTCAGGTGGATGTAAAAGATCCCGCGGCACTATTTTGAAGAAGAGCAGGGGGAGTTCTCACCGGTGTCCTGGGGCCAATGTTGATTCCTCAACCCACAATGTCCTGAATGAGAGGTGAAAGTGCTACCAATGAGCCAAGCCTTCAAAAGGGAGTTGGATAAATACTTGAAGAAGAAAATTTGCAGGGCTATGGGGAGTGAGCAGGGGGAGTGGGGCTAATTGGAGAGCTCTTTCAAAGAGCCGGCACAGACTCGATGGGCCGAATGGCCTCCTTCTGTGCTGTCCTATTCTATGATTCTATGACACTTATCCCAACAACAGTCTCAGAAAGCCGGTTTATCGGGAATCTCTATTTCTGCCATCGGTTTAGGGATCTAAATTTAGGAGAGCAAACTGGTTCACAGATCCCGGACTCACGGAATCCAAATTGACACAGGCCCAAGCTCTAACACTCCGACGCATTTTAATTGGTACCTTCACTGCCAGCAGAGAGAGAAAGCTTCCCTCCTGTCACCATCCAAATTCAGAGCCCCAAGAATGAAAGGTTTGTGCACAAACCCACTTCAACCCTCCCACTCGAAATTTCAAACAGCCTTTAAAAACAAAAACAATTGGGGCTTGGATAATTACCGAAATTTAAATGAGGGCAAGGAGGAACAGTGTTGCTGATTTCAGCCGTCTGCAAAGGGAAATTGTGATGCTAATCTGCTCGAGTTTAGTGCGCCGATTGACGGAGCTGGGATCTTACATGGAGATGTTGACACTTTAAATCCCTTACATTGCTGAAACACAGCAAGGGGTCCCGGAGTGATCAGAGTTCACAATGTCGAACTAAACCCTTTACTCACACTCCGCTGCTCCTTTCACCAGCCAGGCAGCTTTAGCGCTGACGCCCTTTCTCTCTCTGATGAAAATGAGGAAGCAAAGTTGGCGGTTAAAAAAAAAGCGACTGCGCTTGGACATCACCAGGCACGATATGCTGACGACACTTAGAAACATAGAAAAATAGGAGCAGGAGTCGGCCATTCGGCCCTTCGAGCCTGCTCCGCCATTCAATATGATCATGGCTGATCCTCTATCTCAATACCATATTCCCGCTCTCTCCCCAAACCTCTTGATGTCTTTTGTGTCTAGAAATCTATCTATCTCCTACTTAAATATATTCAGTGACTTGGCCTCCACAGCCTTCTGGGGTAGAGAATTCCACAGGTTCACCACCCTCTGAGTGAAGAAATTTCTCCTCATCTCAGTCCTAAATGTCCTACCCCATATCCTGAGACTGTGCCCCCTCGTTATAGACCCCACAGCCAGGGGAAACATCCTCCCTGCATCCAGTCTGTCTAGCCCCTGCATCCAGTCTGTCTAGCCCCTGCATCCAGTCTGTCTAGCCCCTGCATCCAGTCTGTCTAGCCCCTGCATCCAGTCTGTCTAGCCCCTGCATCCAGTCTGTCTAGCCCCTGCATCCAGTCTGTCTAGCCCTGTCAGAATTTTATACGTTTCCACGGTGGAATAGATAGTTTTGAGAAGAGTACAGTGCAAAATAAATCAAAATGGCGCGCGCGATTCGACTGTCCCGTTGGTCCCAGCTCTGTCTGTATCTCGCAGGATGATTCCCTGGTCAGAGCGATATGGTCTGTCAGTGAAACCCACAGTCGAGCTTTCAGGGATAGTCCACTATTCCTACAGGAGTTTCACCCAAAAGGGCATCGTCAGCAAAGTTCCCGCTAAGCTGCGGGGCCACGCGGCTGTGGGCCGGTCCCGCGCAGCCCGGGACTGGTTTTTCCAAGGTGAAGTTTCGCACATGGGCCGCGCAGACCCTTAAAGGGACAGCGCGCCCAAATTTAAAATTGGGGGAACATTGACCGACGGTGCGGTGGAACTCCACTAAAACCGGAGAAACTGAGGTCTGCTGAGGCCCGTTGAAGCCATTAAACTGTCGTCGGCACAGTTTACAAACTGTACAGAATCGTCTTGCAGGGTGAGATCATTGTGTGGGACTGATTTACAGAGCGAGGCTCTTTGTTACAAAGGTTATTACAAAACCTTAATGCTTATCCCAAAACCTTCCTCCCTGCTTTAGATGTAAAAGATCCCATGGCCACTATTTCGAAGAAGAGCTGGGGAGTCATCCCCAGTGTCCTGGCTGAGATTTATCCCTCAACCAACATCACTATAAAAAAAAAACCCCCCCACAGATGATCTGGTCATTGCTGCTTGTGGGAGCTTGCTGTGCACAAATTGGCTGCCGCGTTTCCCCACAGTACAACAGTGACTGCACTTCAAAAAGTATTTCATTGGCTGTGAGGCACTTTGGGACGTCCTGAGGTGGCAAAAGGCGCTATAGAAATGCAAGTTCTTTCTGTTAATTGACTTTCTTTGCTTGATGTTATGTTTGGTCGGTGGCTCGCCACTTATTGCGTCTTTCAACTTTGGTGATTGTCGGACTCACACTGGGAGGGAATTAATTCGGTGTAGATCAGAGGGCTGGTTGTGGTCTGTGGAGCTAGGAGATCAGCATGGCCCCTATTAATGGACTTTGTCTGCACCTATGGGTGCCCATTAATTACAAATTAATTTATAATTAAATTATAAATGGTGAAAAGCTAGAAACAGTGGAGGTCCAAAGAGACTTGGGGGCCCAGGTACATCGATCATTAAAATGTCATGAACAGGTACAGAAAATAATCAAAAAGGCTAATGGATGCTGGCCTTTATATCTAGAGGACTAGAGTACAAGGGGGTAGAAGTTAAGCTGCAGCTGTACAAAAACCCTGGTTAGACCACACCTGGAGCACTGTGAGCAGTTCTGGGCACCAGACCTTAGGAAG
Organism: Squalus acanthias; assembly: GCA_030390025.1. NCBI lineage: Eukaryota > Metazoa > Chordata > Chondrichthyes > Squaliformes > Squalidae > Squalus > Squalus acanthias. The sequence goes on along the minus strand of CM059437.1, from coordinate 95,504,203 downwards.
GATATATTGGCCTTGGAGGGAGTGCAGCGTAGATTCACCAGAATGATACCCGGACTTCAAGGATTAAGTTACGAGGAGAGATTACACAAACTAGGGTTGCATTCCCTAGAATTTAGAAGGTTAAGGGGTGATCTGATTGAAGTTTTCAGGATATTGAGGGAAACAGATAGGGTAGAGAGAGAGAAACTATTTCCGCTGGTTGGGGAGTCTAGGACTAGGGGACATAGTCTAAAAATTAGAGCCAGACCTTTCAGGAGTGAAATTAGGAAACACTTCTATACACAAAGGGTGGTAGAAGTTTGGAACTCTCTTCCGCAAACAGCATTTGATGCTAGATCAACTGTTAATTTTAAATCTGAGATTGATAGCTTTTTGTTAACCAAAGGTATTAAAGGACATTGGCCAAAGGCAGGTATTGGAGTTGGGTCGCAGATCAGCCATGATCTCATTGAATGGCGGAACAGGCTCGAGGGGCTGAATGGCGAACTCCTAAATAAGAAATATGATTCGATGATAAAGTGTTATCGGGCTGCTGTAGAGAGCAGAATCATCGTAGATCAACCTGTCCGTGCACAGTCATAAATATACAGGGCCCAATAAAACAGCCACTAATGTCTCCTAATATCAGTCATTCTACTTGTGAAGAACACATCTCATTTTGTGACTCTAAGCTGAATTTTATCATTGATAATGTTAGGTGCAAAGTGTCACTCACTTTTTCTCCCAGGATATTTTCATTTTGCACTGTTCCAGATATTTCAAGGTTTTTTTTTCATTTGATAGTGGAGTTTGAAATTATGAGGGGTTTTAGTAGAGCAAATAAGGAGAAAGTGTTTCCAGTGGCAGGAGGGTGGGTAAACAGAGGACACGGATTGAAGGTGATTGGCAAAAGAACCAGGGGGGAGATGAGGAGAATATTTTACGCAGTTGTTGTGATCTGGAATGCGCTGCCTGAAAGGGCGGTGGAAGCAAATTCAATAGTAACTTTCAAAAGGGGAATTGGATAAATACTTGAAGAGGAAAGAAATTGCAGGGCTGTGGGGAAAGAGCAGTGGAGTGGGACTAATTGGAGAGAATCTTTCATAGAGCCAGCACAGGCACGATGGGCCGAATGGCCTCCTCCTGTGCTGTATCATTCTATGTTAATGGGGGCGGGGTTTTGAATGAGCGCCAGTGGGGAGAAGGCCCCTCCCCCTCCAGCGCATATGGGAAAATCAAAGGCGCCACACCCTCAGTTTCCGGGAATGCCCCAGACACGGCCGAGGTTTCCGGGAATGCCCCGGGCATGGCTGAGGCTTCCGGGAATGCCCCGGGCACGGCCGAGGTTTCCGGGGATGCCCCGGGCACGGCCGAGGTTTCCGGGAATGCCCCGGGCACGGCCGAGGTTTCCGGGAATGCCCCGGGCACGGCCGAGGTTTCCGGGAATGCCCCTGACACGGCCTCGGTTTCCGGGACTGCCCCGGACACACCCTCGGTTTCCGGGAATGCCCCTGACACGGCCGAGGTTTCCGGGAATGCCCCGCGCGCTCGGAAAATCCCCGGTCGTACGTTAATTTAAAGGCATCCATTTTAGAAATTCGACACTCCTGTAATATGAGCCAAGCTGGGAATCTGGGGCAGTCGATGGGGAATGTTGGTGGGATTAGTTGGTAACTGGGGGATTAGTAGGGTATTGGGTGGGATTAGCGGTTTTGGCGGATTAGCGAGTAACTGGGTGGGATTAACGGGGTTAGCAGTGTCTCTGAGTGAGGTTAATGTGTATTTGGCTGGGATTAGCAGAGTGTTTAAGGAACAATGGGTTAAACTTTCCACTTCTGGGTTGACGGTGCTTATTGTAAAACTGTGCAACCCCAACCTGTGAGTCTCCAGTCATTAAAATTTACCCCTTCGGAACATAGGAGAGTAAAGGACAGGCAAACGATCACCCACTCCCGGAAATAGCCGAGTCCTCCCTGAAATGTTCCCACACTGGCTGCCTCCCTGGGTCGAGCCTCCCACAATCCGCCCTCCGAGTAAAATAGTTCAATCTAAACTGTCTTCGCACCTTCCTCCTTCCAAAGTTTCAGCCCATGTCTCCTAGTTTGTTGCAGACCTGAATTTGTATCGAGTTAGTTCGAGTCTACAGCACAGAAACAGGCCATTCGGCCCAACCAGTCCTTGCCGGTGTTTATGCTCCACTCGAGCCTCCTCCCGTCTTTCCTCATCTAACTCTATCAGCATAACCCTCGATTCCATTCTCCCTCATGTGCTTGTCCAGCCTCCCCTTAAATGCATCTGTGCTATTCGCTTCAACTACTCCCTGTGGTAGCGAGTTCCACATTCTCACCACTCTCTCTGAGTGAAGAAGTTTCTTCTGAATTCCCTATTGGATTTCTTGGTGACTATCTTATATTGAGGGCCTCTAGTTATGCTCTTCCCCACAAGCGGAAACATTCTCTCTGTATCCACTCTATCAAAACCTTTCATAATTTTAAAGATCTCTATTAGGTCACCCCTCGGCCTTCTCCTTTTAAGAGGTTTGGTGGGATTAGAGATGTATTCTACTCAGATTAGTGGCACGGTGGGCTGGGATTAGCAGGGTACTTTCGTGAGATTAGTGGGGTATCAGAGTGGCGGCACTTTGACAAGGTTAGTGGGCCCTCTGGTGGGATTAGTGATTTGGTTGGGAGGGATAAAATAACAAACAACAACAACAACTTGCATTTATATAGCGCCTTTAACAGTGTAAAACCTCCCAAGGCGCTTCACAGGAGCGTAAATCAGACCTAAATTGACACCGAGCCACATAAGGAGATATTAGGACCGGTGACCCAAAGATTGGTCAAAGAGGGAGGTTTTAAGGAGCGTCTTAAAGGAGGAGAGAGAGGCGGAGAGGTTTAGGGAGGGAATTCCAGAGCTTAGGGCCCAGGCAGCTGAAGGCACGGCCGCCAATGGTGGAGCGATGGAAATAGGGGGATGCGCAAGAGGCCAGAATTGGAGATCTCGGAGGGTTATAGAGCCGGAGGACGTTACGGAGATAGGGAGGGGCGAGGCCTTGGGGGAAGTTGAACACAAGGATGAGAATTTTAAATTTGAGGTGTCAGTGGACCGGGAGCCAGTGTAGATCAGCGAGCACAGTGGGCGATGAGAGGGAATTCCAGAGCTTGGGGGAACCTGTGGGCTGTGAGGAGAGGACGAGACCTGTTCGCTAGAATGTAACAGAGCCACAGGCCAGAGAGACCACTTCAGTCAAAGGTTAACAGGTCTGACATTTCTTAATCCTCGCTTTTCATCATCATCATCGCAAATCACAAGGGCCCACCTCATCTCGGTGAATCTATTTTTAATCTGTTTTCCTTTTTTGACAACTCTAACATTTAGATTAAAACGTGTGGCGCCTGCACACCTCCAGCCGCGTAACTTGATTACAATGCACTTGCTGCACATCTCCCGATAGACTTTAATTATGCATGCGCTCATGTCTGGCTGCGCACTCCATCAAACTGCCATTCAAAGCACCGTGGACTCATTATGCAGCTTTAGGCAAACCCAAGTGCTCTGAATTATTTAAATCTCTGTTAAGCTTTCTGTACATCTATCTGAGTGATAAACGGATGAGAAGTGATCTCGGCATCGTCCCTCTGGGAGAAGAGTTAATTGCCTGGACTCTTTGCGCCACTAGGAGAGTTTTACTTTTCTGTCAAGTGTTTCATGTAATTTAAAAACCCCTGCTGAACCATTCAACAACAGCACTTAATCAGACCAGAGGAATACTGGGAGACCTAAAGAGGAGCTGCTCGCACTAAACTCCTTTCTGGCAGGCTCGTTTGTTAAGTTAAATCAAATTCCCAATTATTCGGCCGGTGTCAGCCGTGGCTCAGTGGGTGGCCACACTCACCTCCAGAGGGCAGTACTGAGGGAGCGCCGCACTGTCGGAGGGGCAATACTGAAGGAGCGCCGCACTGTCGGAGGGGCAGTACTGAGGAAGCGCCGCACTGTCGGAGGGGCAGTACTGAGGGAGTGCCGCACTGTCGGAGGGGCAGTACTGAGGGAGCGTCGCACTGTCGGAGGGGCAGTACTGAGGGAGCGCTGCACTGTCGGAGGGGCAGTACTGAGGGAGCGTCGCACTGTCGGAGGGGCAGTACTGAGGGAGCGCTGCACTGTCAGAGGGGCAGTACTGAGGGAGCGCTGCACTGTCGGAGGGGCAGTACTGAGGGAGCGCTGCACTGTCGGAGAGGCAGTACTGTGGGAGCGCTGCACTGTCGGAGGGGCAGTACTGAGGGAAGCGCTGCACTGTCGGAGAGGCAGTACTGAGGGAGCGCTGCACTGCCAGAGGGGCAGTACTGAGGGAGCGCTGCACTGTCGGAGGGGCAGTACTGAGGGAGCGCTGCACTGTCGGAGAGGGCAGTACTGAGGGAGTGCTGCACTGTCAGAGGGGCAGTACTGAGGGAGCGCTGCACTGTCGGAGAGGCAGTACTGAGGGAGCGCTGCACTGTCAGAGGGGCAGTACTGAGGGAGCGCCGCACTGTCGGAGGGGCAGTACTGAGGGAGTGCTGCACTGTCAGAGGGGCAGTACTGAGGGAGAGCCGCACTGTCGGAGGGTCAGTACTGAGGGAGAGCTGCACTGTTGGAGAGGCAGTACTGAGGGAGCGCTGCACTGTCGGAGGGTCAGTACTGAGGGAGCGTGGCACTGTCGGAGGGGCAGTACTGAGGGAGCGCTGCACTGTCGGAGGGGCAGTACCGAGCGAGCTCCGCACTGTCGGAAGGGCAGTACTGAGGGAGTGCTGCACTGTCGGAGGGCCAGTACTGAGGAAGTGCTGCACTGTCGGGGGAACAGTACTGAGGGAGTGCCACACTGTCGGAGGGGAAGTACTGAGGGAGCGCCATACTGAGGGAGCGCTGCACTGTTGGAGGGGCAGTACTGAGGGAGCGCCGCACTGTCAGAGGGGCAGTACTGAGGGAGCACCGCACTGTCGGAGGGGCAGTACTGAGGGAGCGCTGCACTGTCGGAGGGGCAGTACTGAGGGAGCGCTGCACTATCGGAAGGGCAGTACTGAGGGAGCACTGCACTGTCAGAGGGGCAGTACTGAGGGAGCGCTGCACTATCGGAAGGGCAGTACTGAGGGAGCGCTGCACTGTCGGAGGGGCAGTACTGAGGGAGCGCAGCACTGTCAGAGGGGCAGTACTGAGGGAGCACTGCACTGTCGGAGGGGCAGTACTGAGGGAGCACTGCACTGTCGGAGGGGCAGTACTGAGGGAGCGCTGCACTGTCGGAGGGGCAGTACTGAGGGAGCGCTGCACTGTCGGAGGGGCAGTACTGAGGGAGCGCCGCACTGTCGGAGGGGCAGTACTGAGGGAGTGCTGCACTGTCGGAGGGGCAGTACTGAGGGAGCGCCGCACTGTCGGAGGGGCAGTACTGAGGGAGTGCTGCACTGTCGGAGGGGCAGTACTGAGGGAGCGCAGCACTGTCAGAGGGGCAGTACTGAGGGAGCGCCGCACTGTCGGAGGGGCAGTACTGAGGGAGCGCCGCACTGTCGGAGGGGCAGTACTGAGGGAGCGCAGCACTGTCGGAGGGGCAGTACTGAGGGAGCGGCGCACTGTCGGAGGGGCTGCCTTTCGGATGAGTTGTTAAACCGAGGCCCCGTCTGCTCTGTGTAAAAGATCCCACGGCACCAATGGATTGTACGAAGTGTTTTACTGAAAAAAATTAACCCCCGTGGACTCATTTGATTCTACCTGCTAAGATCTATGCTGTTTTAGTATCTTGCTGTGTCTGTATAAATGAATATGATGTTGAAAAAAAAATCCATTGTTACAGTGCCTGAGTGAACTTCACAAACGCCCCACAGAGTTTTGCCGACAATGAATTACTCTGTGATGCTAAAACTGCGACTTGCTTTTGTCGGCAAACACTGCAGCTACAAGATCCCAAACACAGCAACTTGTTTCCAAATCCCTCCCCGACCTCGGCCCTCCCTCTCTCTGTAACCTCCTTCAGCGCTACCACTCTCCGAGATCTCTGCGCTCCTCCAGTTCTGGCCTCTTGCGCACCCCCCGGTTTTCATTGCTCCAGCCTTCAGCTGTGTAGCCCTAAGCTCTGAAATTGTTTTTTCCCATAAAATTATCAACAGGAGGAATTTCACTCCCAAAGAAAGGGGTAGATACTGAAATAATCTGGGGAAATTCTCTCCCCCAAAAGGCTGTGGATACTGGGGGACAATTGGAGCTTTCAAGGCTGAGATCGATCATAGAAACATAGAAGATAGGAGCAGGAGTAGGCCATTCGGCCCTCGAGCCTGTTCCACCATTTAATGAGAGCATGGCTGATCATCCAAACTCAGTACCCTGTCCCTGCCTTCTCCCTATATCCCTTGATCCCTTTAGCCTTAAGAAATATATCTATCTCCTTCTTGAATATATTTAATGAATTGACCTCTACTGCCTTCTGTGGTAGAGAATTCCACAGGTTCACCACTCTCTGGGTGAAGAAATTCCTCCTCATTTCTGTCCTAAATGGATTACCCCTTATCCTTAGACTGTGACCCCTGGTTCTGGACTCTCCGACCATCGGGAACATCCTTCCTGCATCTAGTCTGTCCAGTCCTTTCAGAATTTTATAAGTTTCGATTTTTGTTGGGTAAGAGAATTAAGGGACATGGAGCCAAGGCGGGTAAATGGAGTTGAGGTGCAGATCAGCCACGATCCAATTGAATGGCGGACAGGCTCGAGGAGCTGAATGGCCACCTCCTGTTCCTAATGTTCCTGATGTAATAATCTCTGACCAGTTAGGGGAGGGGGGATGAATAGATAGACCCATACCAGTTATCTTTCCTGTAGATTTGTACAAAAACGGGCTGCGTGTACTGACAGCACAAGTCCCGGCCAGAATGCAGATGATTGGGTAATTCCCCCGTCAATCACACCTGGAGACCGACACTGCTGTGAGTGACTGGGATTGATTTCACTCACATAATTTGTATTGTGTAACTATCCTCCACTCACTGCATTTTGCTGGAGAAATAATCCTGCTTTTATCGGGAGACTCTGCTGCAGTTTCGGTCATGAGTTCTGTTTGCTGTAGTTCACGCAGGCTCTCTTTAAATAGACTCTGTTAGCTGGTTGCTGAGTAAATAGACTCTGTTTGCTGGTTGCTGAGTAAATAGACTCTGTTTGCTGGTTGCTGAGTAAATAGACTCTGTTTGCTGGTTGCTGAGTAAATAGACTCTGCTGGTTGCTGAGTAAATAGACTCTGTTTGCTGGTTGCTGAGTAAATAGACTCTTGCTGGTTGCTGAGTAAATAGACTCTGTTTACTGCAAAATCGACTGTTAGCTGTGAGTCCGGCCGTAAGTCCCGCCCCGCCTACAACTCGTTGGCTGACACAGTGGTGTCAATGCTCACTTTGCAAATAAAGGGCGGAACTCTGGCATGCAGCACAGGGAGTTTCTTTATGAAGAGCACTGCCAGGTTCTCCCTCAGTAAATTCAGAGTATTGAATGCTCCCAGCTGGTTCACAGTGAAGGAGAGCGAGTCAACAAGTCAAATCCTGTCAGAAACAAAAGCCAATTTGGTTATTGGACTGAAAGTAACAAATGAGTCAAAAATTAAATAACGTGAAGTGTTGAGAACATAAAATCTATCTGTCGACACACAATTACATGTCATTAATCATTCTGTTTTTCGGAGCCTCTCACTGCACTTGCTGGTGGTTTTTTTTGCACAATCAGCAGCTCCTTTAAACCGTCTTACAAAGGTCGAAAGAGCCACATTTTCACAACTGGTGGAAGTGTCTTCACCCTTTGCAAAAAGGGGCTCTCTCCCTGGTGTCCTGGGGCCAATATTTATCCCTCAACCAACATCACTGAAACAGATTATTTGGTCATTGTCACATTGCTGTTTGTGGGAGCTTGCTGTGCGCAAATTGGCTGCCGCGTCTCCTACATTGTCAGCCGTGTCTCAGTGGGTAGCACACTCACCTCTGAGTCAGAAGGTTGTGGGTTCAAGTCTCCCTCCAGGGACTTGAGCACAAAAATCCTTGCTGACACTCCAGTGCAGTGCTGAGGGAGCGCTGCACTGTCGGAGGTGCCGTCTTTCGGATGAGACGTTAAACCGAGGCCCCGTCTGCTCTCTCAGGTGGATGTAAAAGATCCCACGGCACTATTTTGAAGAAGAGCAGGGGGGAGTTCTCCCCGGTGTCCTGGGGCCAATATTTATCCCTCAATCAACATCACTAAAACAGATTATCTGGTCATTATCACATTGCTGTTTGTGGGATCTTGCTGTGCGCAAATTGACTGCCTCGTTTCCTACATTACAACAGTGACTACACTTCGAAAAGTACTTCATTGGCTGTAAAGCGCTTTGGGACGTCCTGAGGTCATGAAAGGCGCTGTAGAAATTCAAGTCTTTCTTTTTGTTTTGCTCAGCTGCAGCAGGCAATTGATAAAATGGAAAATATGTTTGGACAGGTGCCTTGCACGAGCTGGTCCTCACTCCGGATGTCTCGTCGGAAACTGAAACCAGTCAATGCTGATCTCCAATGCTCCCCGGACTCCTTGACAACACACATGCAGACTCACCTTGAAAGATTGGTACAGAAATTGGCAGGGCTGTGGGAAAAGAGCAGGAGGGGAGTGGGACTAATTGGATAGCTCGTTCAAAGAGCCGGCACAGGCCGAATGGCCTCCTTCTGTGCTGTGTAATCCTGTGATTCTACACAGTTGCAGGTCCCGGAACAAGGGATCACCCGTTAACTGAAAATAGCAAAGCAAACAAATCCACCCTCCACCATTCCCCCCATGCTGCTCGTGAGACACGAAATATCAGATGCCCCGCATCAGGATTAAGGCAGTAGTCACTGGCTGAACAGCCCACTACGGTATGTGTACCACATAGGGAGAGATTCCGTTACCCTGTGCATGACTGCATTGTCATTTAAAACATGGAACAAAAGTCCATCCTGCACCTGTCAGCCAGTGGCTCAGTTGGTGGCACTCTCTCGCCTCTAAGTCAGAAGGTCGTGGGTTCAAGTCCCACTCCAGAGATTTGAGCACAAAATCCAGGCCGATGTTAAACCAAGGCATCTGCCTGAAGGGATATTTACTAGTCCTAGCCCCTTTAGGGCTACCCCGGATCAGGCGTATTCCCCAGACGTTCACTTTCAACTAAAGTTTGAGGTAGCCGAATCCTAAAGACGCTTAATTGGATCTAAAGGTCCGGACTATCTCTCTCTAAAGGAAAGGTACAGCCTGAAGATGTTACCATCCTCCAGATAGCACTTTTAATAAGTTTAGCTAGACTGTAACGTTCCGGATATTATGAGGGTCCGGAAAACTCCCCCAGAATTCTGCAACTCCTCACTAAAGAGTGTACAGAGATTGAGTTTGCGAGTTTTTGATACAGAAGTCTTAGGTGAGACAATTCTAAAAATATATAGATTTATTAAAGAACCGACATGCAATTTACAGTTGGTGAGTCAATCGCAACATTAACAGTTCCAAAAAGAGAAAGTTTACAATCTTATTATCAGAGAACCTTACTCTCGAATCTTAACTTCGCTACAGTTTTACAGTTCTTAAAGTTCTATTCAGGATATCCACCAAAATCAAATACCTTTGATCCCCGAGGTACAAAGAGTTGGAGACTTACAGAGCCACCTCTGAAGCCGAGAATCGCTTTGCCCCTTTAAAGCGAGTCTGTTATCCCATTTGAGAGTTCAATATTTATACACTTTTCCAGTGGTATTTCCTTTAAGGTTTTCTGCTGATGTAAGCTAATTATCTCTAGTCATTTTTCTGCTGACTCCTGCAATTCTTACAGTCACCTCAGCTGGTAGCATTACAGAATTATGTCTCCTCTCTAGGTGTTCTAAGTTTACCATAAAAAACGGTGTTACGGCAGGTGTGTTTTTTACTTGATGTCATTTTTACGAAGGCAGATGTTTCTTACTTTTATGTGCTTCTTTACAAAGTGTAAATTAGAACACCTTGTACAGGGTGAACCATTGTTTCATTCCGAAAGGTTCAGCCTGCCGGAGCCGTTAACCTTCTGTTTCAATAAGGTTATTGATTCAGTGTCAACAACTATCTTATCTCTATAGCCAGAATGCTTTCACAGCTTTTTCATAGTTAGGTTTCTGGATTTCCAAACCCAGTTTGTCATGTTTTAATAAGGCCAGAATTCTTTCAAAAGATAGTGTATTTTTCTGAATAGGTTATATGGCTTATTCCATCACATGCCCGCTGAGGTGAACATCCAATGGCACTATTTAGAGCAGGGTGAGTTCTCCCCGGTCTCCAGGCCAATATCTCAACCAACATCACCACAACAGATGATCTAGTCATGGGCACATTGCTGTTTGTGGGAGCTTGCTGTGTGCAAATTGGCTGCTGCATTTCCCTGCATTACAACAGCGACTCCACTTCAAATGTATTTCATTGGTATTAAAGTGCTATGGGACATCCTGAGGTCATGAAAATGCTTTCATTTTTTCTTTTTACATTTGAATGCAAAGTGGCCCAAATTCAGTTTGCTTGTAAACAATTCCAAAGACCCAGTTTGAGTCACTTTTGGTTCTGAGTTTGGTTTGACGTCCACCTGCACCACGTTGGAGTGGGTGGCACCATTGTATTCCCACTGTCCGAGCCAATTACTGACTGTGGTCGAAAGCATCATTGTAACTCGCCTTTAATCTCCAAGGAAACAGGGCCTCTCAACTGCGATTTACCCAGAAGCACTCCCGAAAGCAACAGCGTTTAGCCAAAAACAATAAATGCTGACCGTGATTAATCGCAATGGTTCAAATCAGATGGCACGTTGAAAGTAGCACCTGTTATAAACTACAACAATATTTGTAAAACAAAATAATGGCCCATTTAATATAACAGGTGGTACAGCAGGTTGGACTTGAGACAAGGAGTGGCTTGTCATCTATTTTTATTTGGACCCAGTTCCAACACACAACGTACAACACAACACAGAGAAGGTGCAGAGGCTGAAAAGGTCCCCTGTCAGAGCCTCAATTCCAACTGATGTAGACCCCTTTCCCTCCACACAAAGCCATCTGAGATGGCATCTATGCCAAGTTAACAAGAGAGACCGTGGTTGGCTGGCAGAGGGCTGGTTCAAGGTACAAACCCTACGATGGCTCAGTGGATAAGGGAATCATGTGTTGTGGTCAATAAATATTCTTATCCAATCCCTGGTCCGTGCTCAGCAGGTGATGGGCAAGACCTCAGTTTATCTTGGAATTACAGAGCGTAAAACTTATCCAGCATTCCTGGTCCAATGGTCCCTGCTGGAAATTGGGTGTGTAGACTTTAGACCTGGCTTTCCCCACCGCCCCAAACCCCCCTCCCCCACCCCACCCTATCCCCCACGTTTGAATAGCAAGTCAACACTCATCAACAACAACAACTCGCATTTAGATACCACCTTTAACATAGTTCAAGTCCCACTCCAGAGACTTGAGCACAAAAATCTAGGCTGACACTCCCAGTGCAGTGCTGAGAGAGTGCTGCACTGTCGGAGGTGCCGTCTTTCGATGAGACGTTAAACCGAGGCCCCGTCTGCTCTCTCAGGTGGACATAAAAGATCCCATGGCACTATTTCGAAGAAGAGCAGGGGAGTTCTACCTGGTGTCCTGGGGCCAATATTTATCCCTCAACCAACATCATTAAAACAGATTATCTGGTCATTTTCACATTGCTGTTTGTTGGAGCTTGCTGTGCGCAAATTGGCTGCTGTGTTTCCTACATTACAACAGTGACTACACTTCAAAAAGTACTTAATTGGCTGTAAAGCGCTTTGGGACGCCTGGTGGTCGTGAAAGGCGCTATAGAAATGCAAGTCTTTCTTTTCTTTTTAAAACGTCCCAAGGCACTTCACAGGAGCGATTATCAAACAAAATTTGACACCGAGCCACATAAGGCGATATTAGGACAGGTGACCAAAAGCTTCGTCAAAGAGGTCAGTTTTAAGGAGCGTCTTAAAGGAGGTAGAGAGGCGGAGAGGCGGAGAGGTTTAGGGAGGGAATTCCAGAGCTTAGGGCCCAGGCAGCTGAAGGCACGGCCGCCAATGGTGGAGCGATGAAAATCGGGGATGCTTAAGAGGGCAGAATTGAAGGAGCGCAGAGATCTCGGAGGGTTGTAGAGTTGGAGGAGGTTACAGAGATAGGGAGCGGCGAGGCCACGGAGGGATTTGAACACACGTATGAGAATTTTAAAGTCATGACGTTGCTGGATCGGGAACCAATGTTGGTCAGCGAGCACAGGGGTCAGGATACGGGCAGCAGAGTTATGGATGAGCTTAAGTTTACGGAGGGTGGAAGGTGTGAGGCCGGAAGAGCATTGGAATAGTCCAAAACTCAAAAGTCAAAATGACCCCCTTTGTATTTGTGAACTTCTGGTGCAAGGCATTTGCATGTTTTCACAAGCCCTTGTGCAAAGACGCTTTGCTTGGATGCTCAATTTCTAAGGTTAAAGAGTAAAAATGGCCGATATCGTGCTCCAAACAGGAAGCCGCGCTGGAAGGGGGTGTAGTTGGTGAGCGAGCAATTAACGGGATTAGTTGCATGGCTTTTGTCTGTACAAACAGCGCGTTCAAAATAGAACTTAATCTCACAGCTGTTAGTAATTTGTGTGGAGTTAGCTAGCGAGGCCCTCAGCTGCGCACAACTGACACAGCACAAGAGGGAGCCAATAAATGATGTAAGGAAGAAAGAAAGCACTTGCATTTATATCGTGCCTCTTGCGAGCTCAGGACGTCCCAAAGCGCTTCACAGTCAATGAGGTGCTTTTTAGAAGTTTAGGCGTTGTTGTAATAGCGGGAAAAGCTCAGTGATTTTTGGAACGTTGACGCACCATCGTTGAGAACCTCAAGTAACGGGCAACGACTGGGATTCAGATTGGCAGCATTCTCCTCCTCTAGTTACTGGAGGAAATTATTATGGGCTAGAAACCATTGTTATTGTACTGTCATTTAACATGTTCGCCTCTGCCATTGTAAAGAGATCAGAATCTCAGGGCTGAAGAGTCCAAGAGGAGTGCAGCATCTTGGAATGAAACCCCTCCAATGAAACTATCATCAGACCCTGACCTATTGATTGGATATGAGTTTACTTGTGCACTTTCAGCTTGTGATCATTACTTTTATGATAAACCCTGTGGGGGAGAAATTCAGTATCGCCCCATTTGGGGCGCAATTATCGGCCCGGCGCAAAGATTAGCGCCTGGCGCTAATTATCGCCTCCGACTGCAAACTTGACTTTTATCGCCCCTGGAGGTGATTGCAGCGCTAAATCAGGCGCTACACACCTGTCTTAAGGCGCAATGGCCGAGGAGCGAGGCGCTACCTCAGAGCGCTGGCGAAGCTCATGTGATGTCAGTCAGCAATGGAACACAGACACACTGGCACCGGCCAGTTCTTAAAGGGGAGGGTTGATCTTGCTCTCCATCCACATCCTGCTCATTGCAGCCTTGAATCTCGGCCTGGAGAGACCTGTACATCAAATCTGCTGGAAAGAACAATGGAGAGGCCCAGGGAAAGAGCTCAGAGTGCAGCCCCCACAGTCTCTTCTAAATCGATACAAGGAAGGGCAAATCAAAATGAACCTGCAAAGTGCTGCTCAATACCCAAAACTCCTTCACACAGCGTTGAATCTCTCCAGAAGTCTCTCTCTCTCTCTCTCTCTCAGAATGCGTGGTGCAAAAATGTCACCAACAAAAAAAGTCAGAAAGCGGTCACCTTTAAATAGCGCTCCCCCAGTCCCTTCCTGACTGCAAAACGTTCCCCTCAACCTGTCGTTGCTAGTGGCAGGCGGTAAGGCAGGGGGCGCCACTCAATATCCGGTCCGGGGCGCTACTGGGGCGTTGCACACTCGACTGACGTCACGATCTGCCGGCGCAGGAGATTGTGGTGGTAGTGTTTAGCGCCGCCGCAAAATGTCTAGTTAATTTTGTGAGCGGCGCAAACATCACCGCGCATGGGCGCTAGATGCTTTGCGCCACATTAGCGCCCTCTTAAGGCGCTAACAGGAGGCGCAAACCAACTGAATTTTTCCCCCTGTGTATTTCACCCCCTTCTTGGGAAACACCATGTATTACAATTACAAAATATTTACAGCACAGCAACAGGACATTCGGCCCAACAGGTCCATACAAGCCTCCTCCCACCCCACTTCATCTCAACCTATCAACATAACCCTCTCTTCCTTTCTCCCTCATGTGTTTATCTAGCTTCCCCTTAAATGCATCGCTGCTATTCGCCTCAACCACTCCCTGTGGGAGCGAGTTCCATATTCTCACCACTCTCTGCGTAAAGAGGCTTCTCCTGAATTCTGTATTGGATTTATTAGTGACTATCTTATATTTATGGCCCCTAGTTTTGGTCTCCCCCACAAGTGGAAACATCTTCTCTACATCTACCCTATCGAACCCCTTCATAATCTTAAAGACCTCTATCAGGTCACCCCTGAGCCTCCTCTTTTCCAGAGAAAAGCGCCCCAGCCTGTTCAATTTTTCTTGATAGGTATAACCTCTCAGTTCTGGTATTGTCCTGGTAAATCTTTTTTGGTACCTTCTTGTAATGTATTATCACATGGTTTGTCACATGGTTTAGTATGAGCATGCTCAGTTCGCTCTGGCCTAGTAAAAAAACACCTTGACTAGCAACTCATCTTGTCTCTGTCCTTCATTTGTTCTACCCACATGTATTACATTTTGGTGATGAGGATGGGATCCCAAAGCCATTTTTAGGGATCATGGAAGGACACAGTGTTCAACCCTCGAGTGGAAAAGTTTACGGTGAATTTGTGATGCCTAAACTGAATTTTTGCGATGTTTTACTGTTAATGCTGATGCAGAATCGTCTGTGCTTCGCCTTTGTGTGTCTGTATACACAGCAACAGTGGCGTTGATTCTCACAGGTACACAGGGAGTGGCTGAGTCACTGTTCAACGGGATCGGGACAATCATGGCCGCGCCTATGGGTTTCATCGGAAGCCTCGGCATGTATGACCGAGCTCAAGAATCATTCAGTTCTTACATTGAACGGATGGAGATGTTTTTTTAAGGCCAATAACATTATTGAGACCGAAGATGCAGATGAGAATGTTCAAGCTCAAAATAAAGTAATCCATGAACATAAAAAAGCAATTTTTCTGACGGAGATCGGGCCAGATGTCTACGGAACGTTGACAAACCTACTCGCACCAGGGAAAGCGAAGGATGCGTCGTTTGAAGACACTCTCGAGAAACTCGAGGACCATTTCGACCCAAAGCCGTTAGAAATAGCAGAGAGCTATAAGTTTGGTACCAGAAACCAAAAACAAAGTGAAACCATCAGTGAGTACATTGTAGCTCTTAAGAACCTGTCTTTACATTGTAACCTCGGAACATTTTTGGATCGTGCGTTGCGAGATCAGTTTGTGTGTGGGCTGGTGGATGAGCGCACACAGTCCAAGTTACTGAACACTCCGAACCTAACGTTTGACATAGCATGCAAAATTCCCTATCTATGGAGATGGCATCTAAGAATGCTAGGGAGCTCCGTCCAACTCAAGTGACTAGTGCAGCTGAGGTCTACAGTCACAAAGCCACCGCCGAACCTAAAGTTACCAGACCGAGTCAAAAGCATGTCGATGAGAGCAGTTCAGTGAATTGTTATCGCTGCAATGGAAATCACTCACCACAGTCCTGCCAATACAGAAACATGAAGGGCTGGATTTTGAATGACCCATGGAGTCGGGTTTGGAGGCGTGCGGGGGGTTAAATTTGCGGGGTCGGGGTTTCCGACCCCATCCCGACTCCATCCTGCCTCCACGCAATTTTGACATAATCAGTCGCGGGGTTCCCGACTCCGTCCCGCCTTCAAGAGGCAGGAGAGGCCATTAAAGCCCTTAACAAGCTCTAAATTGGCTCTGTAATGCCATTTTGAAACGCTGTAGCTAGTTTAACCCTCTTCTGACGTGAAGCACGCCTGGTGTGAAACACTCCAGTGAAACCTGACGGGAGCACAAGTGGATAGCTGACTATTGGCTGCAGGTCCACTATTACAACGGAAATGTGATGAAGGTAGTAGTAGTAGTATTAGGTCTGAATGTCGCCTCTGATGCTGCTGCATTGAATGTCTTCAGAGACTGCCTGGGAGGACTTCCTGGGCAAAAAAACTCTCTCTCTCTCTCTCTCTTTCCCCCCTCCCAGTTTTGCATCCAGGTCCACTCACATCAAAAGCCAAGCAGGTCCTCTCTCACCAACAGTCTCTGAGACTAGGCAATCAGCAATGATGACATCATCAGAGGCGACTTTCAGACTGAAACCACTAATTGGTTCATGGGTTCCCACATGCTGGAACTCAATTGCCCAATTAAGTGAAAATTGCATCAGGCATCCACATTAATCTGGAGTCGGGGGGGAAACACGAAATGCGGATTACACGACCCCAACCCGACCCCAAGACAAAATCCAGCCCGAAGTGTTTTCACTGCCAGAAGCAAGGCCATATTTCAACAGCTTGCAGAGCTAGATCGAAAGCAGGAAGTAAGAACAATTTTTTTTTATTCGTTCTGGGAAGTAGGCATCGTTAGCAGGGCCAGCATTTATTGCCCATTCCTAATTGCCCTTGAGAAGGTGGTGGTGAGCTGCCTTCTTGAACTGCTGCAGTCCGTGTGGTGAAGGTGCTCCCACAGTGCTGTTAGGGAGAGAGTTCCAGGATTTTGACCCAAAGACGATGAAGGATCGGCGATATACTTCTAAGTCAGGATGGTGTGTGACTTGGAGGTGGTGGTGATCCCATGTGCCTGCTGCCCTTGTCCTTTTAGGTGGAAGAGGTCGCGGGTTTGGGAGGTGCTGCCGAAGAAGCCTTGCTGAGTTGCTGCAGTGCATCTTGTAGATGGTACACACTGCAGCCATGCTGCGCTGGTGGTGGAGGGAGTGAATGTTTAAGGTGGTGGATGGGGTGACAATCCAGGTGTCCTGGATGGTGCCAAGCTTCTTGAGTGTTGTTGGAGCTGCACTCATCCAGGCAAGTGGAGAGTATTCCATCGCACTCCTTACTTGTGCCTTGTAGATGGTGGAAAGACTTTAGGGAGTCAGCCAGGCCATGAGGTTACAGATTGTGGTGGAATACAATTCTGCTGCTGCTGATGGTCCACAGTGCCTCATGGATGCCCAGTTTTGCGCTGCTAGATCTGTTCTGAATCTATCCCATTTAGCACGGTGGTAGTGCCATACAACACGATGGAGGGTGTCCTCAGTGTGAAGACGGGTCTTCGTTTCTACAAGGACTGTGCAGTGGTCACTGCTGCCAATACTGTCATGGACAGATGCATCTGCGACAGGTAGATTGGTGAGGACAAGGTCAAGTAGGTTTCTCCCTCGTGTTGGTTCTCTCACCACCTGTCACAGGTCCAGCCTGGCAGCTATGTCCTTCAGGACTCAGCCAGCTCGCTCAGTAGTGGTGCTACTGAGCCACTCTTGGTGATGGACATTGAAGTCTTCCATCCAGAGTACATTCTGTGCCCATGCTACCCTCAGTGCCTCTTCCAAATGGTGTTCGACATGGAGCAGTACTGACCCATCACCTGAGGGTGGGAGGTAGATGGTAATCAGCAGGAGGTTTGCTTGCCCATGCTTGACCTGAAGCCATGAGACTTCATGAGGTCCGGAGTCAATGTTGAGGACTCCCAGGGCCACTCCTTCCTGACTGTATACCACTGTGCCACCACCTCCGGTGGGTCTGTCCTGCCGGTGGGACAGGACATACCCAGGGATGGTGATGGAGGCGTTGGGGACATTGGGTGAAAGGTATGATTCTGTGAGTATGACTATGTCAGGCTGTTGCTTGACTAGTCTGTGGGACAGCTCTCCCAATATTGGCACAAGTCCCCAGATGTTAGTAAGGAGGGCTTTGCAGGGTCAACTGGGCTGGGTGTGCTGTTGTCGTGTCCGCGGCCGATGCCGGGTGGTCCGTCCAGTGTTAATGTTATTTTTTCTGCAGCGGTTTGTTACAACTGAGAGTCTTGCTGGGCCATTTCAGAGGGCAGTTAAGAGTCAACCACATTGCCGTGGGTCTGGAGTCACAAAAAAGGCCAGACCGGGTAAGGACGGCAGATTTCCTTCCCTAAAGGACATTAGTGAAGCAGATGGGTTTTTAACATCAATCCAGTAGTTTCACGGTCACCATTACTGATACTAGCTTTTTATTCCAGATTTATTGCAATTAACTGAATTGTAAATTCCCCAGCTACCATGGTGGGATTTGAACTCACGTCTACTAGATTATTAGTCCAGTAACATTACCACTAGACTACTGTTCCTGCTAGTGGCAATGCAAAGCAGCGACAATAAAAGGAAGGAATTCACAATAGTGAAGTGAACACACCTGATGTTGAAGTTCTAGGCATCTACAGTATCTATGCCACTAGCAGCAGCACTAGCAGTCGTGAGAAAGACTTCCGTACAAAACTTTTGATCAACGAGCAATATATTGATATGTGTATCGACACGGCGGCGGAATGCTCTATCATGATTAAGTACACATATAAGAGTAAGTTTAATCAAATATCACTTACAAAGAGTACCGTAGAGTTAAAAACCTACTCCGGAGAAATCCTAGAGACATGTGGACAAATGGAATGTACAGTTCAGCACAATGGCCAGTCAGTAAAGCTGCCTATTATTGTAGCGAGCTACAACAACAGGCCAACTCTCATGGGCAAAGATTGGTTGAGAAAGTTAAAACTAGACTGGAAAAATGTCTTCAGTGTAGATGCTTCAATGAAGCGACTTGACACGATGCTGAACAAGTACGAAAGCATGTTCACAGACAGTTATGAGGGCAGCACTGGGTATGACGCGCATATCCAAATCAAGTCCAACGCAGAGCCTGTCTATTGTAAGACAAGGCCGGTCCCCTATGCGTTGAAAAGTCAGGTGGAGGAAGAGCTGGTGAAGCTCAGAGAGGAAGGAGCGCTAGTAAAAACTGACAAAAGTGAATGGGCTACCCCGATTGTGGTAGTGCCCAAAGCAGACAAAACTGTACGCTTGACTACAAAGTTACTATCAACCAAGCGGTTGACGAAGAGCAGTACACATTACCTACATCACAAGATTTGTATGCAACACTTTCTGGGTCAAAGGTTTTCTCCAAGCTTGACTTGTCACATGCTTACGCTCAGCTGAATGTTGACAGAGAGTCAACAGTATCTCACTATTAACACACACAAGGGACTGTACTCATACACCAAGCTGCCGAATGGTATAAAGTCCTCCCCCAAAATCTTCCAGGCTACGATGGATAAGATTTTGCAAGGATTTCCAAATTGCTTATGCAATCAAGACAATGTGCTGATCGCAACAAGCAGCGAGGAAGAAAATCTGGAAGTGTTAGAGTTATGCTTCAAAGGTTGGATTCCCACAATGTCAAATTGAAAAGGAGCAAATGTGCTTTTGTGCAGCCCGAGTTGTGTACTTTGGTCTGAAAGTTGTTGCAAATGGCCTGCAGCCAGTTAAGGAAAAGATTGATGTTGTCATCAATGCTCCAAAGCCACACAACGTGCCTGAGTTAAGATCTTTCCTTGGAATGGTCCAGTATTACGCACGTTTCTTACCTGAGTTAGCGACCATGTTAGCTCCATTGCACGAGCTCCTCAAGCAGGATGTCCAGTGGAAGTGGACAAAAGCGCAACAGGAAGCTTACGACGCTTGTAAGAGAAGTCTCTCTAGCGATGCTCTACTTGTGCACTACGACACAGAGCGTGAGCTTAACTTAGCGTGCGATGCTTCTAGCTATGGTGTGGAAGCTGTCATAAGCCACGTAATGGATGACGGCCAAGAGAAACGAATCGCATTTGAATCACGAACCCTCACAAAGAGCAAAAGAAAGTACGTGAAAATTGAAAAGGAAGCACTCGCCATAGTGTTTGGAATCAAGAAATTCCAACAGTTCCTGATCGGCAGAAAGTTTACCCTGATAACCGATCACAAACCGCTCCGAGCAACATTGGGGCCTAAATCTGCCATCCCTGCAATAGCTGCATCAAGAATGCAACATTGGGCAGTATTGTTGTCACAATATGACTACACGATTGAATATCGCACTTCAAAGCAAAATGCAATCGCAGATGCCTTGTCCAGGTTGCCACATGAAGACTCTTGTGTTGGGAGTGAAGGTGAGATTTTCACGCTCGGTGCAGTTGACAAAGACTTTTCTGTGACTGCAACCGAAATTGCAAATGAGACTCAAAAGGACTCAGTTCTGAAAAGAGTTTATAAAAACACCTTTAATGGATGGACTGATCAGTGTATGGACACAGAGTTGAAACCATTCCATAACCGTCGTACTGAATTGTCTTGCGAGCAAGGTTGTATCAAGTGGGGAAACAGAGTGGTGGTACCTACTTCTTTGAGAGATAGAATTCTGGTCGAACTTCATACTGAACATCCAGGGATCGTCAGTATGAAATCAATTGCAAGAAGCTTTGTTTACTGGCCTGGATTGGACAGTGATCTTGAATCACTTGTCAGCAAATGCAGTATTTGCCAAAATTGTAGAAACAAACCACCCAAAACTCCACTACAACCCTGGTCATGGCCAAGTAGACCTTTTCAGAGAGTACATGTAGACTTCTGTGAGAAAGCAAATGATTATTTCCTGGTACTTGTAGATAATCACTCAAAGTGGATTGAAGTGAAACACATGGGTTCAAATACTACAACTGAATGTACCATAGATGAGTTGAGGTCTATCTTCGCATGTCATGGCATACCTGAAGAGCTTGTTTCTGACAATGGCCCTCAGTTCCGTTCTGCTCTATTCTAAGAGTTCATGAAATGGAACGGTATCGAGCTCACTCTCGTTCCACCATATCATCCAGCTTCAAACGGAGCAGCCGAAAGGTCAGTCAGAATAGTAAAAGAAGCTCTCAAAAAGCAAGTGTTGCCGGATTGTTTGGGAGTCAGCATGAAGCAACATTTGGCAAATTTCTTGCTGAAGTACAGAACTACTCCGCACTCTACAACTGGACATACCCCAGCAGAGCTCTTGATGAAGAGGAGATTGAGAACACGATTGAGTCTTGGTCAACCGAATTTGGCCTCAAGAGTTGAACAGAAACAGTTGAGTCAGAAACGTTATTATGACAGCAATCAGAAAGAATGCAGTTTCAAACAAAACGAGTGTGTTTGTGTTCTCAGTCCCCCTGGCAAGTCGAGTTCACACAAGTGGGATGTAGGAACCATAGTAGAGGTTGGTGGAACCAAGAGATATTTGGTTGAAATTGGTGACAACATCCGAAGTGTTCGTGTAGATCAAATGATCTCTGCTAGAGATGAACCAAGACATGATCGTGAACCACTTGATCATGAACACACACATGAGTTTGACTCCGTTCAGACATCTTAACTGAAGAACCAGGTTCAAACACATCTGAGATAGAAACAGGATCATCTTAGAGTTCAGAACCAGAACAAAACAGCCCGAAAATTGGTTCAACACCAAAACCTTTTCTAAGGAGATCAGGAAGGCTCCACAAACCTGATATTAAACTGGATTTGTAGTTCAATTATATAGGATTACAAAGGATTACATAGGATATACGGCACAGAAACAGGCCATTTCGGCCCAACCAGTCCATGCTCCACTTTTATCTTTATCTATATGGATTCTATTTCTGTCTTGCTGATAGCTGCTTCACTTTTTTCTACTGCCATTATGTTATCCCTAATAAGTACAACTACTCCACCTCCCCTTTTTCCCTCTCTATCTTTTCTAAATATGTTATACCCTGCAATGTTTAATTCCCAGTCCTGATTTTTCTGTAGCCATGTCTCAGTAATCCCTACTATGTCTGGTTCCTCACAACACATGATTGCCTCCAGCTCCCCTGTTTTATTACGGACACTGTGTGCATTGCTGTACAGACAGTTTAACTCATTTTTAATAGGATTTCCTCCCACTTTATGTTTAACAATCTTTTTAGACTCCTGTTCTATAACTCTATTTATTCCCTTGCCATCAATGTCCTCCCTTACTTTATTCTTTCCTATGCTCTCTTTTCCTGTTTTGTTTATATTTAGGCTGGTTACGTTTCTTGTAGATCCCTCCGCCCATCTTACTTGTTTAAAGCCTTTGCCACCTCCCTATTTACCCTTTCCGCTAGGATTTGTAGCATTTGTAGTTGATTTAAAAGAAAAAAAGCCAGGAGTTTTTGTTATGAGGTACATGTAATGCTGAGAAAGGTTGGACCATGGTTCTGTTGCATTTGAGAGGGGAAAATGTAAATTTTTTTAAGAAGAAAGCAGCATAATGTATTATCACATGGTTTGTCACATGGTTTAGTGAGCATGCTCATTTCACTCCAGCCTAATAAACAAGCACATGGACCAGCGACTCATCCTGTCTCTGTCCTTCATTTGTTCTACCCACCTATATTACACTTCTCCAGTGCCTCTACTTTCCTTTTTAGAATACGGAGACCAGAACTGTGCACAGTACTCCAAGTGTAGTCTAACCAAGGTTCTGTACAAGTTTAACATAACTTCTCTGCTTTTCAATTCTATCCCTCTAGAAATGTACTGCACTCCAGCTTGCCTGGGCTGGTAGATGGTGTCACTTCTCTGCCAGTGAAGCCAAGCTCTGAAAGAATGATGGCAGAAGGTGGAGGACATTAATAACCTTGCAGAATGGGCGTATAACGGGCAAACGAAATTCAACACAGACAAATGTGAGGTATTACGTTTTGGTAAGAAAAATAGGGAGGTCACATATTACTTGGAAAATAAGAATCTAAGTGGGGTAGAAGAGCAAAATGAGCTCGGAGTACAAATACACAAATCGCTGAAAGTGGCGACACATAAGAACATAAGAAATAGGAGCAGGAGTCGGCCATTCGGCCCCTTGAGCCTGCTCCACCATTCAATAAGATCATGGCTGATCATCGACCTCAACTCCACTTTCCCGTCCGATCTCCATATCCCTTGATTCCCCTAGAGTCCAAAAATCTATCGATCTCAGCCTTGAATATACTCAAAGACTGAGCCTCCACAGCCCTCTGGGGTAGAGAATTCCAAAGATTCACAACCCTCTGAGTGAAGAAATTCCTCATCATCTCGGTCTTAAATGACTGACCCCTTATCCTGAGACTATGTCCCCTAGTTCTAGACTCTCCAGCCAAGGGAACCAACCTCTCAGCATCTACCCTGTCAATCCCCCTCAGAATCTTGTATGTTTCAATGAGATCACCTCTCATTCTTCTAAACTCCAGAGAGTATAGGCCTATTCTACACAACCTCTCATCATAGGACAGCCCTTTCATTCCAGGAATCAATCTAGTGAACCTTCGTTGCACCGCCTCCAAGTCAAGACACAGGTTAACAAGGCCATAAAAAAAGCAAATCAGGCACCAGGGTTTATTCCTAGAGGGATAGAATTGAAAAGTAGAGAAGTTATGCTAAACTTGTATCGGACCTTGGTTAGACCACACAATGTACTATGTACAATTCTGGTTGCCATGTTATAAAAATGATATAGTGGCACTGGAGAAGGTGCAAAAAAGCTTTACAAAGATGGGACCAGAAATGTGAGTTGATACATATCAGGAGAGGATGAACAGGCTGGGTCTCTTTTCTCTTGAAAATAGAAGGCTAAGGGGTGACTTAATTGAGGTCTTTAAAATTATAAAAGGTTTTGATAGAGTGGATACAGAGAGAGTGTTTTCACTTGTGGGGAAGAGCAAAACTAGGGGCCATCAATATAAGATAGTCACCAATAAATCCAATAGGGAATTCAGAAGTAACTTCTTTACCCAGAGAGTGGTGAGAATGTGGAACTCGCTACCACAGGGAGTGGTTGAGGCGAATAGTATAGATGCATTTAAGGGGAGGCTAGATAAGCACATGAGGGAGAAGGGAATAGAGAGTTATGCTGATAGATTTAGATGAGGAAAGACAGGAGGAGACTCGAGTGGAGCATAAACGCCGGTATGGACTGGTTGGGCCGAATGGCCTGTTTCTGTGCTGTATATCCGATGTCATCCTATGTAATAGAGGATATCACTCAGTCAATATGCAGATAGCATGTGACATCAACTTGGACCATTCTTCATCTTAATGTTTGGTATCTGGGGAGCTGCCATCACTCTTAAGGGTGAATTCACCAACCTCGTGTTTCCAAACAAAACCTTTTATCTGTAAGCTCAGCTATCACATCGCAAGGACGTTAGCTGTACCCAGGCAGGGTCTGATGGGAAGATGTTCGACTAGTAATGGTCAATATTCTAACAAGTGGTTTTTGAAGCAACAATTCTGTTTCCTGGATCGCTCAGGACTACCTCACAGTATCCACCAGGGAAGGTGACCACGATAATGATGGTGTCTCGTGTGTCCATGATGTCTCAATCGAGAGAGGTATAAACCTGCAGGACACCAATGAATTGCAGTCTCCGGGGAATGAGCAGAACCAAAAGGATAATGAGGATGTGGTTGATGCGGAATGAGGTGTTACTGCCTGTCAGACAGCAGGATTAGCAGATAATTGTCACTTGCTTAAACTGAGCTACAACATTGTCATTGTTGGAAGGCTCCTGTGAGAAAGAGAGGGAAAGAAAGAAAAAAGAAAGAAAGAAAGAATGGATAGATAATCTGTTTTTAGTGATGTTGATTGAGGGATAAATGTTGGCCAGGACACCGGGGAGAACCTCCCTGCTCTTCATCCAATAGTGGCTGCGCAGATTGGGTTCTGATGATGTCATTGAGGCCGGAATGCAATATTAATCGGAAGCCCGTTCCGGTGATGGCCTCACTGCTGGGTCAAAACTGTCAGGAATCAGGATCCGTGATCAGGGCCAAAAGGGGCCCGCCGGGTAAGCGCAAATTCCCCTCCCCGAGTTTACTCAGAATGTGCAACTCGCTACCACATGCAGTGGTTGAGGCAAATGCCTACATAAGTATTTGAAAGTGGAAGGAAAAGTTGATATGGCTGTTTAAAAAAGCATACGGGATCTTTGGCTTTATAAATAGAGACATTAAATACAAAAGCAAGGAAGTTATGCTAAACCTTTATAAATCACTGGTCCGGCCTCAGCTGGAGTATTGGGCTGGATTTTGAAGCTGGGGTCGGGTTGGGGTCGGGAATCACACATTCTGGCTTGTGAACCCGCCTCCATCGAGATGTGGCCAACCCACTGTATTTTCCCTTGATTGACCTTGTTGAGCCCGCCCAGTGGGCTCAGCAGGCCAATTAAGGGCCACCCGGCAACAGGTGACGTCACAGACTGACATTTCATCTGTCAAGAGCTTTTGACAGATGAAATATCAGCGTTTGACAGCTCTGTGAAGCTGTCAAACATTCACAATATGATTTCTAACTTCAGTCCTTCCTTTCAGGCTGAGTTAGAAATCATTCCAGCACAGAAAACAGAAGGCTGCTGTTTTTGACAGGTCCACGGCTTTCCTGCTTTCTGTGCTGGTGAGATTTCTAACTCCCGAGAACTGAAGGGCTGACACCTGCAGGAGGAAGTTAAGGTAAGTAAAACTTTTTCCAACACTTAGCACTTACCTTACACACTTACCTCTGCACACATGCACCCATCACTCACCTGCCCACCGGACATATCGACCCCTCCAACCCCTGCAGACCCACGGCCCGCCCCGATAACTTGGCGTGGTTGCCACCTGTCGGGAAGCCCACACTTTTCTTTTTAAAGTAGGGATTATGCAAAAAACTGCCTGTTAACTACCTGTTAACAGGCAGTTAATTGTCACTAATCCCTTCCCGCCTCAGGGAGTCGGGTCTCAGCACAGGTTGGGTACCCGCCGCCAGAGAAACTGACATGGAGGCGGGTTGGAGTCGGGATGCGGTCGGGACCCCCGAATCTGCAACTTTAACCCCCCCCTCCCCCGCCTCCAAACCCGACTCCACGGGTCATTGAAAATCCAGCCCATTGTGTCCAATTCTGGGCACCGCACTTTAGGAAGGATGTCAAGACCTTGGAGAGGGTGCAGAGGAGATTTACTAGAATGGTACCAGGGATGAGGGACTTCAGTTATGTGGAGAGACTGGAGAAGCTGGGATTGTTCTCTTTAGAGCAGAGAAGGTTAAGGGGAGATTTAATAGAGGTGTTCAAAATGTTGAGGGATTTTGATAGGGAGAAACTGTTTCTACTGACAGGAGGGTCAGTAGCCAGAGGACACAGATTTAATATAATTGGCAAAAGAACCAGAGGGGGAGATGAGAAGAACTTTTTTTACGCAACGAGTTGTTATGGTCTGGAATTCACTGGCCTGAAAGGTTGGTGGAAGCAGATTCAATAGTAATCAGTTTTATGTAGAATCAGTTTGGGTGGAGATAAGAAATAATAAGGGAAAGAAGTCAGTGGTGGGAGTCATCTACAGGCCCCCTAACAGTGGCTACACTGTAGGACAGAGCATAAAGCGAAATAATGGAGGCTTGTAAGAAAGGTACTACAATAATCATGGGTGATTTTAATCTTCATATTGAGTGGACAAATCAAATTGGCCAAGGTAGCCTCGAGGAAGAGCTCATAGAGTGTATCCGGGATGGTTTCCTAGAACCAACCAGGGAGCAGGCTACCTTAGATCTGGTACTGTGTAATGAGACAGGATTCATTAATGATCTCATAGTAAAGGATCCTCTAGGAAAGAGTGATCATAGCATGATAGAATTTCAAATTCAGTTTGAGGGTGAGAAAGTTGGGTCTCAAACCAGTGTCCTGAACTTAAATAAAGGCAATTACAAAGGTATGAAGGCAGAGTTGGCTAAAGTGGACTGGGAAAATAGATTAAAGGGTAAAACAGTAGATAAGCAGTGGCAGACATTTAAGGAGATATTTCATAACTCTCAGCAAAGGTGTTTTCCAGTGAGAAGGAAAGACTCTAAGAGAAGGATGAACCATCCGTGGCGAGCTAAGGAAGTTAAGGATGGTATCAAATTGAAAACAAAGGCATACATTGTTGCGAAGATTAGTGGTAGGCCAGAGGATTGGGAAATTTTTAGAAACCAGCAAAGGACGACTAAAAAAATAATAAAGAGAGAGAAGATAGATTATGAGTGTAAACTAGCAAGAAATATAAAAACAGACAGTAAGAGCTTCTACAGGTATATAAAAAGGAAGAGAGTAGCTAAAGTAAATGTTGGTCCCTTAGAGGATGAGACTGGGGAATTAATAATGGGAAACAGGGAAATGGCAGAGACTTTGAACAAATATTTTGTATCGGTCTTCACGGTAGAAGACACTAAAAGCATCCCAATAATAGATAATCAAGGGACTATAGGGAGGGGGGAACTTAAAACAATCACTATCACTAGAGAAAAAGTACTTGGTAAAATAATGGGACTAAAGGTGGACAAGTCACCTGGACCTGATGGCCTGCATCCTAGGGTCTTAAAAGAAGTGGCTGCAGAGATAGTGGATGCATTGGTTGTAATCTACCAAAATTCCCTAAATTCTGGAGAGGTCCCAGCGGATTGGAAAACCACAAATGTAATGCCCCTATTTAAGAAAGGAGGGAGACAGAAAGCAGGAAACTATAGACCAGTTAGCCTAACATCTGTCATTGGGAAAATACTGGAGTCCATTATTAAGGAAGTAGTAGCAGGACATTTAAGAAAATCATAATACAGTCAAGTAGAGTCAGCATGGTTTTATGAAAGGGAAATCATGTTTGACAAATTTGCTAGAGTTCTTTGAGGATGTAACGAGCAGGGTGGATAAAGGGGAACCAGTAGATATAGTATATTTGG
This sequence comes from Squalus acanthias, assembly GCA_030390025.1. Classification (NCBI taxonomy): domain Eukaryota; kingdom Metazoa; phylum Chordata; class Chondrichthyes; order Squaliformes; family Squalidae; genus Squalus; species Squalus acanthias. The sequence goes on along the minus strand of CM059437.1, from coordinate 95,476,470 downwards.
ATTTCCAGAAGGCATTCGATAAGGTGCCACATAAAAGGTGACTGCACAAGATAATAGCTCACGGTGTTGGGGGTAATATATTAGCATGGATAGAGGATTGGCTAACTAACAAAAAACAGAGAGTCGGGATAAATGGGTAATTTTCCGGTTGGCAAACTGTAACTATTGGGGTGCAACAGAGATCAGTGCTGGGGCCTGAACTATTTACAATCTATATTAATGACTTGGATGAAGGGACTGAGTGTAATGTAGCCAAATTTGCTGATGATACAAGATAGGTGGAAAAGCAAGTTGTGAAGAGGACACAAAGAATCTGCAAAGGGATATAGACAGGCTAAATGAGTGGGCAAAAATTTGGCAGATGGAGTATAATGTGGGAAAATGTGAGGTTATCCACTTTGGTAGGAAAATAAAAAAGCAAATTATTATTTAAATGGAGAGAGATTACAAAATGCTGCAGTACAGAGGGATCTGGGGGTCCTTGTACATGAAACACGAAAGGTTAGCATGCAGGTACAGCAAGTAATTAGGAAGGCAAATGGAGTGTTGGCCTTTATTGCAAAGGGAATGGAGTATAAAAGTAGGGAAGTCCTGCTACAACTGTACAGGGTATTGGTGAGACCACACCTGGAGTACTGCGTACAGTTTTGGTCTCCTTATTTAGGGAAGGATATACTTGCATTGGAGGCAGTTCAGAGAAGGTTCACTAGGTTGATTCCTGAGATGAAGGGGTTGTCTTATGAAGAAAGGTTGAGCAGGTTGGGCCTATACTCATTGGAGTTTAGAAGAATGAGAGGTGATCTTATTGAAACATATAAGATGCTGAGGGGTCTTGACAAGGTAGATGCAGAGAGGATGTTTCCCCTCCTGGGGGAATCTAGAACTAGGGGGCATAGTTTCAGAATAAGGGGGCACCCATTTAAAACGGAGATGAGGAGGAATTTCTTCTCTCAGAGGGTCGTGAATCTTTGGAATTCTCTTCCCCAGAGAGCTCTGGAGGCTGGGTCATTGAATATATTTAAGGTGGAGATAGACAGATTTTTGAACGATAAGGGAGTCAAGGGTTATGGGGAGCGGGTAGGGAAGTGGAGTTAAGGCCAAGATCAGATCAGCCATGATCTTATTGAATGGCAGAGCAGGCTCGAGAGGCCAAATGACCTACTCCTGCTCCTATTTCTAATGTTCTTATGTAAATACTTGAAAAGGAAAAATATGCAGGGCTATGGGGAAAGAGTAGGTGGAGTGGAGCTAATTAGACAGCTCTACCAAAGAGCCGGCACAGACACGATGGGCCGAATGGCCTCCTTCTGTGCTGTATGATTCCATGATGAATACCATAGATGCATTTAAGGGGAAGCTAGATAAGTACATGAGGGAGAAAGGAATAGAAGCTATGTTGATGGGGTGAGATGAAGTAAGCTGGGAGGAGACTTGTGAAGAGCATAAACACTGGCATGGACCTGATGGGCCGAATGGCCTGTTTCTGTGTTGTAAATACTATGTAATATCCGACTACCGTAACACAGTTCTTTACAACAGCATGTGATCCCTGGGATGAGAGAGTTGTCCTATGAGGAGAGATTGAGCCTATACTCTTGAGTTTAGAAGAATGAGAGGTGATCTCATTGAAACATATAAGATTCTGAGGGGGATTGACAGGGTAGATGCAGAGAGGATGTTTCCCCTGGCTGGAGAATCTAGAACTAGGGGGCATAGTCTCAGGATAAGGGGTCAGCCAGTTAAGGCTGAGATGAGGAAGAATTACTTCACTCAGAGGGTTGTGAATCTTTGGAATTGTCAGCCCCAAAGTGCTGTGGTTGCTGAATCGTTGAGTATATTCAAGGCTGAGATCGATAGATTTTTGGACTCCAGAGGAATCGAGGGATATGGGGATCGGGCGGGAAGGTGGAGTTGAGGTCGAAGATCAGCCATGATCTTATTGAATGGCGGAGCAGGCTCGAGGGGCCGAATGGCCGACTCCTGCTCCTAATTCTTATGTTCTTATTAGGAAACTCAAAGGTTCGAACCCTTATAAGTAAATTAACAAATAAATAAATACAGGTCATTTAATGTGGGACATTTATAATGATGTACATTACGAGTGTTGTGTTGATGGAGAGGTGGCACCATTATGTAACACTCTGTTTAATCACCGAGTCTGATTTATATCAGGTCCAGATGGCACGTCAAGCATGTGTGCAAGCTCCTCATTCAGGCACCTTGGCAGAAGATCCCTGCTTGGCGACCAGAGTGTTGCTATACGTGTGCCAGGCTAATTGCATCTCTTGCTTGTTTAACCAGTCGTTGTGTTGTCTGCAAATGTCACCAATCCTGAGCAAATCTCCAGTCGAACTGTCAGTAACAGACCATCACTTGAAGCATGTTCTTGAGTGGCCTGAATCTAAAACATGTCTTACCAGCGACAGTCACCCTGCTTCGACTAGTCATGGTCATAAGCATAAGCACCTCCCAAGCTCACAACCTCCTCTACCATCTAGATGGACAAGGGCAGCAGGTGCATGGGAACACCACCACCTCCAAGTCACACACCATCCTGACTTGAGTGAGAAGTCGCACAACACCAGGTTATAGTCCAACAGTTTTATTTGAAATCACAAGCTTTCGGAGCGGCTGCTCCTTCGTCAGGTGAAGTAAAGGAATACAAAATCGACAAAGCATATATAGATAGAGAACAATGCATGTGTAACTTACAATGGCAGACGACTACATTTAATCCTCCTGACTGCCTTTTGTCACACCTCGGCAGATAAACAATCAGGTCAGCCAGGAAGGCACCACATCAAAGACATAGCAAGATACAACTGAGACAATGAGGTGGGGTTACAGGGGGTCTAATATGTCAAAAGCTGCAGTCGGTATGGAAAACGATAAACTTTAAAATTTTTACTTTTTTACTGGGAATCACATCTGTGAACAAGTCAACGACAACTCGAGTCTGGATGACTCTACGTCATGTATCGTGACATAAACCCAAGATCCCGGTTGAGGCCGTCCTCATGAGTGCGGAACTTGGCTATCAGTTTCTGCTCGATGATTTTGCGTTGTCGTGTGTCTCTAAGGCCGCCTTGGAGAACGCTTACCCGCAGATCCGAGGCTGAATGTCCTTGACTGCTGAAGTGTTCCCCGACTGGGAGGTAACAATCCTGCCTGCCGATTGTTGCGCGGTGTCCATTCATACGTTGTCTCAGTGTCTGCATGGTCTCGCCGATGTACCATGCCGCGGTGCATTCTTTCCTGCAACGTATGAGGTAGACAACGTTGGCCGAGTCACATGAGTATGTACCATGTACCTGGTGGGTAGTGTCCTCACGTGTGATGATGGTATCTGTGTTGATGATCTGGCATGTCTTGCAGAGGTTGCCGTGGCAGGGTTGTGTGGTGTCGTGGTCGCTGTTATCCTGAAAGCTGGGTAATTTGCTGCGAACGATGGTACTTCTGAGGTTAGGCGGCTGTTTGAAGGCAAGTAGTGGAGGCGTGGGGATGGCCTTAGCGAGGTGTTCGTCGTAATCGATGACATGTTGAAGGCTGCGAAGAACATGGCGTAGTTTCTCCGCTCCGGGGAAGTACTGGACGACGTAGGGTACCCTGTTGGTTGTGTCACGTGTTTGCCTTCTGAGGAGGTCTATGCGATTTTTCGCTGTGGCCCGTTGGAACTGTCGATCGATGACTTGGAAATATATCGGCCGTTCCTTCATCGTCGCTGGGTCAAAATCCTGGAACTCCCTCCCTAACAGCACTGTGGGAGCACCTTCACCACACGGACTGCAGCGGTTCAAGGCGGCGGCCCACCACCACCTTCTCGAGGGCAGCTAGCGATGGGCAATAAATGTCGGCCTTGCCAGCGACGCCCACATCACCAGAATGAATTTTTATAAAGGTACAGCAGCCAGACAGGTATTAACTCACTTTGCCCCACATAAAAAACTCCTTTCCCCATCATTTTATCCCCCTCCTGTCCCTCAAACTCGTTATCCACTCCCTGCTGTGGTGCAGTTCCATAGACACTGGGGCCTCCTCCAGCACCTGACCCAAGTGACCCTTATTTATGTGCGAGTCTTGACAGTGAGAGTTGGCCGATTATTTGGCCGGAGGGAGGCATCATTGCCAAGTCTAATCCTATCCTTACCCTATCCTTACCCTGTGACCGGGATACATCGGATCTCAGTCCTTCCCTATGGTGCCTGGCTAGGATAAATGGCCCGGCCTCGCTCGCCCAACTCCCGCCCGTAGGCCCGACATTACTGACACCGGGTTCGGGTAGGAGTCGGGCCTAGTACATTCAAAATGGCCCAAGCCTCACATCGGCACACTAGAGCGTGCCGGACGCTCACCCTTCACCCTTCCCCAATCCCCAGTTAAACTGGGGCTCGTTTCCACTACCATCACCAATCTGCCACAGAGAAAGCAACAAAGAAACAAAGGATTCTATTACATCTGGATGGCTCATTAGGTGCCCCTCGAAATAGGAACAGGAGGAGACCATTCAGCCCCTCGAGCCTGTTCCGCCATTCAATTAGTTCATGGCTGATCTGTGACCTAACTCCATTGACCCGCCTTGGTTCCGTAACCCTTAATACCCTCGCCCAACAAAAATCTATCAATTGAAACTTCCAATTGACCCCCAGCCTCAACAGCTCATTGGAGGAGAGAGTTCCAGATTTCCACCACCCTTTGTGTGAAGAAGTGATTCCTGACATCACCCCTGAACGGCCTGGCTCTAATTTGAAGGTTCTGCCCCCTTGTTCTGGACTCTCCCCCACCAGAGGAAATAGTTTCTCTCTATCCACCCTATCAACACCTTTAATTATCTTCAACACCTCGATTAGATCACCCCTTAATCTTCTATACTTGAGGGAATACAAGCCCAGTCTGTGCAACCTGTCCTCATAATTTAACCCTTTTAGCCCCGGTATTGTTCTGGTGAATCTGCGCTGCTCCCCCTCCAAGGTCAGTATATCCTTCCTGAGGTGCGGGGCCCAGAACTGAACGCAGTTACTCCAGGTGGGGTCTGACCAGAGCTCGGTACAACTGAAGCATCCCTTCCTGCCCTTTGTATTCCAGCCCCCTCGAGATAAAGAAATGCCTGCACTCTACAGAGCCATTAGATTTATTTACCTTTGATGTACATGTATTTTGTGTGTGGTCCCTGGGAGATTATAACAGATGCTTCCCATTTGTACATCCAGTAGTCACATCTTCTGGCTTAGAAGGTAACTAATGGACTGATTGATGAGAATTGCGTGGCTGGACTCTCGGGAGAGCGGACTTTAATTAGAAAGGCGCAGTTGTAGCTTAGCATGGAGCCCAATCAGCTCTGCATGATTCATTATCAGCGACAGTACCTGGGCCTTTACACGTACCCTCCGTGCACCAAGGTCCATCAATACTAAACGCTCCTCTTTATTGTCTCTTTTTAGTGAGCGTTTGCATATTTCTGGCAATAATCTGGTGAAGCCGCATTACTGCAGCTTACAAGTCTTTAGAAAGCAAAACCCGTGGTGGTGACTCCAAGTCCCAAGTCTTCAATTGTGGTTTCCATTTAGAAAGGAACATCGTTGAGCTTGTTTTTTTTTGGGGGGGGTCGTTAAATCAGCGTTGGGGGAAGGAATTCCGGGTCGCGACCTCCCGCGCCCGATCTCCTCCGCAAGCGTGCGGCTGCCACATTGGAAGCTGCCGACTTGCAGGTGCGTTCGAGGCCCTGCACGTGCAGACCGCGGTCCCAGTGGCAGCAGTAGGAGCTCGATCGAAACCAGTCAGCCAATGGGCGGAGCTTGGGCCACGCAGGCTCCGCCCAGTTGTCCCACATTTCCGGCGGCCTTCAAAGGGAGCTCCGAGAAAAGGTGAGGAAAATTCTTCACACTTTCATTTCCATGGAGCCAGAAGGAGCAGGAGTCTTCCCCTCATGTGTCAGCCGTGGCTCAGTGGGCCGCACTCTCACCTCTGAGTCAGAAGGTCGTGGGTTCAAGTCCCACTCCAGAGACTTGAGCACAAAATCCAGGCTGACACTCCCAGTGCAGTGCTGAGGGAGTGCTGCACTGTCAGCGGTGCCGGCTTTCGGATGAGACCTTAAACCGAGGCCCCGTCTGCTCTCTCAGGTGGATGTAAAAGATCCCACGGCATTATTCGAAGTAAGAGCAGGGGAGTTCCCCCCGGTGTCCTGGGGCCAATATTTACCCCTCAACCAACATCACTAAAACAGATGATCTGGTCGTTATCACATTGCTGTGTGTGGGAGCTTGCTGTGCGCAAATTGCTGTGTTTCCCACATTACAACAGTGACCACACTTCCAAAGTACTTCATTGGCTGTGAAGCGCTTTGGGACGTCCTGAGGTTGTGAAAGGCGCTGTAGAAATGCAAGTTCTTTCATCGTGCCTCACAGCACAGAAGGAGGCCCATCGTGCCTGTGCCGGCTCTTTGATAGAGCTCTCCAATTAGTCCCGCCCCACCCTGCTCTTGCCCCGGAGCCCTGCAAATTTTTTCCCCTTCAAGTTTTTCTCGGATTCCCTTTCGAAAGTGACTATTGAAATATTTTTCCGCCGCCCTTTCAGGCCGCGCATTCCAGATCAACAACAACTCGGCACGGGAAAAAAAATGTTTCCTCATCTCCCCCTCTGGCTCCTTTGCCGATCACCTTGAACTTGCTCACTTATCCAGAGAAAGTTTCATATAACACGCAGGAGACGGGCCTCAGGCCTGAACAAGGCTTCGACACGTCAGCCCACTGAGTAAGATGGCTGGAGATTGTCTTATTCCATCAGTGAAACCTTATACTGGTTAAAAATGTTCGCATCATTTTTTTTTTGTTGAAGAAGGAAGCATACTACATCTCTTCACAACACTGGGAAACCACACTGCAGCTTTGTGTCGTTAAATAGAAAGCAAATTGTGCAACTGATGTCAAGATACACCACTGCAAGGAGCTACTGTATAATGATCTCATTGTGTTAGCTATAATGTTACATTTGTAATTCAAAGCAAAACATGTCCCACTCAGCAGCATAGCGCGGCGTTCTGTCATTAAACAATCGTTGTTTGCCATGCCAACTGTAACTGTCCCAGGCCCCATGTTCATCATGTTGGAACAACGCCAACCTTGCTTGAGAATTATATCAAAAGAGTATTCATTCTGAGCCACATGGAGTCTCTTTGTCTACTGGGTCTCCAGTGGCTCCTCGGATTGAAAGGTTTGAGGCCCACACTTTGTATATTGAGAATCCCAGTACTATCTTTTACTTGATTAAACCCTGATCAGATCTCATTTCTGGAGGAGGGTGGAATTATGATTAAAAAAAACTTGCATTTCTATAGCGTCTTTCACGACCTCAGGACGTCCCAAAGCGCTTTACAGCCAATGAAGTACTTTTTGAAGCATAGTCACTGTTGTAATGCAGGAAACGCAGCAGCCAATTTGCGCACAGCAAGATCCCACAAACAACAATGAGATAATGACCAGATCATCGGTTTTTAGGTGCTGTTTGAGCGATAAATATTGGTCACGACACCGGGGAGAACTGCTTTGTTCTTCAAATAGTGCCATGGGATCTTTTACATACCCCCGAGAGAACAGACGGGGCCTCGGCTTAATGTCTCATCTGAAAGACGGCACCTCTGACAGTGCAGCACTCCCTCAGCGCAGCACTAGAAGTTTATGCACTGCTGGGGTGGGGACTTGAAGCCACAACCTTCCTGGCTCAGAGAGCCAAAGTGCTGCACACTGAGTTACAGCTGACACCTAGATAAGCCAGCTATGCAATCTCTTAAAGCCAACATAAAGACTAAACAGCGAGGGCTGTGTGAAGTGATGGCGAGCAGCCTAGTCTCTGGCCTGTCGATATAATGTTGTTAGTGCTGTAATTGTGGCCCAGCTGCATCACCAAAAACCAGGACCAGGAGATCAAATCTCTTCAAGAGAAAACACCTTTCAGAACAAATTGACTTCACGCGGGAAGAAGCAGCGTGACATCAATGCTGAGCACAGTCAAATCTCAATAACATCTGGTGCTGACGTTCAATACTGTACCTCACAGGTCACACTTCATTCTACACTATGGGGACTGCTCCAGTCTATCGGTACAAATGGACCAGTCGATACAGTGAACAAGCCAAGTCAATGCAAACAGTGTATATCATTATTTGACTTTGCCAAGCAAGGAAAACACACTGAATACTCTAAATGGGTGCAGCTTTATTCAACAACTTGTATTTATATAGCGCCTTTAACATAGTAAAACGTCCCAAGGTGCTTCACAGGGGCGATTATCAAACAGAATTTGACACCGAGCCACATAAGGAGATATTAGGGCAGGTGACCAAAAGCTTGGTCAAAGAGGTTGGTTTTAAGGAGCGTCTTAAAGGAGGAGAGAGAGGTGGAGAGGTTTAGGGAGGGAATTCCAGAGCTCAGGACCCAGGCAGCTGAAGGCACGGCCGCCAATGGTGGAGCGATTATAATCAGGGATGTTCAAGAGGCCAGAATTGGAAGAAGGCAGATATCTTGGAGAGTTGTGGAGCTGGAGGAGATTACAGAGATAGGGAGAAGGGGAGAGGGGGACATGGAAGGGAGTGGGAGGGGGTATGTGAGGGGGGTGTGGAGGGGATGGTGGGGGAGGGGAAGGGGGTGGGGGGAGAGGGGGGATTTGCGGATGTGAGGGGGAGGGTGGGTTGTGGATGTTAGGGTGGGGCAGGTGAGGGGGTATTTGTGGTGTGGGGGGTGGGCGATGGGGGGTGGGGACGGAGGTAATAGGGGGATGTGAGGATGGGACGGGGAGGAGGCAGGTGGTGATGTGGGGGGAGGGGAGGGGTGATGTGGTGATGTGGGGGGAGGAGGGGGGAGATGGCGATGGGGGGAGGGGGCGATGGGGGGAGGGTGGTGGGGAGGGGGGAGGGGGGGGAGGGTGGTGGGGAGGGGGGATGTGGGGGAGGGTGGTGGGGAGGGGAGGGGGGATGTGGGGGAGGGTGGTGGAGAGGGGGGAGGGGGATGTGGGGGAGGGGAGATGTGGGGGAGGGTGGTGGGGAGGGGGGAGGGGGGATGTGGGGGAGGGTGGTGGGGAGGGGGGATGTGGGGGAGGGTGATGGGGAGGGGGGAGGGGGGATGTGGGGGAGGGTGGTGGGGAGGGGGGAGGGGGGATGTGGGGGAGGGTGGTGGGGAGGGGGGAGGCGCGATGGGGTTGATGGGGGATGTGGGGGGGAGGGGGATGTGGGGGGAGGGGGATGTGGGGGGGAAGTGGTGGGGAGGGGGAGGGGCGATGGGGGGAGGGTGGTGGGGAGGGGCGATGTGGGTGAGGGGGGATGTGGGAGGGAGGGGGGAGGGGTGATGGGGGGGAAATGGTGGGGAGGGGGAGGGGTGATGGGGGTGAGGGGGGATGTGGGGGAGGGTGGTGGGGAGGGGGGAGATGGCGATGGGGGGGAAGTGGTGGGGAGGGGGGAGGGGCGATGGGGGGGACGGCCCATGCTCCTCCTCGCTCCACAGCAATGATTGTTGTTTGTATTTCTTGTTCTGTGTTAACCTGTGGGTATGATATCCAGGACGGTCTGTGCTCAGGGACAGTACTAGGCTAGACCCAGCACATTGCACACAGGCTAATCTCTCTCTCTCTCTCTCTCTCTCTCTCGGCATAATTTGGTTGAGAAATTGAATCTAAGAAGGGTGCCCTGGGCTTTACAGAACAAACCAGCTGTCAAGGTGTAATATTGAATTTAGAACGAAGAGGAGCCCTTTGAGATCGTAAGGACTGTCGCTATTGGTGCTAAGAAAATGGCTGTGGTGTGACCTGGTGCTGGGGGGAGGAGGAGGAGAGAGTGATGAAGTGGAGTCAGACGCTGCCTTGTACCTTGCCTGCTGAGGTTTGTCATAAGATAAGGACATCTCTTGAGGAAAATCGCAAGACAAATGTTGCCAAGACAATTTCATTCCCCTCACAGGCCACTGAGGACATTTGCGCTGATCAATGAGATGTGAAAACATAAACCAAATGAAAACTAAGAGAATCTGACTGGCGCTTTCATAAGAAAATTGACTTGAGATGTGTTGGGGGAATGGTTTACAATGAAGGCAATTCTCTTCTATTCCCTGCAAACACTCGCATGAAAAATATATATTGCACACCGCTCCATCTATCCTCTGCATTGTCTCCCTCAGAGGTTGCCCGGATATCGTGACTCCCATCGTTATACATTACAAAGTGATTTTGTAGTTTCACAATTCATTGCTCAGCACTCCTTTCAAAAGCAAAGTTACAAAAAGTTCCCCTTGAATTTTCACTGCATTACAACAGTGATTACACAAAGTACTTGATTGGCAGTAAAGCGCTTTGTGATATCCCTGGGGTCATCAAAAGTCCTAAGCTCTGGAATTCCCTCCCTAAACCTCTCTACCTCTCTCTCCTCCTTTAAGACGATCCTTGAAACCTCCCTCTTCAACCAGGCTTTTGGTCACCTGTCCTAATATCGCCTTATGTGGCTCGGTGTCAAAATTTTGTTTGATAATCGCTCCTGTGAAGCGCCCTGGGACGTTTTACTACATTAAAGGCGCTATATAAATGAATGTTATTGTTGAAAGGTGCTAAATAAAATAATTGATTGTTTCTTTATGGTTTTGCTGATTGGCTTCTTGTGGATTGAATATATATTTGAAAAGGAGAAAATTTGCAGGGCTGTGGGGAAAGAGCAGGGGGCAGTGGGACTAATTGGATAGAATCTTTCACAGAGCTGGCACAGGCAGGATGGGCCGAATGGCCTCCTTCTGTGTTCTATGATTCTATTCCTACATGCGAAGATATTTAAATGGGTTATGAACCCCATCCTACAAGCGGGGGAGGTTTATGAGCACTTTTAGATATATCGGGTTGGTTCAGTGGCAGTAATCTCCAACTCTTCAGTTAGAACGTGGTGGGTTCGCGCTCCACGCCAGGGCCGCAATCTTACCAGTGCTGCGAGTGCGAGTTTGGAGGCGGGTCATCAGATGACGTCATCAGACCCGCTTCCTTTTAATTGGCCGGGAACCTCGCCGGGCGGGCTTAACAAGCCCAATTATGGTAAAATCATGTTGGAGGCCCGGATCGACACAACTGCGGGGTCGGGACTTGCCAAGGTGGATGTAAAAGATCCCATGGTCACTATTTCGAAGAAGAGCAGGGGGAGTTCTCCCCGGTGTCCTGGGGCCAATATTTATCCCTCAACCAACATCACTGAAGTGGATTGTCCAATCGATATCTCACTGCTGCTTGTGGAGCCTTGCGGTGTGCAAAATGGCTGCCGCGTTTCATACATTGCAACAGTTCACTGTGTTGGGATATTCTGCGGACATAAAAGGTGCTCGATCAATGCAAGTTCTTCCTTTTGTTCAAAACCAGGAAGTTGCGTTACTTCAAAGGGGAAATGCATTCCTCCAAATTGTTGCGTAATCCTAAAATGTCATAACGCAAGGACTTGCATTTATATGGCAACTGTCACCACCTCGGGTCGTCCCAAAGATGCTGAATTACAGTCCCCACTGGCGGGCGGGTGCAGCCGAGCGCGAGTCACCCACGATACGCGATGGTCGGTATAAAGTGGCCGGGGTCGTTCCCGGGTTACTATGGACTCAGTCCATTACTGAAGAAAGACCGACCAATGGGAACTTGCTGAATGACTGCCTTTGGCACCAGTGGGGTGCCCGTTCCTACAAACACGCACCGTGAAATGTTGCTAATTCTTTAAGACTCAACTATTTCTCCTTAAGATTCTGAGGCGGATTGACAGGGTCGATGCTGAGAGGTTGTTTCCCCTGGCTGGAGTGTCTAGAACCAGGGGTCACAGTCTCAGGATAAGGGGTCGGCCATTTAAGACTGAGATGAGGAGGAATTTCTTCACTCGGAGGGTTGTGAATCTTTGGAATTCTCTGCCCCAGAGAGCTGTGAATGCTGAATCGTTGAGTATATTCAAGACTGAGATTGATAGATTTTTGGACTCTCGGGGAATCAGGGGATATGGGGATCGGGCGGGAAAGTGGAGTTGAGGTCGAAGATCAGCCATGATCTTATTGAATGGCGGAGCGGGCTCGAGGGGCCGATTGGCCGACTCCTGCTCCTAATTCTTATGTTCTTATGTTCTAAGCAGTCAATAGTGCTCGCAATTTTCACATCAGGAATAACATTTTAAAAGCACGCCTTGACAGCTGCGTTTGTGCGGTTTGAATGCCAACAGCTGCTTGAACTGCCTCAATAATTGGCGTTTAACACGGTTAATGTGGCGCCTTTGTAATTACTGCATACGGTGAACGCCATTTGTCCGATGCAGGCGGCTGTCTGGGATAAGCAGGGACGGTGTAAGTGGTGAGGGCCGCACTTGGAAATGTAGTGGGGGGGGGAATTTTGAGGCCTCCCCTCCTGCTGAAAGGGGACAGCAGAGACCCGAAAACAAGTGGTTCCGGCCCCATTCCCGCCAACGGTGTAGAAGTGTTTAAATTGGGGAACCTCTGCGTAATCTGGCAGAGGATCCCAGCTAAGGACATCCCATCACTCACACCTTGACCCCAGATGTTGAGCCCCAATGGGGTTTTTTGTGGGTAATGGAACCAAAGATAACGCAACCCGATTTTAAGCAGTGTTAACATCGGAACAGGAGGAGGCCATTCAGCCCCTCGGGCCTGTTCCGCCATTCAATGAGATCGTGGCTGATCTGCGACCTAACTCCATATACCCGCCTTTGCCCCATATCTCTTAACACCTTTGGTTAACAAGAAGCTATTAATCTCAGATTTAAAATTAACAATTGATCTAGCATCAAATGCCATTTGCGGAAGAGAGTTCGAAACTTCTACCACCCTTTGTGTGTAGAAGTCTTTCCTGATTTCACTCCTGAAATACCTGGCTGTAATTTTTAGACACTGCCCCCCAGTCCTAGACTCCCCAACCAGCGGAAATAGTTTCTCTCTATCTACCCTATCTGTTCCCCTTAATATCTTGAAAACTTTGATCAGATCACCCCTTAACCTTCTAAATTCCAGGGAATACAACCCTAATTTGTGTAATCGCTCCTCGTAATTTAACCCTTGGAGTCCGGGTTTCACTCTGGTAAACCTACGCTGCACTCCCTCCAAGGCCAATATATCCTTCCGAAGGTGCGGTGCCCAGAACTGCTCCCAGTGCTCCAGGTGTGGTCTAACCAGGGCTTTGTACAGCTGCAGCTTAACACCGGGCCCAGCTCCTAGACACTGGTGTCTCTCCGAATCAAAATTAAATCCTTGATCGCTTTAGGCAGTGCTATCAATGCCGGGTTTTCTCCCAGACACTATTTGCCTTCAGGCAAAATGAACACACAGAATAGTGAATTTAAATAACATCCGTTCTGAATATAAATGTGCAATTCCCCACAGACATTTTTACTGGGAGATATTCATGATGGAAACATGGCTGTAAAGGATTTTTTTTAATTATAAGAAGTGTTGAACATTGGAACAGGAGGAGGCCATTCAGCCCCTCGAGCCTGTTCCGCCATTCAATCAGATCACGGCTGAGCTGTATCTTAACTCCATCCACCCGCCTTTGTCCTGTAACCCTTAATACCCTTGCTTAAGAAAAAATCTATCAATCTTCAATGTATCATGATTAAAAAGAATAAAACCAAATGACTGTGCACATTTAGGGAAAAAAATGATAATTATTTGGGGGGTTTTATGATGCACAAAGCAGTAAAAATAATTTGGACAGATTTTGAAAAAGTTTTTAATTCTAATTTTTAGAATGCCTTTTGCAAACTTGTGCTATTTTTCTGGAGGGAAGAGTTTTAAAAATGGAATGAGTTGTCAGTTTATCTGAGGTGATGGATTGTCCGCTGAATTATTCAAGAGCTACTGCTTTTATAGTTTGATTCTACACGGTTGGATTCTGTGGGCCTTCTCACTCTCTCTCCATCCCTTCCACCTCAGCCAGATTCCTATTCTTCAACATTCCGTTTAGGTGCTCGCAACGTTTGTGATCTTGTTCATGTTTTTGCTTCTGGCACACGGCGCGGGAACAGTTCAGGTGAAGCAGTTCAAGACCAGACTTTATTGGGGGAGTTACTCCGTCTACCAACTGGAAGGGCCGAGAAATCGGTTCCTGCTGGCTAGAGGCAATGGGTCGGCCCGAGGCCCACCCGATATTGGACCTCTGGCCTCGCTTCCACCAGACTGGTGAGCTGCAGACACACACGTCTGCTGGACGCCGCCCCCCCCACCCGCCACCGGGCAGGCGACCCTTTGAACACAGCCCGCTGTGTCGCCCTGCAGACCCACCCCTTGCAAGGGGGGAGAGGCGAGCAATCAGGGATGGGTGACCATGATGGGGAGGAGGGGCGAGGCAACAATTTGGAGGGGGGGATGTGGGTGTGGGTGTGGGGGTGGGCGAGCGGCGTGTGATTTAAACTCCTGCCCCTCCCAGCTCCACATTCAGGTAAGTATTTCTTCAAACACTGTAAAACGCTTTGGGACGTCCTGAGGTCATGAAAGGCGCTGTAGAAATGCAAGTCTTTTCTTTTCTTTCTTGCTTCACCTTAAGGGGAGAAAGGCACAAACTGAGTATTGGTTTAAACTGGGCACAAAAGGGTTAAATTATGAAGACCGGTTTTACAGACGAGGCTTGTATTCTCTCGAGTCTAGAAGATTAAGGGGTGATCTAATCGAGGTGTTTAAGATGATTAAAGGAGTTGATAGGGTAGATAGAGAGAAACTATTTCCTCTGGTGGGGGGAGTCCAGAACAAGGGGGCATCGCCTTAAAATTAGAGCCAGGCCGTTCAGGGGTGATGTCAGGAAGCACTTCTTCACACAAAGGGGGGTGGGAATCTGGAACTCTCTCCCCCAAAAAGCTGAGGCTGGGGGTCAATTGGAAATTTAAGACTGGGATTGATAGGTTTTTTTTAGGTAAGGGTATCAAGGGAAATCGAACCAAGGCGGGTAAATGGAATTAAGAAACAGATCAGCCATGATCTCATTGAACGGTGGAACAGGCTCGAGGGGCTGAATGGCTGCCTCCTGTTCCTGTAATCCAAAACAAATTGATTCAATTGAAGCTTCCAGAAACAATCCAACTCGAGTTCTTGCATGTTTCCAATCCCACTCTCCAACAGCTCACTGAGACAACAGTCACAAGTAATTTAATACTGTCCAGTAAATATACTGGTTGAGGTCAAAGTGCTGTGTAACCCCTCGAGAGGCAGCACTGAATTCAATAATTACCGTGGAATAGCACTGAGGAGAGACTCTCTCAGCTACAGTCCCTCCTGAGAGGTTTAGTAGCGAAAAAAAAAACTTTTTTTTGTGTCGAGAACGACGGGTCCCTGCTTTTAACGTACCCCCTCATATTTATTTTAAACCTCAATGTTTCCATCAGAGTGAGGCTGCTAATTAATATAAAGACACTCGCTGCTTCCTCAGGTGAATGTAGGATTTTACATCGCGCGCTAAGAAGCTGGGCTAGAGAAGCTTGCACTATAGGTTCAATGCTAAACCGAGCCAAAGATCGCCACGGCAGACAGCAGTGCCGCACTATCTGGAGCGTTGGGAATTTAGACGGTTTCTTCCCAAATACGGCGACTAATATAGAAACATAGAAAAATAGGAGCAGGAGTCGGCCATTCGGCCCCTCGAGCCTGCTCCGCCATTCAATATGATCATGGCTGATCCTCTATCTCATTACCATATTCCCGCTCTCTCCCCAAACCCCTTGATGCCTTTGTGTCTAGAAATCTATCTATCTCCTTCTTAAATATATTCAGTGACTTGGCCTCCACAGCCTTCTGTGGTAGAGAATTCCACAGGTTCACCACCCTCTGAGTGAAGAACTTTCTCCTCATCTCAGTCCTGAATGTCCTACCCCGTATCCTGAGACTGTGCCCCTCGTTATAGACCCCCCAAAATAGATTTCTTCACATCAGTTGGCAACAATCGCAAACTGAGGACCAATTCTAGATTCAGTCAAAATAGGCTCTGTGTAGACAGAACAACAACGTGCGTTTATATAGCGCCTGTCACAGAGTAAAACGTCCCAAGATGCTTCACGGGAACGTAATCAGACAAAAATTTAACACCGAGAGACATAAGGAGGTATTCGGACAAATGACCAAAGGCTTGGTCAAAGAGGGAGGTTTTAAGGAGAATCTTAAAGGAGGAGAGCGAGGCGGAGAGGTTTAGGGAGGGAATTCCAGAGCTCAGGGCCGAGGCAGCTGAAGGCACGGCCGCCAATAGTGGTGTGAAGGAAATCGGGGATGCGCAAGAGGCCAGAGTTGGAGATCGCAGAGATCTTGGAGGGTTGTAGGGCTGGAGATAGGGAGGGGATGAGGCCATGGAGGGATTTGAACATAATGATGAGAATTTTAAAATCGAGACATTAGTGGACTGGGAGCCAATGTAGGTCAGCGAGCACAGGGGCGATGGGCGAACGGGACTTGGTGCGAGTTAGGATACAGACAGCACAGCTCTGGACGAGCTGAAGTTTACGGAGGGTGGAAGATGGGAGGCCGGCCAGGAGAGCGTTGGAATAGTCGAGTCTGGGGGGTAATAAAAACATGGGTGAGGGTTTCAGCAGCCGATGAGCCGAGGGCAGGGGGTGGAGACGGGTGATGTGACGGAGGGGGAAGAGGATATCGGGTCGGAAGCTGAGCTCGAGGTCAAGTAGGATGCAGAGGTTGTGAACAGTCTGGTTCAGCCTGAGGCCATGGCCAGCGAGCGGGATGGAATCGGTGGCTAGGGAACGGAGTTTGTGGTGGGGGGACTGAAGACAATGGGCTGGATTTTCATCGGGCCGTTGAGGCGGGATTGGAGGCGTGTGGGGGGTTAAAATTGCAGAAACTGGCAGGCGGGCCCGATCCCGCCTCCATCCCGCCTCCACGCAATTTTGATGAAATCGTGTCTGCTGGTCCCGTCTCCGTCCCGCCTCCAAGAGGCGGGAGAGGCCATTAATGCCCTTAACAAGCCCTAAATTGGCTCTGTAATGCCATTTTGATATTTTTTTGCTAGTTTAACCCTTTTCCCACGTGAAGCACGCCTGATCTGAAACACGCTAGTGAAACCTGGCGGGAGCACAAGTGGATTGCTGACTCTCCGCTGCAGCTCAACCGTTAAATAGGAGATTTGATCAGCCATCATTTGCAGGTGGCAGGACTTTGATGTCACAGGTCTGGGGGACCTTTTAGAAGGCATAACCACAGCTCTGGAAGTTTGGAGCCTGACACCCATCTCCAGTGTGAGCTCCTGGGAAACCCCTCTCGCCACCCTCATTGAGCGCTTCCTCAACTGAGGCATATACCAGAGGCATGGGAGCCATTTATTTCCTTCCCTCCTGGGCATCAGATGAGGACGAACACCAGCCGCGGCACCAGCAGAACCATGAACAACAGCAGCACCAACAGCAGCAGCAACAGCAGGAGCGCCAAGCTGCTGCTCACCCGCCTGAAGCTGCACAGGCCAGAAGGGGCCAGCGCATGGAAGGCCGTCGGTGCAGGAGATACCCCCCAAACAGGGTCTACAGACAGAGGGTCAGCTACCTCAACATGTCTGAGCAGCAGTGCCAAAGGCGGCTCTGACTTTCGCGAGAGGTAGTGGGCGACATCTGCGCAATGCTGCAACAAGACCTGGAGCCCGGAGGACCAGGTGGACACCCCTTACCAGTGGCCGTCAAAGTCACCACTGCACTCAACTTTTTTCCTCAGGCTCATTCCAGGGATCAGCAGCAGACATCAGCGGCATCTCCCAGGCGGCCGCACACACCTGTATCACGCAAGTAACCGATGCCCTCTTTGCCATCGCGCACAATCACATCCATTTCACCAAGGATCGAGCAAGTGTCACGGCGCGTGCGGTTGGATTAGCTAATCTGGCAGGCTTTCCAAGGGTGCAGGGCGTCGTAGACTGCACACATGTGGCCCTTAAGGCACCCCATCGCAATCTAGGTATTTTTGTCAACTGCAAGGGCTTCCACTCCCTCAACGTTCAGCTGATGTGTGACCACAAGAAGGAAGTTCTGCATGTTTGTGCCAAGTACCCTGGCAGTTGCCATGACTCCTTCATACTGCGCCAGTCTAGTGTGCCTCCGCTATTCAGTCCGCCAGACCAACTTCACGGATGGCTACTTAGAGACAAGGGCTATCCCCTGAAGACGTGGCTAATGACGCCATTGAGGAGCCCATCCAACGCAGCTGAGGAGAGCTACAACTCCAGCCACATTTCCACCAGAGCCATAATCGAGCAAACCATCGGTATGCTGAAGATGCGCTTCAGATGCCTGGATAGATCAGGTGGAGCCCTGCAATACTCAGCAGCCAGGGTCTCCAGAATCGTCGTGGTTTGCTGTGCACTTCACAACATGGCACAGCGTCGTGGCTTACAGATGCCGGAGGACCAAGTGGCTCCTCACAGCCTCCTCAGATGAGGATGAGGAGGAGGAGGAGGAGAGAGAGAACGAACAACTTGCAGAGGCCCCTCAACCAGCGGCAGCATTACGCGAGACCATAGCTGCCTGGAATGCAAGGAACGCACTCATCTTGGCCAGATTTGCTTAGCCTAGACAAGCAAGCACTTTTGCCTCGCAGCTTCTTACCAGAGCTACGACAATGGCCCAGACCCAGCGGATCCCTAACAATTTGACCACCATACTGACAATTGCAAGTTATCCTAAGGCCTCATTGTGGAAGTCCCATTAGCGAAATGACAGACGCCACAACTGCAGCTGTAGCCATCAGAGTTTTTATTTACACTTAACACCTGATGGCTTTTTCACAATACACATCAAAATTCACCCGAGTAACTACCCTTGTGACTATTTGTGCAGTATCTTTCTCTTACGCATGCTCCTACGTGGTGCTTCCCCTGTGGCTTCAGCAGAGGTGGAGGCCCCCTGCTCAGTTTGTTGCTGCTCCTGTCTCGACACCTTTGGCGGGCATCCTCTGGGGTTGCGAACCTGCGAGGGCTCGGCAACAGTCTGCTGCTCCTGTGGCTGGGCAGGGGTTGAGACGCCGATCTCAGTTGGGTGCGGACTCTGGTGGGGCTCTGACCGAGGACTTGCCAGTGGCATGGAAGTGTGAGCGCTTGGAGAGGAGCCCCCACCTCCTTGTTGTCTGCCACCAACATCCCTCTCATGGGTCAGGTCCACCTCAGCGCTTGCAAGTGGCTTGAGAGCACCTTGCTGCACATCAGGGGGCCATGGGGACCCGTATCTGCACTGGCAGTCCTACTCAGAAGGACTTCCATGAAGGTCTGGTTTCTCTGTTCAATAGATGTCCATCGCTCCTCCAGAGATGTCATTCTATTCAGAACACTCACCATGTTTTCTGCACTCTGGCGACTTATCACCTCCATGGAGGTTGCCATCCTTTCCATGGTGATGCGTTCATGCGCCAATGACTCCACAAAGGCTCTGCTCATGTTCGCTATGGACTCCTCCATTCGCTCCACACTCGCAGCGACCCTGGAGACAAAACCTGTCAGAGACTCCTGCATCTGTTCCTGGAGTTCCAGCACCGCTGATCTTATGGATGGCCCCAGAGGCAGAGGGTCGACATGCAGCTGAGCTGAGCTAGGAGAGTCCTGCGCCCTCCGACTAGGACTCACCACTGCTGTCCCTGTCTCCACCATCTGCTGATGCTCACTTGTGAGCTGTGATACACCAGGTGACAACACTACTCTATGTCCCGAGGGTCCCACCGAGGTGTGAGTCTCTGCGCTGGTGCTGGGTGCGCTGAATTCTGCTGGCGCTGCGCCCTCAGAGGTTGCAGCTTCCTCTGAGGAGTCTGGATGCTCAGGCTCTTCCTCCTGGCTAGTGGGGACGGGTGCTTGCGATGGTCCTGTGGGGGAGTAAAGGAAAGAGTCAGAGATGTGATGCCAAGGTTACATGCACATTGCATATTGCAGATGATCATAAATCCATCTCTTAGAGCTTCAGATTCATTATCAGTGACTCATGCAATGTCAATGAGAGAGATGGAACACTATTCTGTCACCAGCTTGCTGTGATGCACCCGTCTGTCCGTCCCCCACTTGCGTATCCTCCTCTACTCCCACGATCTCCAGGACCGCATCCTCCCAGGGGGTGAGCTGGGCTAATGAAGGTGGCCCTCCTCCTGTCCTGGCTCTTTCCCTTTTATTGTGAGCTCTCTTTTCCTGCAATGAGGGAGACAAGTGGAGTTTGTGAGATTGGAGGAGTGAGTGTAGAGAGTCCCTAGCATAGATGCTTAGAAGGAGACAAAGATGGAGTGAGGTGGCAAGACCAAGGGCCCTCCCTGTGTGTTGTAAGTTGTTTTCATAGCATGACAGTGATAGGGAGTGTGAGGGCTGCATAGTCAAATAGTAAGGTGAATGTGACCATAGAGGGAGAGGGAATGGGTAAGGCTGCATGGATGTCAGTGTCAAGTGGGATATGGAGGAAGAGGTTGCTAAAGCTGAGTGCTGGTGAGGAGAGGCAATGGGGATCAGATTGAGAGGGAAGGGAAAGTCATACTCACTTTTGCAGTGCGTAGAAGGTCATGAAACCTCTTCCTGCACTGGAGCCAGGGTCTGCGGGTGATGGATAAAGAGTTGACCTCCCGGGCGACCTGGACCCACACAGCCTTGGTCTGCTGGGGAGGCTTCTTCCTCCCTGAGGAGGGGAAGAGCACCTCTCTGTTGGCTCTTGCTCCCTCCACCAAAGCTTGCAGGGCAACGTCATCGAAGCTGGGAGCAGACCTGGGTCGTTGGCTGGCCATTCCTCCTGCAGTTGCCTCTAGGATACAGGTCCAAAAGCTTGGCAGCCTGCAGAAGAAGCAAGGCTTGTTGCAGACCTTAAATGCAGCAGCAATGATGACGTCATCGGAGGCGACTTTCAGACTGGAATAACTCATTGGCCATGGGTTCCCACACGTTGGAACTCAATTGGCCAATTAAGTTAAAATCGCATCATTCATCCACATTAATCTAGATTCGGGTGGGCAACACGAAAAGCGAATAACCCGACCCCAACCCGCCCCAGTATCAAAATCCAGCCCAATGGCTTCAATCTTCCGATGCTTCCTTGGGGGAAATTTCGGCTCATCCAGGACTTAATGTCGGACAAGCAGCGTGACAAATCAGAGGCAGTCGAGAGAGGTGGTGGTGAGGTAGAGCTGGATGTCGTCAGCGTACTTGTGGAGTCTAAATTTGTGTTTTTGGATGATTTGGCCGAGGGCCAGCCTGTAGATGAGAAATAGGATGGACTTCGCTTTGTAGATCTCAAGTTCTCGGCCTACAGTTTTTTAGAATGTATTCATTCGTGGGATGTGGGCATCGTTGGCATTTATTGCCCATCCCTAGCTCCCCTCGAGAAGGTGGTGGTGAGCCGCCTTCTTGAACCGCTGCAGTCCGTGTGGTGAAGGTTCTCCCACAGTGCTGTTAGGGAGGGAGTTCCAGGACTTTGACCCAGCGACGATGAAGGATCGGCAGATATATTTCCAAGTCAGGATGGTGTGTGACTTGGAGGGGAACTTGGAGGTGGTGATGTTCCCACGCGCCTGCTGCCCTTGTCCTTCTAGGTGGAAGAGGTCGCAGGTTTGGGAGGTGCTGTCGAAGAAGCTTTGGCGAGTTGCGGCAGTGCATCTTGTAGATGATACACACTGCAGCCACGGTACGCCGGTGGTGGAGGGAGTGAATGTTTAAGGCGGTGGATGGTGGATCGGTTTATCCAGTGTACCTGGGTCTAATGCCACAGCTATACTGGGACACAGTAGCATGATGCATGAGGATAGATTTCATGGAGTTGCTCAGGTTACACTGAAGTCCCAACAGAGCAGCTCACAGCAGAGATGGCGGTTGCAGAACTGCCATTATATTTTAATCAAAGTGAGAAAACACTGCCCCCCCAACACACAGATTCTTAAAAGCAGCAAGGCACTGAGCTCCCGCGAGTTTGAACTTTGACATCAGCCTAGGGTCGCCAACTCTGGTTGGATGTATTCCTGGAGATTTCATCACATGACCTCCCGCTTCCAATGCCCCGCCTCCCACACTCCCATCATTGGTCACCCAACACATCAATCCTCGCGGCGCTCCGCCTTCACAACCCATCGGAAAGTGAAAAGATTCATTACCTGATTGCATGATTCTTGACTGTCAGTCAAACAGCCTTTCTTCCCCCACGTCGGATATTCTTCCTTCAGATGAGACGTTAAACCGAGGCCCCATCTGCTCTCTCAGGTGGACGTAAAAGATCCTATGGCACTATTTTGAAGAAGAGCAGGGGAGTTATCCCCGGTGTCCTGGGGCCAATATTTATCCCTCAACCAACATCACTGAACAGATTATCTGGTCATTATCACATGGCTGTTTGTGGGAGCTTGCTGTGCGCAGATTGGCTGCCGCGTTTCCTACATTACAACACTGACAACGTTGTAAAAGTACTTCATTGTGTGTAAAGCACTTTGGGACGTCCTGAGGTCACGAAAGGCGCTGTAGAAATGCAAGTCTTTCTTTCTTTCTATTCATGCGTTCGGGTTCAAAATATTTCAGGTGAACTCTTTTTTTTCTCTCTCTCGCTCTCGAGAGTTTGAGATTTATCCTTGGGTTGGTGTTTTTTTCTTCTGCTCTTTCATGTTGACTATTTAAGAATTGAAAGTTTGATCTTCAATCAAAATGTTTTCAGAAGACAGATGATTGGTGATCTGCCAACCTCATCTTCAATTATACTCGAGCGCCGACAGGTTTCTTTTAAGGATAAGTATATCACTGAAAACGTGGTAGTCTGCAGTGGAAATTGAATCCATCAGGCGCTTGTTGCGAGCCCCAAACAAAGATAAAGATCTCTGTGTCTCCCCACAGGTCAACCAAGTGAAAGCAGCGAAGAAAATCTGGCCGGCATTTACCCCGGCCTTCAGTAAATCAGTCCCTTCAGAGATAATGACGAGTATCTGGGGAGTGAAAAGAAAAAGGGAGTGGAAATTGGCATGCATTGCGCCTCATTTTCGGGTGGAAAACGGACGCAAAACACTCCAATTTGGCCGTGGGGCGGTCTGCGCCCAATCTGTGCAGGCGTTGGGGACCATTTTTGTTAGGTGTCCAGAGCTGATGCCTACAACGAACCTTAGGTCCCTTAACAACTTGCATTTATACAGCGCCTCTAACATAGTAAAACGTCCCAAGGCGCCTCACAGGAGCGTAATCAGACAAAAATTGACACCGAGCCACATAAGAGATATTAGGATAAATCACCAAAAGCTTGGCCAAAGAGGTAGGTTTGAAGGAAAGTCTTAAAGGAGGAAAGAGAGAGAGGCAGAGAGGGTTAGGGAGGGAGTTCCAGAGCTTTAGGGACTAGGCAGCTGAAGGCACGGCTGCCAATGGTGGAGCGATGAAAGTGGAGCAAGAGGCTCGAATTGGAGGAGTGCAGTGATTTAAGGGTTGTAGGGCTGGAGGATGTTAGAGATAGGGAGGGTCAAGGCTATAGAAATATTTGAAAACAAGGATGAGAATTTTAAAGTAGAGGTGTTGCCGGACCAGGATCCACTGTAGGCTCACGAGCACAGCGGTGACGGGTGAACGGGACTTGGTGCGAGTTGCAAAAAAAGAGGCAGCTTAAAAAAAAAGGGAAGAAAATGAGCTTTTCTGCCTTATCCCATGAAGATGTCAGTTTGTCTCATTGGGTTAGCACTCTCCCCTTGTGAATCAGAAGGTCGTGGGTTCAAGCCCCACTCCTGGACTTAAGAACATGTTATCGGGTGACACTTCGTTGCAGTACTAAGGGAGTGCTGCATTGGCTTCTGAACGAGGCTCCATTTCCTGTCTCAGGTGGATGTAGAAGATCTCAGGTCTGAGGAAGAGCGGGGCTGTTATCCTGGCCAATATTCCTCCCTCAGTCAATGCGGCCAAAAAGCATAATTACCTGGTCATTCTAGATGTTTGTAATGATTCTACATCACAACAGTGACTAAAAAAAAGACTTGCATTTCTACAGCGCCTTTCACGACCACCGGACGTCTCCAAGCGCTTTACAGCCAATGAAGTACTTTTGGAGTGTAATCACTGTTGTAATGTAGGAAACGCGGCAGCCAATCTGCACACAGCAAGCTCCCACAAACAGCAATGTGATAATGACCAGATAATCTGCTTTTGTTATGTTGATTGAGGGATAAAAATATTGGCCAGGACACCGGGGAGAACTGCCCTGCTCTTCTTCGAAATAGAGCCATGGGATCTTTTAGGTACACCTGAGAGAGCAAACGGGGCCTCAGTTTAACGTCTCATCCGAAAGACGGCACCTTCGACAGTGCAGCACTCCCTCAGCGCTGCACTGGAGTGCCGGCTTGGATTTTGTGCTCAAGTCTCTGGAGTGGGGCTCGAACCCACAACCTTCTGACTCCGAGGCGAGACTGAGAAACACTGAGCCACAGCTGACACTACATTTCAAAAAGTACTTCATTGGCTGTAAAAGCGCTTTGGGACGTCCGGTGGTCGTGAAAGGCGCTGTAGAAATGCAAGTCTTTCATTCTTTCTTGTAAATTGGCTGCTGCGTTTGCCTACAAAACCAACAGTGTTCTTTCGAAAAAAGAATCTATTGCGCGTAAAGTGCTTTGGGATGCCTTGAGGACATGATAAGGTGCTTTATAGATGCAAGTTCTTTCTTGATAACTGGAAGCACAAGATTACGTTCCTCTGTGAGGCACATTCAGCCGCTCATTATGGGTTCAGCAGCGAAAGGATGAACACTTGGCTTTTTACTGCAAATGGATAGTCATTTTCTTGTATAATGAGACTTATTGCATTCAATTATCTGGTAAATGAAGTGCGATATTGGGCTTTGTAGCTGCAGTGTGGAGCTCCACTAAGTTCAAACTCACTGTAAGTGGGTTACATTACATAAGGTGCCTTGTATTCCGTTTCCCTTCAGATATTTATGCTTGGTTTTCAGTGATTAGTTAGCATGTCCACTAGTTTTACTGCAGTTCTACTGCACTGGATCTACCAGTTCAACACTAGTGTCATTTTTACACCACATTTACACAACTGTAATGTTGGCATGAAGCTAGTTTGCTCTGTGCCGAGGCTACAGTTACAGGGTAAACGCTGCTTAGACCCGGAGTTGCGGCCGGCTGCTGAGCCCTAACTCTGGATTTGCGCCAGGCACGTTTAGCCCAAGTCTGCTTCGCACCAACGCTAAACTTGTAGACTTGGAATTTCCAAGGGGGACTCTCTCAAACTCCCACGGGAGGTCTGTGGAACCCTGGAGAAGTGGGGTACATGGCCGTTTACGCCGTTTCTCCAGGGTTTGTGTCCACTGATCTTCGGCCAGAGTTACAGCGAGAGATTGGGAGAACCCTGCAGAAACTCTTCCCCCATAGTGTAAAAGCACTCCTTTAGTGCGGGGCTCTGGGTGTGCATAGTTAAGTGTACAGGGCTCTGCTCATGAACCTCATTCTTGGGATGTGAGCGTCGCTGGCAAGGCCTTTGAGGTGGTGGACCGCCTTCTTGAACCGCTGCAGTCCCTCTGAATCTGAGGCGAGAGTGCTACCACTGAGCCAAGGCTGACAACTGCTTGAACAACATTTATCTACAGCATGGACTTGAGCAGCTTTATTCCTTCCCGTCCCATTGCTCCCGTGCATTCTGGGCAGGATAGTGCCACTGTGGATTCCTGCACACAATCTGAACTTTGGTTTTTCCCATTTCCATAATGCTAACGCTGCCAAGACTGTTGAATTGGACTAGAGCCAGGACTCCTCCTCCATGAATGGGAAAGTATCCAAGAGCGACAAGGGAGGCAACTGGGATGATCCGAGCGAGACGCAATATTTAGTTCTGCTACTGTAGATCCTTAATCCTGTTTTCTGAAGTAACTGGAGGTGCTGGTGTGATAGGATCTGGTGTTGCTTGCCATAAAGCAACTGGATTGAATTTTGCCTTTAGGCATTCTCCGCCTAGTTGTCAGTTTAGTTTCCAAGGCAGGAGATTTCTGACCTGCTCAGAGGTTCCTTTCCTCATGGTCGAGGTCTTCGGGTTTTGTTGTTAGTCAGGCCTGTCGAGCCTCCTCGATTATTTTTTGAGTGAGGCTCGGCAACTTTGTTATTAACAAATGAGCTTGTTTCTGTGCATCTCCCATCGTTGTCGTCATTTCAATGGGCTGGTAATTTGGTTCTGTTTGTGTACCCTCGTAAATCTCAGTGATAGTAATGAGCGAAGCAGTGTGTGTGTGTGTGTGTGTGTGTTCCATAGCGTTTAAAGAAAGTCTCCAATCTGTGACGTTACCGCCACTTAGTGCAAAAACAATCCTTCAATAAATAGCCTGTCCCGCAATGATTTATTTGTGTAACTTCATGGTTTTTAAAAAAAAATACAGTTTCAAAGTTATTCTACACTCCTGCCTGTCAGCAGCTTCTGTTATCAGATTGGAGTGTTGAAAAGAGTCCTTGGCCTGAATGAACGAACTGGAGATCCTGTCCTTTATATTTATTCAGCAGAGTCTGTACACATAGTTCATTGTTTTAATCCCAAGCAAAATCCAAACTCTAATGAAGATTCCTTTATATAAAGCCTTGCGATGTTAGGTTTTCCAGTTTCCTGTGTACTTTAGCTAGCAACTCGTGTGCAGTCCTCTGTTTCCAGCAATAACTTGCATTTATATAGCGCCTTTAACATAGTAAAACGTCCCAAGGCGCTTCACAGGAGCGATTATCAAACAAAATTTGACACCGAGCCACATAAGGAGATATTGGGACAGGTGACCAAAAGCTTGGTCAAAGAGGTCGGTTTTAAGGAGCGTCTTAAAAAAGAAAAAAGAAAGACTTGCATTTCTATAGCGCCTTTCACGACCACCGGACATCCCAAAGCGCTTTTCAGCCAATGAAGTACTTTTGAAGTGGAGTCACTGTTGTAATGTAGGAAATGTGGCAGCCAATTTGCGCACAGCAAGCTCCCACAAACAGCAATGTGATAATGACCAGATAATCTGTTTTAGTGATGTTGGTTGAGGGATAAATATTGGCCCCAGGACACCGGGGAGAACTCCCCTGAGGAGAGAGGGGCGGAGAGGTTTAGGGAGGGAATTCCAGAGCTTGGGGACTTGGCAGCTGAAGGCACGGCCGCCAATGGTGGAACGATTGAAATCGAGGATGCTCAAGAGGTCAGAATTGGAGGAACGCATCCCCGTTTTACTACTTTAAAGGCACTATATAAATGCAAGTTGTTGTTGTAAGCTGCAGGAGTTCAATCGGGGGACGTGGGGTCACACCAGAGAACGGAACATTTAGGACTGATGTCAGGAAATTCTTCTTCACACCGAGTGATCAACATGTGGAATAAACTCCCAGGTAGAACGGTGGAGGAAATACGGTGGAAGCATTTTTAAAAAGAACATTTGGATGCTACAGTGAGGTGACATTAGGACCTCGCCGGGAGGATCATTCAAGATGGCCCTCCTCGCTCATAATTATCTTTGCGATCTGGTGATCCAATCTGCCCAGGGACAGGAAAATCTGCCCATGTATGTCAATGCGCCTTAAATAGAATGAACGCCCAGTAGTTCAAGCACGTTGCCCAAACTGAGCGTATAAGAGCTCCTTATCACACTGCTGGGAAAGAAAGACTTGCATTACTATAGCGCCTTTCACCACCTCAGGATGTCTCAAAGTGCTTTACAGCCAATGAAGTACTTTTGAAGTGTAGTCACTGTTGTAATGTAGGAAACACGGCAGCCAATTTGCGCACAGCAAGCTCCCACAAACCGCAATGTGATAAAGACCAGATCATCTGGGTTTTTTTAACGATGTTGGTTGAGGGATAAATATTGGCCAGGAGACCGGGGAGAACTCACTATCTCTTCTTCAACATAGTGACATGGGATCTTAGGGAGCAGACGGGACCTTGGTTTAACGTCTCATCTGAAAGACAGCACCTCCGACAGTGCAGCGCTCCCTCAGTACTGCACTGGGAGTGTCAGCCTGGATTTATTGTGCTCAAGTCTCTGGAGTGGGACTATGAACCCACAACCTTCTGACTCAGAGGGGAGGGTGCTGCCCACTGAGCCACGGCTGGTAAAGGGTGAAGAAGTTACTCAATGATTTTCCTTCACAATTCCTTGCAGCAGCGTGTTGCTAGCGGTGGATCCTGACTGACACCACAGGCTATAAATCCAGCTTTGAGAACAGTAAATCAATGTCTAATAGCAGAAAATCAATCTTTCCAATTTAAATAAGAGTCTCATTGTGTGACTCTATCAAAGAGCCAAATATATTCTCCCTTTCATAGTTAATAATGCTGAAAAGTACATCTGAAATGTGTCATTAGCACCGGAAAAAATTCATTCATCTTTGTTTCCAACCTTCATTTGAGTAACGCTCGCCCAGTACAGAGTACCTCAAACATTAACTCTTTGACAACCATGTCAAAAATATTCTTTTACTTGTTGCAACAACAACTTGCATTTATATAGCGCCTTTAACATAGTAAAACGTCCCAAGGCGCTTCACAGGAGCGATTATCAAACAAAATTTGACACCGAGCCACATAAGGAGATATTAGGACAGGTGACCAAAAGCTTGGTCAAAGAGGTCGGTTTTAAGGAGCGTCTTAAAGGAGGAGAGAGAGGTGGAAAGGTTTAGGGAGGGAATTCCAGAGCTCGGGGCTCAGGCAGCTGAAGGCACGGCTGCCAATGGTGGAGTGATGAAAATCGGGGATGCGCAAGAGGCCAGAACTGGAGGAGCGCAGAGATCTCGGAGGGTTGTGGGGCTGGCGGAGGTTGCAGAGATAGGGAGGGGCGAGGGGCCACGGAGAGATTTGAAAACAAGGATGAGAATTTTAAAATCGAGGCTTTGCTTAACCGGGAGCCAATGGAGGTCAGCGAGCACAGGGGTGATGGGTGAACAGGACTTGGTGCGAGTTAGGACATGGGCAGCAGAGTTTTGGATGTGCTCAAGTTTAGAGGGTAGAAGATGGGAGGCCGGCCACAGAGCTACTCAAAAGCAAAAGTGGGCTTGTGATTATACTGAGCAGTGGAACGTACCCAGCAAATATACAGGACAGATTCCAATGGTTTGAGCCTGTATTTGACTTCATTTTCTGGCATTAGACCATGGGCAGTCCTACAGGCCAGCAACAGGTAATTTATGAGTTCAACATACTCGATGAACTGATTGTAATCGGTGCTGTTATTACATAATGGGCTCGATGTTAACTTGCCAAAATCGGCATTCATGGGGCGGTGGGGTCAGTAGACTTGTATGGGAACAGGAGGAGGCCATTCAGCCCCTCGAGCCTGTTCCGTCATTCAATTAGCTCATGGCTGATCTGTACCTCAACTCCATTTACCTGCCTTTGCTCCATAATCCCTTGATACCCGACCTAACAGAAATCAATCGATCTCGGTGTTGAAAGCTCCAATTGACCCCCAGCATCCACAGCTTTTTGGGGGGAGAGTTCCAGATTTCCACCACCCTTTGTGTGAAGAAATGCTTCCTGACATCACCCCTGAACGGCCTGGCTCTAATTTTACGGTTATGCCCCCTTGTTCTGGACTCCCCCCCCATCCCACCAGAGGAAATAGGGAAGATAGAGAGAGAGCGAGAGAGAGAGAGAGATAAACTATCAAATCCTTTAATCATCTTAAACACCTCTATTAATCTTCTATACTCTAGAATACAAGCCTAGTCTATGCAACCTGTCCTCATAATTTAACCTAGTATCATTATGGTTTCTTCGACAGCACCTCCCAAACCCGTGACCTCTACCACCTAGAAGGACAAGGGCAGCAGTCGCATTGCAACACCACCACCTCCAAGTTCCCCTCCAAGTCACACACCATCCTGACTTGGAAATATATCGGCCGTTCCTTCATCGTCGCTGGGTCAAAGTCCTGGAACTCCCTCCCTAACAGCTCTGTGGGAGTACCTTCACCACACGGACTGCAGCAGTTCAAGAAGGCGGCTCACCACCACCTTCTCAAGGGGCAATTAGGGATGGGCAATAAATGCCGGCCTTGCCTGCGACGCCCACATCCCGAGAATTAATTAAAAAATTCTGGTGAATCTGCGCTGCATCCCCTCCAAGGCCAAGACAGCCTTCTAGAGGTGAGGTGTCCAGGACCATTCCGTTAACGCCAAAGTGTGTCAAACTTTGTTCAATAACGCTCCTGTGAAGCGCATTCAGACCATTTACTACGGTAAAGGCGCTATATAAATGCAAGCTGTTCTTGTTTTGTGTATGGGAACAAGCCGGGCCATTGTCTTGCCTTTAACCCCATACATACAGTGGAAGAAATCGATACCATGACGCAGAGTAGAAAAAATGCTTCATTTGAGTGACACTTGAAGGCATGATTTATATTTCAAGGTTTAATGATACAGTTTGGAGGCATATTTTGTAGTTTAGTTTTAATAGCCACTGTAATAACTTTTTTTGCACAAAGTACATTTCTATTCCTATTCACATTGAGTATCACATGAAACCACACTGCTTCCTGTTGCCGTTTGCGGTGAACTTGCAGACAGGAATTTCTTACGAGAAGTATTGCTTGAGCTGGGAGATCGGAAGTCGGGAGCAGTCGAACCGTGGCTGCAGAGGAAGTGCCTGCTCCCTGTACTTAAAGAAAGCCAGCAGGGTTACACCCGAACCTTCTCAACCGCATCATCTGCGGAACTGCCCCCTCAGCACAGAGCACCTCGCTGGAATTGGCCCCTCACCGTAGACTGTAATTATGCTTGTGTCACCTCATTCTGTGCTGTCCAGCAGTGCCTTACTTTTACAGCGAGAACAGAGCGGTTTTTTTAAGGTTAGGAACGCATTTATTTATATAAAGAAAAACATTGTGGTTGAGGAGGTTTTCCAGGATGTTCCCAGGGACGAGGGGCTTCAGTTATGAGGAGAGGTTGTTAATAGTTCGGACTGTTCTCCTTGGAACAGTGAAGGCTAAGAGGTGACCCAATGGAGGTTTTCAAGATGAGAGGTTTTGATAGAGTAGAGAGAGAAAAACTATTCCCTCTGGTGAGTGGGTCAATAACCAGAGGTCACAGATTCAAAATCATTGGAAAAGATCTCGAGGGGAGACGAAGAGAAATGTTTTCACTGAGTTGTGGGGATCGGGAACGCTCGACCTGAAAAGGTGGAGGAAGCCGATTCCATCAATAATTTTAAAGGGAGTTGGACGGTCCTGGAGGAGGAGGAGCTCACAGGGTTACCGACAGAAGGCGGGGGTGTGGGACTGAGCACGACGGCTCTTTCAAAGAGACAGCACAGACACGATGGGCCGAAGGGCCTCCTCCTGTGCTGTAAGTTTCTATGAAAGTTTCCCCCTTAAGTATGAACCGAAACCTTTTCCTGGCGCGTTTGCTTTGTAATGCAAAGTCAAGTCTTTCTCCCCAAGCCAATATTTATCCCTCAACCAACATTCACTAAAACAGATTAAAAGCTCCCACAAACAGCAATGTGACAAAGACCAAATCATGTGTTTTTAGTGATGTTGATCGAGGGATAAATATTGGCCAGAACACCTCCATTGCTCTTCTTCGAAATAGTGCCATGGGGACTTTTACATCCACCTGCGAGGGCAGACGGGGCCTCAGTTTGACAGCTCATCCGAAAGACGGCACCTCTGACAATGCGGCACTCCCTCAGCACTGCACTGGAGTGGAGTGTCAGCCTGGGTTATGTGCTCAAATGTCTGGAGTGGGACTATGACCCCACAACCTTCTGACTCAGAGTCGAGAGTGCTAACCCACTGAGCCACCGCTGTCAGGGCAGAATGAAAAGATTAGTGCGGTTTTGGTACAGGCCTGTGAGCTGGTTGCTGTGTTATGGTTGAGACATGAGGCTGAGCTCACCTCTGTCTGTTCTGGTGGATGGAAAAGATCCCACCCGTGCTATTTCGATAAAGCCACAATGTGGAGATGCCGGTGTTGGACTGGGGTGGACAAATGTGAGAAGTCGCACAACACCAGGTTATAGTCCAACAGCTTTATTTGAAATCACAAGCTTTCGGAGCGCTGCTCCTTCGTCAGGTTGGACTATAACCTGGTGTTGTGCGACTTCTCACATTTCGATAAAGAGCAGGAAAGTTCTCCCTGGTGTCCCGACTAACTTTGCTTCTCTACCAACACCAGGAAACAGATTTAACTAGTCATTCGTTTAATCTACTGTTTCTGGGTCTTGCTGTGCGCAAAAAATTGTATCATGTTATTTACATAACAGTGACTCCGCTTCAAGCGCTTTGGGACATGCTGAAAAGGTGAAAGGCGCTATATAAATGCGAGCTCTTTTCTCCTTTCTTGTCTGGGAAGGATGTGAGGTGCAGGGAGACCCT
This sequence comes from Squalus acanthias, assembly GCA_030390025.1. NCBI lineage: Eukaryota > Metazoa > Chordata > Chondrichthyes > Squaliformes > Squalidae > Squalus > Squalus acanthias. The sequence continues at coordinate 95,444,216 of CM059437.1, read as the reverse complement.
CGGAGAAAGGAAGGAAATACCACAACACAGAGAACGCCTGCTCGAACAAACCTAGCCCAGTTGTTGCAGGGAAAGCGTCAGGGGTAGGATTTCCACACAGTCCCCTATTTGTTCACAAGAAGAATAACGTGTCACCTCTTGAATAGCGGCGCTGATTATGTTGACAAAGCTATGAATCGAAGAGGAAATCTGTGAGAGTGGAAAACGCCGCCGTGTCAGACACTCTTAGTCTGCAGAAACGGGCACTGTTCTTAATGAAAGCACGAATGGCTTGCATCATCAGTGCAGTATGCTCAGAGCCGATTAGCTTTAGACAGCTTCCTCGCACTGCCTGGCGCCCTGAATCAATCACAGACACTGGAATTAACTTCCCGAGTATCGAAGTCAGCACGAGCCAGCAAAACAGTGTTTGAACTCACTGGGCCGTGTGCCAAATAACTCCATTATTAATTGTAATTAATAGTGGCTGCTCCTGTTTTATTAAGCGCTTTTTATAGTGTGCTAAATGAAGAGTGACTTGTAACATTTCCTCTCACTGCTCCTAAATTAACTCCTGCTGTAACCGAGCGCTGACACCTCGGCTACTGGGTTCAAGCCCCACTCCAGAGACTTGAGCACAGGCTCCAGGCCGACACTCCCAGTGCCAGTGCTGAGGGAGTGCTGCACTGTCGGAGGTGCCGTCTCTCAGGTGAGACGTTAAACCGAAGCCCCGTCTGCCCTCTCGCAGGTGGACGTAAAAGATTCCACGGCCACTATTTCGAAGAAAAGCAGGGGAGTTCTCCCCGGGTGTCCTGGCCAATATTTATCCCTCGATCGACTACAACGGATGATCTGGGTCATTATCTCATTGCTGTTTGTGGGAGCTTGCTGTGCACAAATTGTCTGCCGCGTTTCCTACGTTACAACAGTGTCTGCATTTGTGGCTGTAAAGTGCTTTGAGCCATCCTGGGGTTGTGAAAAGCGCTGTATAATCCTTTATCCCTCCCTCATTTTCTCTTCTAATCTTCTACATTGTGCTGGGCAACTGATTCACAAGCATTGCCTTCCCTGATAGTCGTGCTTCATGTGTAAATCTAAATACTGACTATTGACCACACGGGGCACCTCAGCTCTCCTCAGATAGCATCTGTAATATATGTGGGTAGAACAAATGATGGACAGAGACACAATGAGCTGCTGGTCCATGTGCTTGCTTTACTCGGCCAGAACGAACTGAGCATGCTCATACTAAACCATGTGACAAACCATGTGATAATACATTACACTGCTTTCCCCTTAAAATAAAATGTACATATTCCCCTCGCAAATACAACAAAACTCTGGTCCCACCTTTCCCAGTGTTACATGTAGCACATAACAAAAACTCCTGGCTTTTCTCTTTTAAATGAACTACAAATCCTACAAATGAACTACACATCCAGTTTAATAACAGGTTTGCGGAGCCTTCCTGATCTCCTTACAGAAGGTTTTGGTGTTGAACCAATTTTCGGGCTGTTTTGTTTTGGTTCTGAACTCAAAGATGATCCTGTTTCTATCTCAGGTTTGTTTGAACCTGGTTCTTCAATACTGATGTCTGAACAGAGTCAAACTCATGTGTGTGTTCATGATCAAGTGGTTCAAGATCACGTCTCTTGGTTCATCTCTTGCAGAGATCGTTTGATCTACATGAACACTTCGGATGTTGTCACCAATTTCAACCTACTATCTCTTGGTTCCACCAACCTCTACTATGGTTCCTACATCCCACTTGTGTGAACTTGATTTGCTGGGGGACTGAGAACACAAACACACTCGTTTTGTTTGAAACTGCATTCTTTCTGATTGCTGTCATAATAACGTTTCTGACTCAATTGTTTCTGTTCAACTCTTGAGGCCAAATTCGGTTGAACAAGACTCAATCGTGTTCTCAATCTCCTCTTCATCAAGAGCTCTGCTGGGGTATGTCCAGTTGTAGAGTGCGGAGTAGTTCTGTACTTCAGCAAGAAATTTGCCAAACGTTGCTTCATGCTGACTCCCAAACAATCCGGCAACACTTGCTTTTTGAGAGCTTCTTTTACTATTCTGACTGACCTTTCGGCTGCTCCGTTTGAAGCTGGATGATATGATGGAACGAGAGTGAGCTCGATACCGTTCCATTTCATGAACTCTTGGAATAACAGAACGGAACTGAGGGCCATTGTCAGAAACAAGCTCTTCAGGTAAGCCATGACATGCAAAAATAGACCTCAACTCATCTATGGTACGTTCAGTTGTAGTATTTGAACTCATGTGTTTCACTTCAATCCACCTTGAGTGACTATCTACAAGTTACAAAAATAATCATTTGCTCTTTTTCAATTTGACATTGTGGGAATTCAACATTCGAAGCACAGAATCTAACACTTCTAGATTTTCTTCCTCGCTGCTTGTTGCGATCAGCACATCGTCTTGATTGCATAAGTAATTTGGAATTCCTTGCAAAATCTTATCAATCGTAGCCTGGAAGATTTTGGGGGAGGACTTTACACCATACGGCAGCTTGGTGTATGAGTACAGTCCCTTGTGTGTGTTGATAGTGAGATACTGTTGAATCTCTTTGTCAACATTCAGCTTTTTTTAAATTCGTTTATGGGATGTGGGCGTCGCTGGCAAGGCCAACATTTATTGCCCATCCCTAATTGCCCTTGAGAAGGTGGTGGTGAGCCGCCTTCTTGAACCGCTGCAATCCGTGTGGTGAAGGTACTCCCACAGTGCTGTTAGGGAAGGAATTTCAAGATTTTGACCCAGCGACGATGAAGGATCGGCGATATACTTCTAAGTCAGGGTGCTGTGTGACTTGGAGGGGAACTTGCAGGTGGTGGTGTTCCCATGCGCCTGCTGCCCTTGTCCTTCTAGGTGGAAGAGGTCGCGCGTTTGGGAGGTGCTGCCGAAGAAGCCTTGGCGAGTTGCTGCAGTGCATCTTGTAGATGGTACACACTGCAGCCACGGTATGCCGGTAGTGGAGGGAGTGAATGTTTAAGGTGATGGATGGGGTGCCAATCAAGCGGGCTGCTTTGTCCTGGATGGAGTCGAGCTTCTTGAGTGTTGTTGGAGCTGCACTCATCCAGGCAAGTGGAGAGTATTCCATCACACTCCTTATTTGTGCCTTGTAGATGGTGGAAAGGCTTTTGGGAGTCAGGAGGTGAGACACTCGCCGCAGAATACCTAGCCTCTGACCTGCTCTTGTTGCCACAGTATTTATGTGGCTGATCCAGTTAAGTTTCTGGTCAATGGTGACCCCCAGGATGTTGATGGTGGGGGATTCGGCGATGGTAATGCCGTTGAATGTCAAGGGGAAGTGGTTAGACTCTCACTTGTTGGAGATAGTCATTGCCTGGCACTTCTGTTGTGCAAATGTTACCTGCCACTTATCAGCCCAAGCCTGAACGTCGGCCAGGTCTTGTTGCATGTGGGCATGGACTGCTTCATTATCTGAGGAGTTGTGAATGGCACTGAACACTGTGCAGTCATCAGCAAACATCCCCATTTCTGACCTTATGTTGGAGGGAAGGTAATTGATGAAGCAGCTGAAGATGGTTGGGCCTAGGACACTGCCCTGAGGAACTCCTGCAGCGATGTCCTAGGGCTGTGATGATTGACCTTCAACCACCACAACCATCTTCCTTTGTGCTAAGTATGACTCCAGCCAGTGGAGCATTTTCCCCCCGATTCCCATTGACTTCAGTTTTACTAGGGCTCCTTCATGCCACACTCGGTCAAATGCTGCCTTGATGTCAAGGGCAGTCACTCTCACCTCACCTCTGGAATTCAGCTCCTTTGTCCATGTTTGGACCAAGGCTGTAATGAGGTCGGGAGCTGAGTGGTCTTGGCGGAACCCAAACTGGGCATCAGTGAGCAGGTTATTGGTGAGTAAGTGCCGCTTGATAGCACTGTCGATGACACCTTCCATCACTTTGCTGATGATTGAGAGTAGACTGATGGGGTGGTAATTGGCCGGGCTGAGTGTAAGCATGCGACAGGTCAAGTTGGAGAAAACCTTTGACCCGGAGAGTGCTCCAAACAAACCTTGCGATGTAGGTAACGGGCACTGCTCACCGTCAACTGCTTGGTTGATAGTAACTTTGTCGTCACCGCACAAGCGTACAGTTTTGTCTGCTTTGGGCACTACCACAATCGGGGTAGCCCATTCACTTTTGTCAGTTTTTACTAGCACTCTGTTCTCTCTCAGCTTCGCTAGCTCTTCCTCCACCTGACTTTTCAACGCATAGGTAACCGACCTTGCCTTACAATAGACAGGCTCTGCGTTGGACATGATGCGGATATGCGCGTCATACCCAGTGCTGCCCTCATAACTGTCTGTGAACATGCTTTCGTACTTGTTCAGCATCGTGTCGAGTCGCTTCTTTGAAGCATCTACACTGAAGACGTTTTTCCAGTCTAGTTTTAACTTTCTCAACCAGTCTTTGCCCATGAGGGTTGGCCTGTTGTTGTAGCTCGCTACAATAATAGGCAGCTTTACTGACTGGCCATTGTGCTGAACTGTACATTCCATTTGTCCACATGTCTCTAGGATTTCTCCGGAGTAGGTTTTTAACTCTACGGTACTCTTTGTAAGTGATACTTGACTAAACTTACTCTCATATGTGTCCTTACTCATGATAGAGCAGTCCGCCGCTGTGTCGATACATATATCAGTATATTGCTCGTTGATCAAAAGTTTTGTACGGAAGTCTTTCTCATGACTGCTAGTGCTGCTGCTAGTGGCATAGATACTGTAGATGCCTAGAACTTCAACATCAGGTGTGTTCACTTCACTATTGTGAGTTCCTTCCTTTTGTTGTCACTGCTTTGTATTACCATGAGAATAATTCGTACTTCCTGCTTTCGATCTAGCTCTGCAACCTGTTGAAATATGACCTTGCTTCTGGCAGTGAAAACCCTTCACATTTCTGTATTGGCAGGACTGTGGTGAGTGATTTCCATTGCAGCGATAAAAATTCACTGAACTGCTCTCACCGACATGCTTTTGAGTCGGTCTCACAGCTTTAGGTTCGGCGGTGGCTTTGTGACTGTAGACCTCAGCTGCACTAATCACTTGAGTTGGACGGAGCTCCCTAGCATTCTTAGACGCCATCTCCATAGATAGGGCAATTTTGCATGCTATGTCAAACGTTAGGTTCGGAGTGTTCAGTAACTTGGACTGTGTGTGCTCATCCACCAGTCCACACACAAACTGATCTCGCAACGCACGATCCAAAAATGTGCCGAGGTTACAATGCAAAGACAGGTTCTTCAGAGCTACAATGGACTCACTGATGGTTTCACTTTGTTTTTGGTTTCTGGTACCAAACTCTGCTATTTCTAATGGCTTTGGGTCGAAATGGTCCTCGAGTTTCTCGACAATGTCTTCAAACGACGCATCCTTCGCTTTCCCTGGTGCGAGTAGGTTTGTCAACGTTCCGTAGACATCTGGCCCTGATCTCCTTTAGAACAATTGCTTTTTTACGTTCACGGATTACTTTATTTTGAGCTTGAACATTCTCATCTGCATCTTCGGTCTCAATAATGTTATTCGCCTTAAAAAACATCTCCATCCGTTCAATGTAAGAACTGAATGATTCGTGAGCTTGGTCATACATGCCGAGGCTTCCGATGAATCCCGTAGGCGCGGCCATGATTGTCCCGATCCCGTTGAACAGTGACTCAGCCGCTCCCTGTGTACCTGTGAGAATCAACGCCACTGTTGCTGTGTATACATACACGCAAAGGCGAAGCACAGACGATTCTGCATCAGCATTAACAGTAAAACATCGCAAGAATTCAGTTTAGGCATCACAAATTCACCTTAAACTTGTCCAGTCGAATGTTGAACCTTGTGTCCTTCCATGATCCCTAAAAATGGCTTTGGGATCCCATCCTCATCACCAAAATGTAATATACGTGGGTAGAACAAATGAAGGACAGAGACAGGATGAGCTGCGAGTCCATGTGCTTGCTTTACTAGGCCAGGGCAAACTCCAGCGGAATATAAAGGGGTGGAAGTGATGTCACTGTTGTAGAAAGCTCTGGTTAGACCACATCTGGAGTAACTGGGTTCAGTTCTGGGCCCCGCACCTCAGGGAGGATATACTGGCCTTGGAGGGGAGGCAGCGCAGATTCACCAGAATGACACCGGGGCTAAAAGGGTTAAATTATGAGGACAGGTTGCACAGACTGGGCTTGTATTCCCTCGAGTTTCGAAGATTAAGGGTGGATCTAATTGAGGTGTTTAAGATGATTAAAGGATTTGATTATCAGCTAGGGTGGGATTAGGAGCTCTACAATTAACTTTGGGGTTAACAGAACAGTTCTGAGCATCGCAGCTCAGGAAGGATATATCGGCCTTGGAGGGGAAGCAGCGCAGATTCAGCAGAATGATACCGGGGCTAAAAGGGTTGAATTATGAGGACAGGTTGCACAGACTGGGCTTGTATTCCCTCGAGTTTAGAAGATTAAGGGGTGATCTGATCAAGGTGTTTAAGATGATTAAAGGAGTTGATGGGGTCGATAGAGAGAAACTATTTCCTCTGGTGGGGGGAGTCCAGAACAAGGGGGGCATCACCTTAAAATAGAGCCAGGCCGTTCAGGGGTGATGTCAGGAAGCACTTCTTCACACAAAGGGTGCTGGAAATCTGGAACTCTCTCCCCCAAAATGGTGCTGATGCTGGGGGTCAATTGAAAATTTCAAAGCTGGGATTGATGGATTTTTGTTAGGCAAGGGTATTAAGGGTTCCAGAACCAAGGCCGGTAAATGGAGTAAAGATACAGATCAGACATGATCTCATTGAATGGTGGAACAGGCTCGAGGGGATAAATGACCTCCTCCAGGTTCCTCAGCTGATTCACGGAATATACGGTATTAGCAACCAGCAGCAGGAACTCTGGCTGATTCCCTCCGCCCATCGCCCTCAGTCGCCAACCCAGGGTCCTGAGGTCAATTGTAGGGCTCCGATTGCCACCCCAGCTGATAATCCACTGGCTCTGTACAGGCCAGAACCAGAGACCAGAGTTAGGGCAAAGTTAACACCTTTGCTTCACCGCTGACCGCAAATTACGGGCAAAAGTTTATTTTTTGGAAAATAATTGCGCGGAGTGAAACGGACTCCAGACGGGTCCAGAGATTAGATTGCAGGCTTGAAATGACTCCAGCTATCTCGAATGATGCATCATGTGAACTAAATCCTATGAAACATCAATAGGATCTCGGATCTAGGAGCAAGTCAGAGATAGAATCATCGAACTTACAGCACAGAAGGAGGCCCTTCGGCCCATCGTGCCTGTGCCGGCTCTTTGAAAGATTCCCTCCAATTAGTCCCACTCCCCCGATCTTACACCACAGCCATGGAAATCTTTTCTGTTTCAAGTATTTATCCAATTCCCTTTTGAAAGTTTCCATTGAATCTGCTTCCACCGCCCTTTCAGGCAGCACAACTCGCTGCGTAAAAGAATTTCTCCTCATCTCCCCTCTGGTTCTTTTGCCAATTATCTTAAATCTATGGTTTTTTTTATTCGTTCCTGGGATCTGGGCGTCGCTGGCAAGGCCAGCATTTATTGCCCAGCCCTAGTTGCCCTTGTAAAGGTGGTGGTGAGCCACCTTCTTGAACTGCTGCAGTCCGTGTGGTGAAGGTACTCCCACAGTGCTGTTAGGGAGGGAGTTCCAGGATTTTGACCCAGCGATGATGAAGTATCAGCCGATATATTTCCAAGTCGGGATGATGTGTAACTTGGCGGGGGACCTGCAGGTGATGGTGTTCCCATGTGCCTGCTGCCCTTGTCCTTCTAGGTGGTAGAGGCCGCGGCTTTAGGAGGTGCTGCTGAAGAAGCCTTGGCGAGTTGCTGCAGTGCATCTTGTAGATGGTACACACTGCAGCCACGGTACGCCAGTGGTGGAGGGAGTGAATGTTTAAGGTGGTGGATGGGGTGCCAATCAAGCAGGCTGCTTTGTCCTGGATGGTGTCGAGCTTCTTGAGTGTTGTTGGAGCTGCACTCATCCAGGCAAGTGGAGAATATTCCATCACATTCCTTACTTGTGCCTTGTAGATGGTGGAAAGGCTTTGGGGAGTCAGGAGGTGAGACACTCGCCGCAGAATACCTAGCCTCTGACCTGCTCTTGTTGCCACAGTATTTATGTGGCTGGTCCAGTTAAGTTTCTGGTCAATGGTGGCCCCCCAGGATGTTGATGGTGGGGGATTCGGCGATGGCAATGCTGTTGAATGTCAAGGGGCGGTGGTTAGGCTCTCGCTTGTTGGAGATAGTCATTGCCTGACACTTATCAGCCCAAGCCTGAATGTCATCCAGGTTTTGCTGTGTTCGGGCATGGACTGCTTCATTATCTGAGGAGTTGCTAATGGAACTGAACACTGTGCAAATATTAGCGAACATCCCCACTTCTGACCTTATGATGGAGGGAAGGTTCATTGATGAAGCAGCTGAAGATGGTTGGGCCTAGGACACTGCCCTGAGGAACTCCTGCAGCAATGTCCTGGGGCTGAGATGATTGTCCTCCAACAACCATCTTCCTTTGTGCTATGTATGACTCCAGCCAGTGGAGAGTTTTCCCCCTGATTCCATTTTTACTAGGGCTCCTTGATGCCACACTCAGTCAAGTGCTGCCTTAATGTCAAGGGCAGTCACTCTCACCTCACCTCTGGAATTCAGCTCTTTTGTCCATGTTTGGACCAAGGCTGTAATGAGGTCTGGAGCCGAGTGGTCCTGGCAGAACCCAAACTGGGCATCAGTGAGCAGGTGCCGCTTGATAGCACTGTTGATGACACCTTCCATCACTTTGCTGATGATTGAGAGTAGACTGATGGGGCGGTAATTGATCGGATTGGATTTGTCCTGCTTTTTGTGGATAGGACATACCTGGGCAGTTTTCCACATTGTTGGGTAGATGCCAGTGTTGCAGCTGTACTGGAACAGCTTGGCTAGAGGCACGGCTAGTTCTGGAGCACAAGTCTTCAGCACGATAGCCGGGGTGTTCTCTGGGCCCACAGCCTTTGTTGTATCCAGTGCGCTCAGTCGTTTCTTGATATCACGTGGAGTGAATCGAAATGGCTGAAGACTGGCTTCTGTGATGGTGGGGCCCTCAGAAGGAGGCCGATATGGATCATCCACTCGGCACTTCTGGCTGCAAACGCTTCAGCCTTGCCTTTTGTCATCGTTGAGGATGGGAATATTCATGGAGCCTCCTCCTCCCGTTAGTTGTCCACCACCATTCATGACTGCAGAGATTTGATCTGATCCGTTGATTGTGAGATCACTTAGCTCTGTCTATAGCATGCATGTAGTCCTGTGTTGCAGCTTCCCCAGGTTGGCATTTCATTTTTAGGTACACCTGGTGCTGCTCCTCATTGAAGCAGGGTTGGTCCCCTGGTAATGGTAGAGTGAGGGATATGCCGGGCCATGAGGTTACAGTTGTGGTGGAATACAATTCTGCTGCTGCTGATGGCCCACAGAGCCTCATGGATGGCCAGTTTTGAGCTGCTAGATCTGTTCTGAATCTATCCCATTTAGCACGGTGGTAGTGCCACACAACACCATGGAGGGTGTCCTCAGTGTGAAGACAGGATTTCGTCTCGACAAGGACTGTGCGGTGGTCACTGCTACCATGGACAGATGCATCTGCGACAGGTAGATTGGTGAGGACGAGATCAAGTAGGTTTTTCCCTCATGTTGGTTCTCTCAGCACCTGCCGCAGTCATGTCCTTCAGGGCTCGGCCAGTAGTGGTGCTACTGAGCCACTCTTGGTGATGGACCATTGAAGTCCCCCACCCAGAGTACGTTCTGTGCCCTTGCTACCCTCAGTGCTTCTTCCAAGTGGTGTTCAACATGGAGCAGTACTGATTCATCAGCAGGTGGTTTCCTTGCCTATGCTTGACACTTCATGGGGTGCAGAGTCAATGCTGAAGACTCCCAGGGCCACTCCCTCTCCACTGTGTCACCACCCCTGGTGGGTCTGTCCTGCTGGTGAAAGGTATGATTATGTTAGTCTGTGGGACGGCTCTCCCAATTTTAGCACAAGTCCCCAGATGTTAGTGAGGAGGTCTTTGTAGGGTCAACTGGGCTGGGTGTGCTGTTGTCATGTCCAAAGTCGATGCCGGGTGGTCCACCCTGTGTTATTCTTATTATTTTTTTCCTGTAGTAGTTTGGTACGACTGAGTGTCTCGCTCGGCCATTTCAGAGGGGCAGTTAAGAGTCAACCACATTGCTGTGGGCTCTGGAGTCACATTTAGGCCAGACCAGGTAAGGACAGCAGATTTCCTTCCCTAAAGGACATTAGTGAACCAGATGGGTTTTTACGACAATCTGATAGTTTCATGGTCACCATGACTGATACTAGCTTTTTATTCCAGATTTATTTAATTAACTGAATTTAAATTCCCCAGCTGCCGTGGTGGGATTTGAACTCGCGTCTCTCGATCATTAGCCCAGGCCACTAGATTACTAATCCAGTAACATAACCGCTATGCTACCGTTCCCCTAGTTACCGACCCTTCTGCCACTGGAAACAGTTTCTCCCGATCTACTCTATCAAAACTCTTCATAATTTTGAACACCTGTTAAATCTCCTCTTAACCTTCTCTAAGGAGAAGTAGATAGATGTGTGGCGAGCGTGTCAATAGGACATTTACCCCATGCTCTACTCCAGTATTCTTGTGTGATTGAGAGTGGGAGTAATGAACTGGTAGTTACAGTGAGCCATAGGGGTGCTGGTAAATTGCTTCCTATTTTAGGCAAGTTATTCTCTGAATACAGAATGCTCAGTGCTGGTGAGGGACAGGGTTAAGTTTGTGGCTGATTTTTCAAAAGTTACCTGATTCCCATTTACTTATTTTTGCCGATCCATTTCTCATTTCTGCTCCCGGTTAACGCAGTTCATTTTCTGGGGTTGTGTAATTCAGGCATTCTGAACCAAAAGGCTTTGTCATTCTGAAACACGTCAATATCGCCTTAATTTGACTCTTGAAGAATTATGTTTATAAAGGACATGTTTGGTTTCAACGAGGGAATTCCGGCGCTTCTCTCCGCTCCCTGATTCAGGAAGGCAGTCACATTGAAGGGGACTGACTCTTCAGCCTGTACACTAACAACCTCTGGCAGTTCTACAGATAACATTCCCTCTGTGGAGTTACTTGACATGAATCTTGTCATTCATTTGTGAATTAATACTGGGCGGCCTGCTGGTGGCGCTGTCCAGGGAGAGTATAAATACTCGGGCATGGGCCCAGCTTGCTTAGGACATTCCTCAACAGGAACTAGTGAAGGACACAACTAGACCTCCATGTTGTAAAACAGTTGATTAAAGCTTTGTTTAACGCTTAGACCAAGTGCCTAGTAGTTTTCTTACGTCATTACTCATCCATAAATCAATGTTGGTTTCTTTTAGGTTCTAAACCTAGAATCTACACGTGAGTGAGATATTGGGGGTCGCCAGTGCCCATGGTACTGAAGCCGAGCCAGGAATCAAGCGTTCCCCATCTGGTCCAATTTTCACACTTGTCATTAAACAACAACTTGCATTTACATAGCGCCTTTTAACGTAGTAAAACATCCCAAGGCGCTTCACAGGAGCGTTGCCCGACAAAATTTGACATCCAGCCACACATGATATTGGGACAGGTGACCAAAAGCTTGGTCAAAAAGGAGCCTCTTAAAGGAGGAGAGGGAGGTGGAAAGGTTTAGGCGTTAAGAACGTAAGAAATAGGAGGAGGAGTCGGCCACATGGCCCTTCGAGCCTGCTCCGCAATTCAATAAGATCATGGCTGATTTTCGAGCTCAACTCCACTTTTCCGCCCAATCTCCATATCTATGATTCCCCTTGAGTCCAAAAATCTTTTGTTGGTTGAGGGATTAACATTGGCCAGGACACCGAGGAGAACTCCCCTGCTCTTCTTCGAAATAGTGCCGTGGGATCATTTACGTACACCTGATCTTCACCGCGCGTCAACTACAAGAGAAATGCAGGGAACAGCACCAACCGCTGTACATGGCCTACTTTGAACTCACAAAGGCCTTTGACACCGTCAACTGTGAGGGATTATGGAGTGTCCTCCTCAAATTCGACTGCCCTCAAAAGTTTGTCACCATCCTCCGCCTGCTTCACGACGACATGCAAGCCATGATCCTGACCAACGGATCCACCACAGACCCAATTCACGTACAGACCACAGTCAAGCAAGGCTGTGTCATCGCACCAACGCTCTTCTCGATCTTCCTGGCTGCAATGCTCCATCTCGCCCTCAGTAAGCTCCCCGCTGGAGTGGAGCTAATCTACAGAACAGACGGGAAACTGTTCAACCTCCGTCGCCTCCAGTCCAGGTCCAAGGTCGTCCCATCCTCTGTCGTCGAATTACAGTATGCAGACGACACTTGCGTCTGCGCACACTCGGAGGTCGAACTCCAAACCATCGTCAGCACCTTCACCGAAGCGTACGAGAGCATGGGCCTTACACTAAACATCTGTAAGACAAATGTCCTCTACCAACCTGCCCCCGCCACACAGTACTGCTCCCCGATTATCAAAATCCATGACGAGGCCTTGGACAACGTGGACCACTTTCCATACCTCGGGAGCCTACGGTCAACAAGGGTAGACGTCGATGACGAAGTCCAACACCGCCTTGTGTGCCAGTGCAGCCTTCGGTCGCCTGAGGAAGAGAGTGTTTGAAGACCAGGACCTCAAACCCAGCACCAAGCTCATGGTCTAGAGAGCAGTAGTGACACCCGCCCTCCTGTATGCTTCAGAGACATGGACCATGTACAGCAGGCACCTCAAAGCACTGGAGAGGTACCACCAATGCTGCCTCCGCAAGATACTGCAAATCCATTGGCAGGATAGGCACACCAACGTCAGTGTTCTCGCTCAGGCCAACATCCCCAGCATCGAAGCTTTGACCACGCTCGATCAGCTCCGATGGACGGGCCACATCGTCCACATGCCCGATACGAGACTCCCAAAACAAGCGCTCTTCTCTGAGCTCCAACACGGCAAGAGAGCCCCAGGTGGTGTAGGGGGTGGTGGTTTGTGTCAGCTTCACCTCTGACTTCTGAGCGGTTCGAATCGCTCCCACTCCCTTGGTTCTAGACCTTGGGCTTATTTGGGGGGTTGTGATAAAAGGTGCTGCAGACAACTGAGTTTGATGAAAGAACTTCAATCTTTATTAAAAGGTAAAACACAATAATAACACTCTTAACACTCCAAAGGTGGGGAACACTTCGGTACAAGCGAGGGAAATGACAGTAGAACAATACTTCACCCCTCCCAACCCCACTTTACTAGCTAAGTTAGGCTTTGAAGGACCAGGGATAATGCTCACCAATCCTTTGACAGTTGGGCTAAATCGTGGTTTTGGGGTTCGTTGTTTAGAACATAGAACATAGAACATAGAACAGTACAGCACAGTACAGGCCCTTCGGCCCTCGATGTTGTGCCGAGCATTGTCCGAGACCAAGATCAAGCTATCACACTCCCTATCACTCTGGTGTGCTCCATGTGCTTATCCAATAACCGCTTGAAAGTTCCTAAAGTGTCCGACTCCACTATCACAGCAGGCAGTCCATTCCACACCCCAACCACTCTCTGAGTAAAGAATCTACCTCGGACATCCCTTCTATATCTCCCCCCATGCACCTTATAGTTATGCCCCCTTGTAACAGCTGCCTCTACCCGAGGAAATAGTCTCTGAACATCCACTCTATCTATCCCCCTCATCATCTTATAAACCTCTATTAAGTCGCCTCTCATCCTCCTCCGCTCTAAAGAGAAAAGCCCCAACTCCCTCAATCTTTCCTCATAAGACCTCCCCCCCCAAACCAGGCAGCATCCTGGTAAATCTCCTTTGCACTCTTTCCAATGCTTCTACGTCCTTCCTATAGTGAGGTGACCAGAACTGCACACAATATTCCAAATGTGGTCTCACCAAGGTCCTGTACAGTTGCAGCATAACCTCACGGTTCTTAAACTCAAACCCTCTGTTAATAAACGCTAACACACCATAGGCCTTCTTTACTGCTCTATCCACTTGAGTGGCAACCTTCAGAGATCTGTGGATATGAACCCCCAGATCCCTCTGCTCCTCCACGTTCCTCAGAACCCTGCCGTTGACCCTGTAATCCTTATTCAAATTTGCCCTACCAAAATGAATCACCTCGCACTTATCAGGGTTAAATTCCATCTGCCATTTTTCGGCCCAGCTCTGCATCCTATCAATGTCTCTTTGCAGCCTACAACTGCCCTCCACCTCATCCACTACTCCACCAATCTTGGTGTCATCAGCAAATTTACTGATCCACCCTTCAGTCCCCTCCTCCAAGTCATTGATAAAAATCACAAACAGCAGAGGACCCAGCACCGACCCCTGTGGCACACCGCTGGTAACTGGTCTCCAGTCCGAAAATGTTCCATCCACCACCACCCTCTGCCTTCTATGAGTTAAAAATGAGAAGTCGCACAACACCAGGTTATAGTCCAACAGATTTATTTAATTTTACTATGAGTTAGCCAGTTACTTATCCAATCGGCCAAATTTCCCTCTATCCCACAACTCCTTACTTTCTTCATGAGACGACCATGGGGAACCTTATCAAACGCCTTACTAAAATCCATGTATACGACATCAACTGCTCTACCTTCATCTACACACTTAGTTACCTCCTCAAAGAATTCAATCAAATTTGTTAGGCAAGACTTACCCTTCACGAATCCGTGTTGACTATCCCTGATTAAGTTGCCCCTTTCCAAATGGTCATAAATCCTATCCCTCAGGACCTTTTCCATTATCTTACCAACCACCGAAGTAAGACTAACCGGCCTATAATTACCAGGGTCATTCCTATTTCCTTTCTTGAAGAGAGGAACAACATTCGCCACTCTCCAGTCCTCTGGCACCATCCCCGTGGACAGTGAGGACCCAAAGATCAAAGCCAGAGGCTCTGCAATCTCCTCCCTTGGTCAGTCTTCGCGAGTCCGCTGATGCGGTAGGATGTCGGTTTGGATTTATCTGGTGAGTACCCAATTTCTTTTGGTTAGCAATAGGGTTTAGAGTCTTTGGGAAAATCTTACCCAGGGGTAAGTCAGGAGTAGATTGTAGAGTGGAAACTTTGCGGTTCTTCGGGTTTTCTTCCCTTGAGTTGGTCTTTGTTGGTCGCGGTGGCCTGCTATTACCCGGTCAGTTGGGGGTAATATGCGGTTGTTGGTTTTGTGAGGCCTTTGGTTTCCGCGATGGTTTTAGACCTTGTCTAGTGTGTCGGTCGACCTCGTGGAGCCGTCGGTGGCTTTTCGGCTTGTTGCTCCGGGTGACTGTGTTGGGACCGTTGTTGGAGGTCCGTTGAGGTGGTATCTTCACGAGCTGGACTCAGGTGTGTCTGAGTGGTGAGCGATGCCGACTCGCTTCCAGTTCGACTTGGGTCTGTGATGTTGCTCCTTGTCTCCACACTCGACTGTGTGTGTGTGATGCTGATGACCCGCTTGTATCGACTGTCGAACCGCTTAACAGGCCTTCAATTATACCAAATTGAAGTGGCCTTATCTGCCCGCCAAATCTGCTCAGTTCATTGTCTGGTTTTGGCGGGCTCATTAACGGTAACGACTTTACTAGCGTGTTAACTGGTTTTGAACAGGCCTTCAATCTCACCCATTGAACATGGCCTTATCTGCGCGCCAAATCTTGTCTTACTCTTTGTAAGGTTTTGGCGGGCTCATTACCAGTAACTGCTCTGTAAGTGTGAAATGGTTTTTGGGATGACTTGCATCCTGACGATTCTGTGGTTGATCACTGGTGATTGGTTTCGTGTTTGGTTTTCTAGGCTGGACTCGGTCTTTCTATAGAATGGGCCTCAGTGGTTTTTATTATGCATGTTTCTGATGGGCCCTGTAATCGGTTTGATGGGGCCTGTTATTTTGGGTGGGACTGTCTTTTCCCAGGGTCTATTGTTCAAATGTTAATGTCTGCTGGGGCTTGAGTGAGGTCATCCCGGTTCCCCAGACAGTGGAATTAACTGCAATAGCCAAACTGCTTTTACAGAGGTCGAACCCACCTCCTTGTCCATTTACAGGCCCAGACATGTTTTTAAAATACCAAAATCTTGGTTTTTGCTCGAAAAGTCCTTCAGTTAGGCCCAATGCACTTCAACACCCTGTAATAGCTAGAAAAGAGTCCAAAGTCTTTTTCCTTAGGGTTTTTCTTCGAGTTTTGGGGGATCTGTGAATTTTGAGAATCTTACAGTGGGCAGAGAAAACGTTTCAAGGACATCCTCAAAGCCTCCTTGAAAAAGTGCAACATCCCCACCGGCACCTGGGAATCCCTGGCCCAAGACCGCACAAAGTGGAGGACAAGCATCCGGGAAGGCGCCGAACACCTCGAGTCTCTTCGCCGGGAGCAAGCGGAAGCCAAGCGCAAACAGCGGAAGGAGCGCACGTCAACCCAAGCACCCCACCCACCCGCCCCTTCAACCACCGTCTGCCCCACCTGTGACAGAGACTGTAGGTCCCGCATTGGACTCATCAGTCACCTGAGAGCTCAATTTTAGTGTGGAAGCAAGTCATCCTCGGTTCCGAGGGACTGCCTAAGAAGAGAAGAAGACACCTGAGAGGGAAGACGTCTTAACGTCTCATCCGAAAGACGGCACCTCTGACAGTGGAGTGCATCGTCATCAATCCCTGGCATAGCTCTGGTGAATCTGTGCTGCACCCCCTCCAAGGCCAATATATCCTTCCTGAGGTGCGGTGCCCAGAACTGAACGCAGTTACTCCAGATGGGGTCTGACCAGAGCTTTATACAACTGCAGCCCCATATTATTCAGTCTCCACAGTCCAGTGGCTCTGACTATAAGAGAGTGACTGTCGAAACTGGAGGAGCGACAGTCCGAGCCGCATTGCACATTAAAGTCTTGTGGCTTCAAACTCCCCTGTGTCTGTTTACCGACAACCTGCTCATCAGTTCAAGAGGTTCTCGGATCAGCCCCAGTGCAGCCAATACAAATAAGCAGGATGAAAATGCCAAGTGCACTGCAAAGGAAATAAGCAACTCAGTGTGCAGACCAGGTTCCTGAAAGGCCTTCGTAACGAGACACACTGGGGAATACTTCCCGATCATCGCTGTCCTCGTAA
The DNA here is from genome assembly GCA_030390025.1 of Squalus acanthias. Classification (NCBI taxonomy): domain Eukaryota; kingdom Metazoa; phylum Chordata; class Chondrichthyes; order Squaliformes; family Squalidae; genus Squalus; species Squalus acanthias. Next base: position 95,427,088 of record CM059437.1, on the reverse strand, counting down.
TGCAGGTCAATGGCTGCGGTTTTAAAAAGTGTAAGAATCTCTTTGTGAGATCGGTGATTCGACATTGACCCGTATTGGTGGCCGTGGTTAAATGTTTATTCAGTCCAAGCAAGGATCAACGCAATTACTGTATCTCAAGCAGCAGTTTACAAGGTATAATGAAGATTCATACGACCCCCCCATTTATGCCTTGGGTAAAAGTGGCGGTCAGAGTTACCCCTCTCTAGCCATGCCTCCTGGCCTGTTTAGCTTCTGAATGTCCCCTAGAATTACTTGAATCCTCCTCTCTCTTAACTTCTACACTGAACCCCTGCTGACATCCCTTTCTTACACCATTTCAAAAGGGATTTGGTGTGAGCGCGTTTAACATCCGTACAGGAACAGCGACTGGCACCATAACCACCTCGCTGTGTTTCGAAGAATTGGAAATAATCGATTTTCTCTGGTTCCACAAAACATACGATCAATGGGAATATAGGAACATAGGAACAGAGGAGGCCATTCAGCCCCTCGAGCCTGTTCCGCCATTCAATGAGATCATGGCTGATCTGTGACCAAACTCCATATACTCGCCCTTGGCCAATGTCCCTTAATACCTTTGGTTAACAGAAAGCTATCAATCTTAGATTAAAATTAACAATTGATCTAGCACCAATTGTCATTTGATGAAGAGAGTTCCAAACTTCTACCACCCTTTGTGTGTAGAAATGTTTCCTAACTTCACTCCTGAAAGGTCTGGCTCTAATTTTTAGACTATACCCCCTAGTCCGAGACTCCCCAACCAGCGGAAATAGTTTCTCTCTACCTACCCTATCTGTTCCCCTTAATATCTTGAAACAGGAGGAGGCCATTTGGCTCCTCTAGCCTGTTCCGCCATTCAACTAGGTCATGGCTGATCTGCAGTTTAACTCCATCTACCCGCCTTGGTTCCATAACCCTTAATACCCTCGCCTAACAACAAATATCAACCAATCACAATCTAACAAAAGTTAGAAAAATTCGGTTGCACAAAGCACCTGGCGCCTGGGCACGGCGCCGCTGATGCCTCCCGCAAAATTCAGCGCCCCCTGACCTACCGCCGGACGCTGTGTCCGACAGGATCAGCGGGCGTTTTTGCGGCCGGGGCTGCGATAATTAAAGGGCGGCCATTTTTTTGGGGGGCCGCCTGCCAGCACCTGCCCCCTCTCGCGTCCTCCTGTGGGGTGCCGACCGCGATCGGACAACAGGCTCTTTTGCCAGCACCGCGCTCCCCGGTGGTCCAGCAAGGCCCCGGTGCGCGCTGCGCAGGGGAGGGAGGCCTGTAGTACATGCCGATGCGCGTGGCGCTGCTGCACGTAGCGCCGCGATATTCAATGGGAGCGCCCCAAGAGAGAGGGGGAGCACTTCCAGTAGCGCCCCGCCTCCTGCTTGGGGCACTACCATTCAATTTACGGCGCAGGGGTGCTAACTTTTTCTGGGTGCTAAAAGTAGCGCCCCGGCAAAGTTATTGCCCCAAAGGGGGCGCGAGCCAATTTTGCCCCATGGTGTGTAAGTATTTAGGGGCCCAAATTTCCGCTAACACAAAGTAGGACAGCCTACACACGCAGGTAGCTCCGACCTCCAGGCAGGAAAATTCCAAATCCGAATATTGAGCATGGAGTGCCTCATGTACTCTAGGTCCATGTTTCTAATGGTTAGATGGTGGCCTCCAAGATCCAGGCGGTGGTTGTGTCCCCTGAAAATCAGGGCTTCTTGTATTGAGAAGGCAAAGCCAGCCATATATTCCAGAAAGAAGCTGTAGAATTGGGCGTTCCTGGGTGATGGAAGTGAATTTTACAACCCAGGACCCGGGAGAGGAGGTACACAATGTGGTGGTTACCTCCTATCCACAGGAAGGGCCTGGTGAATCAGATGAGGGAGGGAGTAGCTTAAAACAGTTAACCCACCAACTGCCAGGATCCCAGGTGTGGCTGACTTACAACAACTTGCATTTAGGCTGACACTCCAGTGCAGTACTGAGGGAGTGCTGCACTGTCGGAGGTGCCGTCTTTTAGATGAGACGTTAAACCGAGGCCCCGTCTGCTCTCCCAGGTGGATGTAAAAGATCCTATGGCACTATTCCAAAGAAGAGCAGGGGAGTTCTCCCCGCTGTCCTGGCCAATATTTATCCCTCAATCAACATCACTAAAACAGATGATCTGGTCATTATCACATTGCTGTTTGTGGGAGCTTGCTGTGCGCAAATTGGCTGCCGCGTTTCCTACCTTACAACAGTGACTACACTTCAAAAAGTACTTAAATGGCTGTAAAGCACTTTGGGATGTCCGGTGGTCGTGAAAGGCGCTATAGAAATGCAAGTCTTTCTTTCTAAATAGCGCCTTTAACGTAGTAAAACGTCCCAAGGCGCTTCACAGGAGCGATTATCAAACAAAATTTGACACCGAGCCACATAACGAGATATTGGGGCCGGTTGGTCAAAGAGGTGGGTTTTAAGGAGGAGAGAGAGAGAGAGAGGTAGAGAGGTAGAGAGGTTTAGGGAGGGAATTTCAGAGCTTAGGGCCTAGGCCGCTGAAGGCCAATGGTGGGTGACCGCTTTGCGGAACACCTCCGTTCAGTCCGTAAGGGGGGCCGCTTCACTCCCACTCTGACCTCACCGTCGTCGGCCTCTTGCATTGTTCCACAGAAGCTCAGCGTAAGCTCGAGGAACAGCACCTCATCTTTCGATTAGGCACTCTACAGCCCTCTGGACTCAACATAGCGTTCAACAATTTCAGATCATAACCTCGGCCCCTATCAGATCATAACCTCGGCCCCTATCACATATATATATATTTTTTTATCCACACTTTTTGTTTGGCCTTTTTTTCTTCCCTCCCACATGGCAGCTGTCCTTCATTCTGCCAGTGCATTTCACACTTCATCTAGACCCATCCTTTGTTCCTTAACCTGTCACATTACCACCTCCTCTTGTCTTGAATATCTCTCAATGTCTCTCAATCTCTCCTGCTTTCTATCCCATCACTGACCTTCCCTTTTGTTCTTTCATCCCCTCCCCCTTTTCCCAGCCCTAAACCTGCTTTAAAATCTATTCCATTTCCTGCTTTTTTCCAGTTCTGACGAAAGGTCTTCGACCTGAAACGTTAACTCTGTTTCTCTCTCCACGGATGCTGCCTGGCCTGCTGAGTTTTTCCAGCGTTTTCTGTTGTCATTTCGGATTTGCAGCATCCGCAGTATTTTGCTACTGTAATGGTGGAGTGACCCCTTGTGATGCACAGCCCAGGCAGGTCTCAGGCCACCAGAATGCCAGCTAGCTGCCCATGACTCCCAGCAGAGGTGTTGAAAACAGTGTGACCTCTTTAGAAGGCTCTTTTGCGAATGAGAATGGAGACTGGAACAGAAGTACCGAATAAATTCCACTGATGGAATCAACTTTTCAAAGGACTGATTCCATTACGTATTGTAGAAATCAGTTCTATAATCATCGTAAAATAACAATGAGAAAACACACTGGGCTGGATTTTACCAGCCCTGAGGAGGCGGGGTTGGAGGCGGGAGTGCTGGGAAAATCAAAAAGAATCCGCCTCCAACCAATCTTCCCGGGAGTCGGGTCCCCGATTTGTGCAGGGACCCGACTCCTAGCGGCGGGAAGGGGATTATAGCCATTAACTGCCTGTTAACAGGTAGTTAACAGGTAGTTAACAGGCAGTTAAGAGGCTTTTTCCCAGTTTGCGACTTCTGCTGCGGGCTTCCCAACGTCAGGGAACCCCACCAGGGTAAGTGAGGCGTGCTGTGGGTCTGTTGTAATGTTTGTGTATAGATGACAGCTGCAGGAGTGGTGTGAAGGATGCAATGGGACACTGGTGAGTATCAGAGGTAAGGAGATGTTGGGAAAGTCATTTTTAATGTGTTTAGATTTTTCTGTAGGTGACAAGCTTTGAAGTGTTTGTGTAGACCCACCTCATTGGGAGAAGTGGCAGATCGCTTCTGTACCCTCACCTGCAGCTGCCATCTGTTTTATCCTAAGGAGAGAGTCACTGGAGAGTCTGGGTGAAAGGGCTCACCTTTGTACAGTAATTGTCAATGTTTGACAGCACCTCAGTGCTGTCAAACACTGTCAAATCATCTTTCAAAAATAAATGGTTTATGTCCCTTTAAGAAAACCGGCAGATGAAGCGTCATCAATTGACGTCATCTGACACCGGCTTTCCCTTAATTGGCCGGCAAGCCCGCAGGGCGGGCTTAACAAGGCCAATCAGGGGAAAATAGCGTCTGTGCGTCTGACGTCGCTGGGGACGGGACTAGAACCCGGAAGTAAAATCCAGTCCACTGCTTCTAAAATGATCCAAGAAAGAAATGGGTCGAAGGTTTTGACTGTCAATTAACCGGCTCTCAAATCTCTACCCAAATGTACCAGCTTGTTTCATGTAATCATTCCCCACCTCAATCACCGCCCATCATGACTGCATCACATCGCATCTTGTCATCGATGACCCAAACAAACAGATGTCAACTGTGGCTCAGTGTTTCTCACTCTCCCCTCTGAGTCCAGAGGTCATGGGTTCAAGTCCCACGCCAGAGACTTGAGCACAAAAGTCTACGCTGACACTCCAGTGCAGTACTGAGGGAGTGCTGCACTGTCAGAGGTACCGTCATTCAGATGAGACGTTAAACCGTGACCCCGTCTGCCCTTTCAGGTGGACAAAAGATCCCATGGCACTCTTTGAAGAAGAGCAGGGGAGTTTGCTCTGGTGTCCTGGGACAATATTTGTCCCTCAATCAACAGTAAAACAGATTTTCTGGTCATTATCACATTGCTGTTTGTGGGAGCTTGCTGTGCGCAAATTGGCTGCTGCGTTTCCCACATTACAACAGTGACTACACTACAAAAGTATTTCATTGGCTGTAAAGCGCTTTGGGACGTCCTGAGGTTTGAAAGGTGCTATAGAAATGCAAATTCTTTCTTCCTTTACTTCCACTTGTGTGCAATAGTGGTGTCAAAAATAGCAATTCATTATAAATTGTGCCACCCTATAGATTAAAAAAAATTGACTTCAGCATTGTAAAAATATAGTGAAAAAATCGTGCTGTAGTCTGTTCTTCACAATGCTGTGACTTGTCTACAACAAGACTGTGAGCCTGTTCTATTATTGTACGAGAGAGGAGCAGACTGTTCCGTGTGATGAGTTGAGAACAGGTCAGTCTGACCAAGAACAGTCACGATGAGGTTTATGTGCAGGCTTTTTAGATGAGGCCTCATTACAGCGAAGTATCTGTTTGAGGGAAAATGTGTTGAGTCCAAAACTAGGGGCCATAAATAAAAGATAGTCACTAATAAATCCAATAGGGAATTCAGGAGAAATTCGCATGTGGAACTCGCTACCACAGGGAGTGATTGAGGCGAATAGTAGAGATGCATTTAAGGAGAAGCTGGATAAACACATGAGGGAGAAAGGAATAGAAGGATATGCTGATGGGGTGAGATGAAGTAGGGTGGGAGGAGGCTCGTGTGGAGCATAAACTCCGGCATGGACCAGTTGATCCGAATGGCCTGTTTCTGTGCTGTAAATTCGATGTAAAAGAAGGGACGAGTGTAAGTCGCACTAATAGTAATCTGCTTCCAACCGGAGGAACATTTCATGACTCTGTCAACAGTTAAAGGCTGGGGCTGCTTTAGGCTGCTTAGATCCCGCCCCATCACTGTGACCTCCTCCAGCCCTACAACCCTCCGAGATCTCTGCGCTCCTCCAGTTCTGGCCTCTTGCTCATCCCCCACTTCCTTCGCTCCGCCATTGGCGGCCGTGCCTTCAGCTGCCTGGGCCCGAAGCTCTGGAATTCCCTCCCTAAGCCTCTCCGCCTCTCTCTCCTCCTTTAAGACGCTCCTTAAAACCTGCCTCTTTGACCAAGCTGTTAGCCAGTGACCTGGAAATATTAGAACCGGTAACTCAGGTGTCAAATTTTGTCTGATTGCGCTCCTGTGAAGTGGCTTAGGAGACTGGGACAAAGTGCTCTATAAATGCATGTGGGGGTGGTCCCAGGTGGCCGTCATCCCAGTCCCATGGCACTATTTTGAAGAAGAGCAGGGGAGTTCTCCCCGGTTTATCCCTCAACCAACATCACTAAATACAGATTACCTGGTCATTTATCACATTGCTGTATGTGGGATCTTGCTGTGCACAAATTGAGAAGAGAGGAAGAGAATGTTTGAAGACCAGGACCTCAAACCCGGCACTAAGCTCATGCTCTACAGAGCAGCATTGATACCCTGCCCTGCTGTATGCTTCAGAGACATGGACCTCAAAGCACTGGAAAGGTACCACCAATGCTGCCTCCGCAAGATCCTGCAAATCCATTGGCAGGATAGGCGCAGCAACGTCAGTGTTCTCGCTCAGGCCAACATCCCCAGCATCGAAGCTTTGACCACGCTCGATCAGCTCCGATGGACGGGCCACATCGTCCGCATGCCCGATACGAGACTCCCAAAACAAGCGCTCTACTCTGAGCTCCGACACGGCAAGAGAGCCCCAGGTGGGCAGAGGAAACGCTTCAAGGACACCCTCAAAGCCTCCTTGAAAAAGTGCAACATCCCCACCGACACCTGGGAATCCCTGGCCCAAGACCGCACAAAGTGGAGGAGAAGCATCCGGGAAGGCGCTGAACACCGAGTCTCTTCGCCGGGAGCAAGCGGAAGCCAAGCGCAAGCAGCGCAAGGAGCGCACGTCAACCCAAGCACCCCACCCACCCGCCCCTTCAACCACCGTCTGCCCCACCTGTGACAGAGACTGTCGGTCCCGCATTGGACTCATCAGTCACCTGAGAACTCATTTTTAGTGTTGAAGCAAGTCATCCTCGGCTCCGAGGACTGACTAAGAAGAAAAGAAGCTGGGATCTTGCTGTGCACAAATTGGCAACAGTGACTACTCTTCAAAAAAGTACTTCATTGGCTGTAAAACGCTTTGAGGTTGTGAATGGTGCTACATAAACGCAAGTCCTTTCCTTTTATTTTCCAATGGCCAATGGCACAAATTAAATAATTTCCATGTTTCCGTCTTTCAGATGAGACGTTAAACCGAGGCCCCGTCTGGCCTCTCAGGTGGGCGTAAAGGATCCCATGGCACTATTCCGAGGAAGAGCAGGGGAGTTCTCCCCAGGTGTCCTGGGGCCAATATTTATCCCTCAACTAACATCACTAAAAACAGATGATTTGGTCATTTCACCTGAGGAAGGGGCAATCGATAGCTCCGAAAGCTTGTGATTTCAAATAAAACTGTTGGACTATAACCTGGTGTTGTGCGACCTCTCAATTTTGTCCACCCCAGTCCAACACCGGCATCTCCGCATCCTGGTCATTTATCACATTGCTGTTTGTGGGAGCTTGCTGTGCGCAAATTGGCTGCCGCGTTTCCTACATTACAACAGTGACTACACTTCAGAAGTACTTCATTGGCTGTAAAGCGCTTTGGGACGTTCCGAGGTTGTGAAAGGCGCTGGAGAAATGCGAGTCGCTGTTTTCCTTTCCTGTACTGTTGCAGGTTTCTGCTGTTTTTATATATAACCCCTCTCTGCGGTTCTCCGTCATCTAACCTTGCCCTCAACAAATGTCACCAATAGCAAAGCTCTGTGTCAGGTGTAAGAATTGCTGAGGGTTGTAATTATATGGGTAGGTGGCCCGGCAGCACTCGGGGGGGTTAATTGAAACCTTCTTGTGTGTGTGTGTGCGATCGGCTGTGAAATTTATATCAGGAATCTGTGCAGTCTGCTGCCTGGGGCCATTCAGGTATTGTTATTCATCGCAGGTACGTTTGATATATTCGTGTGAAATGTCTTCCCTTCTCTCTGTTGGAGACTCCAGAGGCTTGTGTAGAGCCTTGTCCCTTCAATTAACCTCCGCGGCTTGAAAAGGGAAGTGAGTGAGACATCTGAAAAGGCCCTGGGTCCAATCAGGAGCCTTCCTGCCTTAACACAGCTATATCGTTGATTTATCCTTTCTGCCCTGTTCTTTTTCAATTACATAAAGTCTACACTGGAAGCATACAGTACAACAAATTAATCAACGGTGTCAGCCGTGGCTCAGTCAGTATCTCTCTCTCGCCTCTGAGTCAGAAGGTCGTGGGTTCGAGCCCCACACCAGAGACTTGAGCGCCCATACCTAGGCTGACGCTCCCAGTGCAGTGCTGAGGGAGTGCTGCACTGTCGGAGGTGCCGTCTTTCAGACGAGACATTGAACCAATTCTGCTCTCTCAGGTGGACATAAAAGATCCCACGGAACGCTATTTCGAAGACAAGCAGGGGAGTTCTCCCTGGTGTCCTGGCCAATATTTATTCCTCCAACCACCTGATGGCCTTCATAAGGTTGATGGTTGTAAAAGTGTCCCACTGTTTCCCAGAAAAGAAACATTTGCAGGGCTATGGGGAAAGAGCAGGGGGGAGTGGGACTAGTTGGAGAGCTCTGTTAAAGAGCCAGCACGGGCACGAGGGGCTGAATGGCCTCCTTCTGTGCTGTAAGATTCCATGAAACCCAAAGCTGGCCAGATCAGTTTGACTAGAGAGACTGTTTATCCCCTTCTCAGCTCCATGTGCAATGGTTGCCCTTCGGTATCTTGCTCAGACAGCTATTATCGTGCGTCAGCCAGTGGCTCAGTGGGTCGCACTCTTTCCTCTGAGTCAGAAGGTTGTGGGTTCAAGTCCCACTCCAGAGACTTGAGCACAAAAATCTAGGCTGACACTCCAGGGCAGTACTGAGGGAGTGCTGCACTGTCGGAGGTGCCATCTTTTGGATGAGACGTTAAATCGAGGTCCCGACTACCCTCTCAGGTGGATGTAAAAGATCCCACGGCACTATTTCGAAGAAGAGCAGGGGAGTTCTCCCTGGTGTCCTGGGGCCAATATTTATCCCTCAATCAACATAACAAAAACAGATTATCTGGTCATTATCAGATTGCTGTTTGTGGGAGCTTGCTGTGCACAAATTGGCTGCCACGTTTCCTACATTACAACAGTGACTCCACTTCAAAAAGTACTTCATTGGCTGTAAAGCGCTTTGAGGCGGCTGGTGGTCGTGAAAGGCGCTATAGAAATGCAAGTCTTTCTTTTTTTATTATTCGTGACTACTTGGTCCAAAATGAATAACTTCACGCTTGCCTGCATTGACCAGGGATTGAACCTGGGATGCTCGCTGGTCCATACGCCACAGCTAATACTGACAGAGGTAGTAGGGACAAATCAGTCCGCTTGATCGGCACCCCATCCACCACCTTCAACATTCACTCCCTCCGCCACCGGCGCACCGTGGCTGCAGTGTGTACCATCTACAAGATGCACTGCAGCAACTCGCCAAGGCTTCTTTGGCAGCACCTCCTGAACCCGTGACCTCTCCCACCTAGAAGGACAAGGGCAGCAGGCGCCTGGGAACACCACCACCTCCAAGTTCCCCTCCAAGTCCTGACTATATCGGCCGTTCCTTCATCATCGCTGGGTCAAAATCACCACACGGACTGCAGCTGTTCAAGAAGGCAGCTCACCACCACCTTCTCAAGGGCAGTTAGGGATGGGCAATAAATGCCGGCCTTTCCAGCGACGCCCACATCCCAGGAACCAATAAAAAATAAAGGTGTTGGGTGAGTCTGGACTGGAGAGTTTGTGCAGTTGCAGTTGCAGGAAGCGAGAAGTCAGCCGTCGCGTTTATTTATGAACCTTTTTACTGGGAGCGTCCAACTAAACTTGTAAATAAATTGCACGGGGAGGAGAGGAAAGAGTAGATAATTTATTAAAAATATGTTGAGACGCCTTTTTTTGAAAACCAGCCAAGGTAAGTCATAAAAATTGGAGAAGTCTCTTTAAAGATTTAGAAACTCAAACCCTAATGGCAAATCCAGTCTTTCGTTCCCTAACAAAATGCCAAGGAGTGATGTCTGAAACGGAAAGTGGTTTACGTGAGTAATCGCTTGGGACGTGCTGCAAAATGTTAATCAGTCGACAGGAAGTTAATTATTAATCATAATTATGGTAATTATCCAGATCTTGCTGTACTTGGCAGTTCTGAAAATTGCCATTTTTTGGTGAAGCGTTATCATGTTAATTACTATTATAATGCATCACATCCTACTTCCCTTTTATTATTTTTATCCACTCATTCATTCATTTTGTAAGCCTTGTGGGTTTTCAATAAATACTTCTGTACGTGGGATGTGTGAGAGAGGAGAGTTTCCCAAATGCATTCGCAAAGAAGAATGACTGGCTGCTGCCTCTAGCTGGATTAAAATACGGTGAGGAAACGCGTGCTACTGGGTGCCAAGAATGTCCCTATTGGTGTCGGCCGTGGCTCACTGGGTAGCACTCTCTCGATTCTGAGTCAGAAGGTCGTGGGTTCATAGCCCCTACTCCAGAGACTTGAGCACAAAATTCTAAGCCGGCACTCCAGTGCAGTGCTGAGGGAGTGCTGCACTGTCGGAGGTGCCCTGTCTTTCAGGTGAGATGTTAAACCAAAGCCAGAAGAGCGCATCCAACACCACCTCAGGGAAACTGGGGATGAGCAATAAATGCCAGGCTGGCTAGCGAGACCCACAACCCCAGAATGAAATAAGAGAAATTATTTTCTCGAGGAGGCGATTCCAGAACAAGGAGGCATAATCTTAAAATTGGAGCCATTCAGGAGTGAAATCAGGAAGCACGATTTCCACACAAAGGCTAGTGGAAATCAGGAACTCGCTTCCCCAAAAGGCTGTGGTTGCTGGGGGTCAATTGAAATTTTCACGACTGAGATCAATAGATTTTTGTTGGGTATGGGTATCAAGGGAACATAAGAAGATAAGAAATAGGAGTAGGCCATATGGCCCCTCGAGCCCGCTCCATCATTCAATGAGATCAGGGCTGATCTTCGACCTCAACTCCACTTTCCCACCCGATCCCCATAGCCTTTGATTCCCCTAGAGTCCAAAAATCTATCGATCTCAGTCTTGAATATACTCAAAGACTCAGCATCCACAGCCCTCTGGGGTAGAGAATTCCAAAGATTCACCACCCTCTGAGTGAAGAAATTTCTCCTCATCTCAGTCCTAAATGGCCGACCCCTTATCCTGAGACTGTGACCCCTGGTTCTAGACTCCCCAGCCAGGGGGAAACAACCTCTCAGCATCTACCCTGGAAATGGAACCATGGTGGGTAAATGGAGTTGAGGTACAGATCAGCCATGAGTGGCGGAACAGGCCCGAGGGGCTGAATGGCCTCCTCCTGTTCCTGTGAGTCGTTGGAGAAATAGTGACCTACATTTAAATGTCAACCTTCACTTTTGCCAGCTTGAGAGAGCCGTGGTTTTCTCTTTGCTTTTCTCGACATCTCACCTAATCCAAACAGATCTTTAATAAGAACACATGTTTAGTTTAATTAGAAGCTGCCACATAATGTTTCTGTCACTGTTCAAACCGACCCTCCACTTACACTGAAACCCAATGTACAATTTGATGTTGTGCTAAATGGTCGGTTTAATACTGTGCTATTCAATTCTTTTGCAGATAACTTAAGCTTCACTACTCATTTAATACATGACTACACACAGATAATGCAAGAACAAATGCCAATAAATCAAGGAAAGGACTGTAAAGACAAATCACGCTCGGCTTTCAAAGGATCTGCACCATCAGTCTGCCATCCTAATGGGGGCGGTCAGTCGAAATTAGGAAAATAAAATGCCCAGAGACCTTAAAATTAACATCATTCAAAGTACAAGTTATTTCATTTCAATCAAAAGGCATTCAGGATCAGATATTAAACCAAGGCCCCATCTCCTGTTCAGGCGGACTTAAACTAGGCTGCATGTAGCGACGCAATTCGCGGCCAGAACGGAGATGATTGGGTAATTCCCCCATCAATCACGTCTGGAGACTGCGCTGCTGTGAGTGACTGGGATTGATTTCACCCACATAATTTGTATTGTGTAACTATCCTCCACTCACTGCATTTTGCTGGAGAAATAATCCTGCTTTTATCGGGAGACGTTGCTGCAGTTTCGGTCATGAGTTCTGTTTGCTGTAGTTCGTACAGGCTCTTTAATGTCAGCTGTGGCTCAGTGGGTAGCGCACTTGCCTCTGAGGTCAGAAGGGTTGTGGGTTCAAGTCCCACTCCAGAGACTTGAGCACATGAAGCCAGGCTGACACTCCAGTCCAGTGCTGAGGGAGTGCCGCACTGTCGGAGGTGCCGTCTTTCAGATGAGACGTTAAACCGAGGCCCCGTCTGCTCTCTCTGGTGGATGTAAAAGATCCCATTGCACTATTTCAAAGAAGAGCAGGGGGGGTTATCCCCGGTGTCCTGGCCAATATTTATCCCTCAACCAACACCAAAAAACAGATTATCTGGTCATTATCACATTGCTGTTTGTGGGATCTTGCTGTGTGCAAATTGGCTGCCGCGTTTCCTACATTACAACAGTGACTACACTTCAAAAAGTACTTCGTTGGCTGTAGTGGTCGTGAAAGGCGCTATAGAAATGCAAGTCTTCCTTCTTTGTTTAAGGCAGCGATCGCTGCCGGCGAAGTTGAAGTCGCTGTTTCGGTGTTTTTCCGGTTGTTCGCTCACTGAAAAGAAAATATCGTCGCCATTACAAAGAAAACACTTCCGGAGAGAAAGGAAGGGAGGGGGGGATGGTGAAAAGAGATCGTTACTGCCGAACACTGCCACGCCAGGGGAAGAAAATCTGTGCCAGCAAAACACAGTAAACATCCATTTTTTATGAATTTTCTTCTCCTTTCCCTTCACACGGAGCTCGCGCACCAAACAAATAAATCTCTGCAACCCTCCCCCCGCGAAAATATCATACATTAATACTTAAACCAGCCCCCGCTATTATTATACATTATTAAACCAGCCCATGGCTCCATAGATTCTATAGATTCAGGCCTGCGATATGACTACATTCAAACTTAAACCACCACAGATTTTTGTGCAGAAAGCTTCCGCGCAGCTTCCAGTTCGTTGGCAGCAGTCACTCCGTTTTTTTTAAATAGACTCTGCTGAGTAAATAGACACTGTTTGCTGTAAAATAGCCTGTTTATCATAAGTCCCGTCCCGCCTCCAACTTATTGGCTTACAGTGGTGCCAATAGTCACTCTGCTTAAACTATTCAAAGAAGAGGAGGGAATTCTCTCAGTGTCCTGGCCAACACTTATCTCCCTATCAACACCTCCCAAAAAAAAAATACAGATAATCTGGTCATTTATCTCATTGCAATTTGTGTGACCTTGCTGTGCGCAAATTGACTGCTGCGTTTGCCGATAAAGCAAAAGTCATTGGCTGTGAGGCACTTTGGGACATCCAGAGGATGAGAAAGGCACTATATAAATGTAAGTTCTCTCATTTTTTATTCTATTTCTGGCAAACTCTTCCTCTAAAGTAGTTTCAATATGTTACTGTAATTCTATACGCAATAGCATATATTGCACATAGTGTTGGATTGATGAGGACCCTTCATATCCCAACGGGTGCGTGTTAACTCTGCCTGATATAACGTCAAATCAGGCCCATCTGTGCTGCTGAACAGATTCCTGCAATGCTGGAAATGACGCTGCTGACCCGAGCAATTATACCCCTTATTAGCAATTAGCAAGATGTATGAGTGCAGCTGGATCAATAACTTCTCATTATTGCAACCTGTTTAAAGTGCAAATGTTGGCCTGCTATTTTCAGACGCTCTTGAATTCCATCTCCGGTGTTAGGGAAAATTAAGATACTGTTTTTGAAATGGTAATTGCAGCTGTCACAAATAATATTTGACTGCGTATTAACAGTTTACTCAGTGCGTGCGCGCACATGCACACGGTTCGCTGACGTGTTGGGGAATTCAAGGATCGCTGACCTCCATTTGGTAATTTTATTGAAAAAGATGAGCTTGAATTTAAAGCAGTGTTGCCCCACTTCTTACTCACATCCAGTTCTTCAGCAGAATTAGTGAAAAGTTGAAATATCTTCCTGCATCAATAAGCTGTTCGGATCATGGGATTGCAACAGCACAGCAGGCCAGTCGGCCCGGCCCTGAACTATGGCAGATCTGGATGCAAGTGGTTAATGTTGAGGACCTCAGGTAGAAACCTGAGCTGGAGGAGCTAATTCTCCGAGTCAGAAGGACGTGGGTTCAAGTCCCACTCGAGGCGCTTGGGCACTACCTAGCAGCACTGTGGGAGTACCTTCACCACACGGACTGCAGCGGTTCTAGAAGGCGGCTCACCACCACCTTCTCAAGGGCAATTAGGGATGGGCAATAAATGCCGGCCTGGCCAGCGACGCCCACATCCCATAAAAACGAATTTTTAAAAACAAGAAGCGTGTCTGATGACGTCATTTGATGACGCGTCATCAGCCGGTTTCCTTAAAGGGGCCATGTCCACAATTATTTTGACAGTTGTGCTGTCAGTGTTCTACAGCATTGAGGTGCTGCAAACACTGACAATCACTGCACGAAGGTGGACGGCTGCACTCAGGCTCTCCCATGGCTCCCTCCATATGCTTATGGAGGGAGTCACAGCACGCAGGGAGGTTCTCTTCCCTTCCCATGGGTGGAAGAGACCTCCCCAGGAGCCTGGTTGCACATTGCAGAGGAGGGCACAAGCAGGGATGTCGTCAGGAGGACCAGAGGCGCAAACCTTTCAATGATCTCAGTAGATCACGAAACGTTACTGCAAAGCCACACTCAACCTCACCCTGCTGTGCCTCTCATCACATCCCCATCACTCTGCCTTCCCTACCCTACTCCTGCACATCCTTACTCACACTAACTTACCTTGCACCTCCACCCATCCCTCTCTATCTACATTATCACATCCCCATCTCACTAGCCACCCCTCACACTCACCCTCATCCTACTGCAAGCATACCAACTAACAACACACAAGGGTAGGCACTTGGGTGGTTTAGCCAATGTTCATGTGAAGTTTCTGGTAATGTGCTGTCAAACATTGAAATCTTTAATTTCAACACTTTGCGTTCTTGGACAGATTTGTGTGCACCTTTGGAAGTGTCTTAGTGAGTTGCAGTGAATGGTGAGATATAATGGTACCCCCCACAATGGTGATGAGTGTGAAAGGAATGGCTTGGACATTGTAGGGATGCTTTATGGTGCTGGTGCCAACCTGATGCATCATGTGGCAGCAATATGGGTGTACAGCGTCAAGTGAAGTAAATCTGGACATGGTGAGGCCATCGCTGGCGTCCCGGGCAGTAATGTGGTCAGATGCTAATGCCCTGTGTCCTGTGCAGCACCAGCTGATTGCGGAGAAGGTGGATGTTGTTGGTGCTGCTGGCGTGCCCAGTGCTGCTGGTGTTGGGGCTGATCGTGGTGGGATTCTGAAGACCAAGATGAGATATTTTCAAGGGCACCGATGCTGATGGAATAGATGGCAGGTGAGGTTGAGATGACAGAAGCGATCTGTCAATGGTGAGAGAGGTTGTTCCAATGAGGTGACACTGGATAGAGAGTTTGCTCCAAACACTTGCAAGCTGCATCAAGCTCAATCTGTCTTCCAAATGCAGTAAGCAACAGACTTTAACCTTGGAAAGTGAAGACCTATGAAATGGGAGCTTTCATAGACCATTTGCAGCTGTCAGGTTAGTAAATCATTCCAAGCTGACACAACACCCGACCTACTTACCTGACGTGGTCCCGACTCTCCGGGAAACTCGTGGAAAAGCTGGTGAAATGGTAAGTACAGGTACATGGTAAAATCCTGCTTAACTACCTTTTAACAAGCTTTTAACTATCTAAAGTGACTGACCCGCCGCTTGGTGTCGAGTCTGTTCAGGAATGACAGACCCAACACTTGAGAAACTGACACGGAGGCGGGTTGACAGCGGGATACCGACCTCGCTGTCAATCTTTTTCATTTTGGCAGTGGACCCGCCTCCGAACCAGCCCTCTGAGCGCTGGCAAAACTCCAGCCTCGGTATCTACCCTATCGAATCCTTTCAACATTTTAAACGCCTCGATCAGACCACCCCTCGATCTTCTACACTCGAGGGAATACAAGTCTAGTCTGTGTAACCTGTCCTCATAATTTAACCCTTTTAGCCCCGGTATCATTCTGGTGAATTTGCGCTGCTCCCCCTCCAAGGTCAGTATATCCTTCCTGAGGTGCGGAGCCCAGAACTGAACGCAATCACTCCAGATGGGGGTCTGATCAAGGCATCTGTGGAACATTTTCCACATTTAGAACAGTTAACAGAAGGAGAAAATATTATCAATTATCCCAAAAAGGTTTAACAGAATTGAGCTAATCCTCAAACAGAGAGGAAGCATTTAAACAGATTTAAGGTAATTGGTAAAAGAACCAGAGGGGGAAATGAGGAGAATGTATTTACACAGCGAGTTGTTCTGATCTGGAACGCGCTGCCTGAAAGGAAGCAGATTTAATAGTAACTTTCAAAAGGGAATTGGATAAATACTTGAAAAGGAAAAATTTGCAGGGCTGTGGGGAAAGAGCAGGGGAGTGGGACTCATTGGAGAGAATCTTTCAAAGAGCCGGCACAGGCACGATGGGCCGAATGGCCTCCTTCTGTGCTGAATCATTCTATAAGCATTTCATACATACTGATTCCATTGATCTGTGAGGCAGATTCTTCTGCTCTTTAACAATGAAGGATGAAGCATTCGCATTTTGGTGTAAGGAGGAATATTTATTTATAACCAGAGTCACATGTGAGAAGTGAACCTTGGTGCTGGATTTAATTCACTATAACAGTCTCAGTATATCTGATTTCACTCTAAATGGTATCACCAGAGTGTTACTGCAGGAACAAGCCGGGCTGATGAAGCAATTTACTTCCTCAAGGCTTGTCTTATCCGAGAGTCAATCACATGCTCAATCCCACAAGCTAACAGTTTATCCACAAAACAAATAGCCTACCAGTGTCACTAGCTCTTTCCCAATTTTATAAATCTGTTTCAAGGTTAAGATAGAAATAAAGACTTGCATTTATGTAGCACCTTTCACCACCTCAGGTCATCCCAATGTGCTTTACAGCCAATGAAGTACTTGTTGAAGTGGAGTCACTGTTGTAATGTGGGAAATGCGGCAGCCAATTTGCGCACAGCAAGATCCCACAAACAGCAATGTGATAATGACCGGATCATCTGTTTTTTAGTGATCTTGGTTGAGGGATAAATATTGGCCCCAGGACACCGGGGAGAACTCCCCTGCTCTTCTTCGAAATAGTGCCGTGGGATCTTTTACGTCTGCCTGAGAGAGCAGACGGGCCTTGGTTTAACGTCTCATCCGAAAGACGGCACCTCCGACAATGCAATACTGCACTGGGAGTGTCAGCCTAGATTATGAGATCAAATGTGATGGGTTTCAATAGTGATGAACACTGTGGGACTTCTCAAAGATTGAACATCAAAGGTGGAACATAAAACAGATTTTGCAATTGACTTTCTAAGGTAATTGGTAAAATAACCAGAGGGGGAGATGAGGAGAATGTATTTACGCAGCGAGTTGTTGTGATCTGCAATGCGCTGCCTGAAAGGGCGGTGGAAGCAGATTCAATAGTAACTTTCAAAAGGGGAATTGGATAAATACTTGAAGGGGAAAAATTTTCAGGGCTATGGGGAAAGAGCAGGGGGGAGTGGGACTAATTGGAGAGAATCTTTCAAAGAGCCGGCACAGGCACGATGGGCCAAATGGCCTCCTTCCGTGCTGTAAGATTCTATGACATGGAGGAAGATAAGGTGCACCAGAGTGGAGAGCATTACAGGGCCAACTTTCCCAGCTCATGCCGGCTGGGAGCCTCGTCCACTGACTGCGCAATTCGGCCAGATACTGAGACACCAATTGCCGCACAGACTGAGCAGAAAATCAGTGGGAGAACGTCCCAGAGGAAGTCACACAGTGGGTCACCTGGCGACATCACATCCAGGCAAGGTCAGAACGAGAGGGAGATCCCATGCAACGTCTAAAAACCAACCGAATAAACTTACAAAAAGTCAGGCTGACACACTCTGCAACAGATGCTGCACTAACCTCCTTGGCAAAGCCTTTAACGCAAATAAATCATGAATCTTCACAGCTGCTGGACTGGGGCAGGTTGTGGCTTCTGTCCTATTGCGGTTTGGAGCTGGAGCTCGGAGGGTTCAAGTCCTCCTGGAAGGGAGGGCGGGTTGGAGGGAGTGAGGAGAAGAGAGAGAGAGAGAGAGCTGGCAGCACGGAGGGAGCAGGGTTCATGCGATCGAGTGGGGGGAGGGGGGGGGGGGCTGTAAAACTGGTTTCCGAGTCGAAAAAGTGCTAGAATGTGAGGTTAACGTGTCTGATTCACAGAAGATTAATGACAGTCTCCAAAAGGACACGGTTTCCTGTGACTAGCTGAAGTGCTGGAGTAGAAGCTTCACTCTCACTCGCTACAATTCAATTCTACTCTAGTGAAGAGCTCAATGATAACTTAACATTGCAGCTGCTGGGATTATCTGATTATTTTTTGGCACCATCAACCACCATATTTCTTAAATTAGGAAATCTTTTCCAGTCAGAAGGTTGTGGGTTCAAGTCCCACTCCAGAGACTGGAGCACAAAATCCAGGCTGACACTCCCAGTGCAGTACTGAGGGAGTGCTGCACTGTCGGAGGTGCCGTCTTTCGGATGAGACGTTAAACCGAGGCCCCGTCTGCTCTCTCAGGTGGACGTAAAAGATCCCGTGGCACTATTTCGAAGAAGAGCAGGGGAGTTATCCCCGGTGTCCTGGCCAATATTAATCTGTTTTAGTGATCTTGGTTGAGGGGTAATCTGGTCGTTATCTCAATGCTGTTTGTGGGACTTTGCTGTGTGCAAATTGGCTGCCGCCTTTCACGATATCAGGATGTCCCAAAGTGCTTTACAGCCAATGAAGTATGTTTGAAGTGTAGTCACTGTTGTAACATAGGAAACGTGGCAGCCAATTTGCGCACAGCAAGCTCCCACAAACAGCAATGTGATAATGACCAGGTAATCTGTTTAGTGATGTTGGTTGAGGGATAAATATTGGCCAGGACGCCGGGGAGAACTCCCCTGCCCTTCTTCGAACTGTGGCTGTTGGGATCTTTTACATCCACCTGAGAGAGCAGACGTGGCCTCGGTTTAAAGTCTCATCCAAAAGACGGCACCGCCGACAGTGCAGCACTCCCGCCCTACTGCACTGGAGTGTCAGCCTGGATTTTGCACTCCAGTCTCTGGAGTGGGACTTGAACCCACAACCTTCTGACTCAGAGGTGAGTGTGCTACCCACTGAGCCACTTGGGGGGTTAAATTTAATCCAACCCGCCCAGCGGGAGTGGGAATGGGACGGGTTCGGGTCACATGCTCGTTTAATACCCCGGCCGATTTTACTCTCCATTGAAACATAGAAACATAGAAAAATAGGAGCAGGAGTTGGCCATTCGGACCTTCGAGCCTGCTCCGCCATTCAATATGATCATGGCTGATCCTCTATCTCAACACCATATTCCCGCTCTCTCCCCATACCCCTTGATGCCTGTCACTAATTGGGCGGGGTGTAAATCGGGCACCCGCTGGGGGCGGGTCAGGTGACACTGACCCCCTTACAGCTAGACGGCACGTCCCCTTTAACCATATTCCAGGCAGCCAGCCGCAGAAATCTCAAGTGAACAATTTTCCAACAGTTGGTTTAGAATTATGGAAACATTGTTTAACCAGGGAGTTGTGCAAATATCCCGCTGGCCTGCGAGCAGCCTAAAGCCTGCAGCAGCTGGCAAAAGCTGCAGCCAGCTCTGGTTACATTGCGTGCTAGTCCCAGAGGACGCAGATAAATCGCTCTTGCTACACAAGCATCAAAAGAGCAGTTGGGAAACAGTCTGCCCTCTCGGGTGGACGTGAGAGACCCCCACGGCCACCATTTCGAAGACGAGCAGGGGAGTTCTCCCCCCACCCCGGTGTCCTGGGCCAATATTTCTCCCTCTACCAACATCACTTTTATATTTTTAAAAATCAGATTATCCGGTAGTTTATCTCATTGCTGTTTGTGCGCAAATTGGCTCCCGCATTTCCTACATTAGAACAGTTTTTTTTTTAATTTGTTCATGGGATCTGGGCATCGCTGGCAAGGCCAACATTTATTGCCCATCCCTAGTTGCCCTTGAGAAGGTGGCGGTGAGCCGCCTTCTTGAACCGCTGCAGTCCATGTGCTGATGGTACTCCCACAGCACTGTTAGGGAGGGAGATCCAGGATTTTGACCCAGCGACGATGAAGGAACGGCGATATATTTCCAAGTCAGGATGATGTGTGACTTGGAGGGGAATTTGCAGGTGATGATGATCCCATGCGTCTGCTGCCCTTGTCCTGCTAGGTGGAAGAGGTCGCGGGTTTGGGAGGTGCTGCCGAAGAAGCCTTGGCGAGTTGCTGCAGTGCATCTTGTAGATGGTACACACTGCAGCCACGGTGCGCCGGTGGTGGAGGGAGGGAATGTTTAAGGTGATGAATACACTTCAAAAGTACTTCAAAAGTACTTCATGGGCTGTAAAGCGTTTTGGGACATCCTGAGGTTGTGAAAGGCACTATATAGATGCAAGTTCTTTCTTTTCTTTCCTTCTTTCTTTCCTTCTTTCTTTACATTGTTATATGGATGGGAGCAGTTGACTGTCATTGTGTTTGGATAGTAGCTCCTGTGTGAGCTGCTGGCACTGTGATACACCACGAGTGAAGCACCAGTGTCTCCTGTATGTCTGCTTCACTCCGGTTGTCATTATTCATGTCTTTGCACTTTTTTTATTTTTTCAATTACTGTGAGCACAAGATGCCTGAAAATCTCCAAGGTTCCTTAAATCATCTTCAGTTGCTGGTCCCTTCATCACTGAAGTTTTCATACAAGTCGATAGTTTTCCCAAACCAATGACTATTTCATTTTTTTCCCCCTCAGCTTTCTCTGAAGCTGGGGGAGTTCGACAAGTGTCGGTTAGGATAGTCCTGGTATCTCCAGGAATTAAAGATTAATCTCTCGAGCAAAACCCAGGAGAAATATCCTAGAGGCAATTTAATGAGAAAAAACTGGAGGTGGGGGGAAATAAAGACTGTTTGACTGACAGTTCAGAATCATCCAATCGGTTAACAAAGAGTCTGTTTGCTTTCCAACTGGCCGTGGGAAGGCTGGGCACCGTGAGGATGGGCGTGTCTGCTGACCAATGGCGGTTGGAGGTCCTAGAATACGTCCAATCAAAGTCCCGGCCTGGAACCTTCACTTCTAATCAGGCGACTAAAGCATCGGCCTAAAACCAGCGGGGGTCCTTCTTTAAATATGTAGATCGGCGTCCGATGACTCCATCAGGCCACAACTGCAATTTTAACTCCGAGCTTGAGCGGGGAGACCCCGGGCCCCACGGGGATAGTTTGAGCCTCCCCCACCCGCCACCCCCACCCTAGGCCAGCCCCTGTCCCCGCGACTTAACCTTCCTGCCGGCCAGCCTTGCTCTGATGCCTCTGGCTGCCTGAACTTCCGCTCCGCGCCCGCTGACCAGCTACCGCTTCCCACTCATTCCCGGCGGGCAACTGACCAGCAGACGAGACCCGGGAATTACAATCGCCCGGGCCCCACGCTGCCGAGATGAGGTGCGTTTGCCACTCCTTCCACTGCCCACCCTCCCCCCACCCCAGCACGCACAGACTGTCCAGCAGAGGTCCCTAGGTGGAAAGCAGGAGGGCTGCCTGAACCTTCTCCCTTCTGTAGCCCCTCAGATTCTGTCCTGGCTGCGATTAACTAGCTCAACACCCCCGCCCCCCCCCACCCCGCCCCCACCTAGAACTGAATTTATGTTTCCCTCCATACATTAACTCACCTTTTCTGTTTTGCCCATTTTACTTTCCTGAAATTCTGGGCCAGGAGCCAAATGTATCCGAGATCATACCCGTATAACACACCGCACCAATCATCTCTTAAACATGTTGAGATTAATGGTAGATAATTGCATTAGATTGATTGTACTGGGGCAAACTGTGACATCTACCTTAATTTACTCGCTGCGATTTACTTTGTACCAACAATTACATTAGTTCAACAGCAGAACATGTCATACCTGCGAGTCACATTTCATGCCTAGTTGTTTACAAGCTTAATTAACATTCTCCGCGGAGGCTGTCTCTTAGATTCTGTTGTAATTCCTGAAAGTGATGTGTTTCTCAGCTGACCTTGGATTAGGATTTATTACATTTTTCAAAAAATCCACGAAGACAGTGCTTGCAGTAATCAATCGTCTCCGAGCCAATCATTCGTCACACATGGGGTAGATTTTGGTTTGGGCCTGTCGGACTTAGCTTCGTGCGACCAACGCACGCCCGAACTGAGAGGCCCGAGAATCGGTGCTTCATCGACACATCTCGCTGCCGTGTTTCCTACATTACAACAGCGACTACACTTCAAAAGTACTTCATTGGCTGTGAAGAGTTTTGAGAGGTCCCGACTAGGGTTGTATTCCCTGGAATTTAGAAGGTTAAGGGGTGATTTGATCGAAGTTTTGAGGATATTAAGGGGAACAGATAGGGTAGATGGAGAGAAACTATTTCCACTGGTTGGGGATTCTAGGACTAGGGGGCAGAGTCTAAAAATTAGAGCCAGACCTTTCGGGAGTGAAGTTAGGAAACACTTCTACACACAAAGGGTGGTAGAAGTTTGGAACTCTCTTCCGCAAACGGCAATTGATGTTGAGTCAATTGTTAATTTTAAATCTGAGATTGATAGATTTTTGTTAACCAAAGGTATTAAGGGATATGGGCCAAAGGCGGGTAGACGGAGTTAAGATACAGATCAGCCATGATCTCATTGAATGGCGGAACAGGCTCGAGGGGCTGAATGGCCTCCTCCTGTTCCTATGTTCCGAAGTGGTCGTGAAAGGCGCTATATAAATGCAAGGTTGTTTTTTCTTTTGAATGACATTGTTGACTTCAATTAAACTTGGTCACTGTGCAGTGTAGGACCTCGTACAACGTGACTCTCTGGTGTCAACCTCTCTCGCATGGTTTGGACGGTGTAGAGACCCACAGGATACTGATTATTTGTGAGAGTCCATTCCATGTCGGCTGTATATTGCAGTGCCCTAATCACAAGCCAGAGTCACGCTGGCAGCTCGGCTCCGCGTTACCGTAAAGTAATTGAGAGTTTTTTCATTTTGTTCTGTATCGAGGCACCGCACACTTAGCAGCTTTGCGTCGCTGTTTAACTAATTCCCCGTCAGGAAGCGTTTGTCCCACTGGAGCGTTCAGTCTGCTTTTATTTTTAAATAAGCCGCCTGGCTTTTATTGCGATTCTAATCTCCAGTTCCCTTGTTTTATCCCTTTCCTGTGTTCCCGCTCCCTGATGCCAATCTCTGCTTCTGCTGGGAAATGTTCTTTGTACCAGACGTGTGAGTTGAACGCAACGACAACTTGTATTTATATAGCGCCTCTAACGTAGTAAAACGTCCCAAGGTGCTTCACAGGAGCAATTATCAAACAAAATTTGACACCGAGCCACATAAGGAGATATTAGGACAGGTGACCAAAAGCTTGGTCAAAGAGGTGGGTTTTAAGGAGCGTCTTAAAGGAGGAAAATGAGGTAGAGAGGCGGAGAGGTTTAGGCAGGCAATTCCAGAGCTTAGGGCCTAGGCAACAGAAGGCACGGCCACCAATGGTTGAGTGATGCAAATCGGGGATGCTCAAGAGGCCAGAATTAGAGGAGCGCAGAGATCTCGGGGGTTGTGGGGCTGGAGGAGGTGACAGAGATAGGGAGGGAATGAGGCCATGGAGGGTTTTGAACACAAGGATGAGAATATTAAAATCGAGGCGTTGCCGAACCAGGAGCCAATGTAGGTCAGCGAGCACAGGGGTGATGGGTGAACGGGACTTGGTGCGAGTTAGGACACGGGCAGCAGAGCTTTGAGCGAGCTGAAGTTGATGGAGGGTGGAAGATGGGAGGCTGGCTATTGAAAATCTAATCTAATGCAGGAATTATCAGAGAGCAATCAGGAGTGCGAGCCCTGGGTGATCCGAGAGCCCTGGGAGATGTCCTCTCTCTGGCTCGGAGATGCTGAGGCAGACTGTAGTTTCCCATCTTCTGCTCGGGCTCAGAAGAGCCAACACAGGCCAGATTGGGGCTTGAACTTGGGACCTCCAGAGATAGATGGCACATTGCACAGTTACCGATTTTTTTTCCCAATGGTTTTGGCCTAATAAACGGATATAAATTGGGCAAAAAGCAACCAGTAATGGGTGTGGAAGGATCATCACACTGGATCTCGGCCCATTCTGAGGCCCCCATGCAATGAATGTTGCCATTTCCTCCTGGCGCCCGTGGTACTCTCATATCTAGATGGTTTCAATATACTGATGCCCGCATTTACAGTCGGAGACCCACCACCCCTCGATGGAGCAGAGGAACCATTGGCTGTGACCAGGGCTACTTCACCTGGTGCAAGGTAACCCGCAGCCCAACACAGCCACATGCAGAGAGCACTACCACTGGCTGTGAAGATCTCCACAATCCTTAGCTTGTACGTCTCATGGATTATTGCAAGGCGCCACTGGCAACATCAACAGAGATAGATGTAATAAAGCAAGGGATGGATGCTTGGTTTGTAAACTCATTCAGGGAATTTCATCTCTTTCCCCCCGCACCCCCCCTCCCCCCACCCATGGACAAATTGCTTTAGCACTAACTTTCAGATGAGACGTTAAACCGAGGCCCCGCTGCCCTCTTGAGTGGACGTAAAAGATCCCGTGGCACTATTTCGAAGAAGAGCAGGGGAGTTATCCCTCAACCAACATCACTAAAAAACGATTTTTTTAAAATTCTTTCCTGGGATGTGGGCATCGCTGGCAAGGCCGGGTATTTATTGCCCATCCCTAGTTGCCCTTGAGAAGGTGGTGGTGAGCCGCCTTCTTGAACCGCTGCAGTCCGTGTGATTATCTGGTCATTATCACATTGCTGTTTGTGGGAGCTTGCTGTGCGCAAATTGGCTGCCACGTTTCCCACATTACAACAGTGACTGCACTTCAAAAGCACTTCATTGGCTGTGAAGCGCTTTGGGACGTCCTGAGGTGGTGGAAGGGGCTGGAGAAATGCCAGTTCTTTCTTTCCCTCCCTAACTGCTTGAAGTGCCGCGTGTAAACTTCTTCCCCCAGAGAGTGGGGAGAACGTGGAACTCGCCACCACAGGGAGTGGGTGAGGCGAATAGCAGAGATACAGTTAAGGGGAAGCTGGATAAACACAGGAGGGAGAAAGGAATAGAAGGATATGCTGATAGGGAGAGATGAAGAGGGGTGGGAGGAGGCTGGTGTGGAGCAGAAACACCGGCACGGACCAGTTGGGCCGAATGGCCTGTTTCTGTGCTGTAATTTCTACGTAATTCTACGTAAACCTCTACACCTTTCTCCTCCTTTAAGACGCTCCTTAAAACCATCCTCTTTGACCAAGCTTTTGATCATCAGTCCTAATATCTCATTATGTGGCTCGGTGTTTGATAATCCTCCTGTGAAGCACCTTGGGATGTTTTACTGTGTTAAAGGCGCTATATAAATACAAGTGGTTGTTGCCCAATTTCTGGTTGAACTCGCTCCCAACCTGAAAGTCGAGCCTAGAGTACGAGGGAAGGGAGAATCCAATTGGTCTGTTCATCTACACAGTCCGCGCACACAAATTCCCAGTGGCGTACAAACACATCATTAAAATATCAGATCATTTTTATCTCTTTGATATTAAACTTACGATACCTAATTATTCTTTTTTTTTTGCTACCTAGGTCAGTGTAGTTATAAGATTAATCTTTCGTAAAAACCAGCTGTATCAAGCAAATGGTAATGAATATTTAAATACTATATGGGATCCAATCTGGATAATGATACCTTCTGTGTTGGCGAGATCAGCATAATAACAAATTTAATGAGTTGTAAAAGAGGCTTTATAAGTTAAATAGGAGCGAATTCTTCAGTGGCTTATATTTCAGCTTGAGGTGAGCTGGCCACTATCCGCTCGGATTTTATTCGCTGTGTGTGAATTTCCGGCACTAATGGAAATTGATTCATCACATCGAACCTTCTGATTACTGACGGAAGTCAGCAGGCTTTAATCACCTCGCAAAGAATAACATTTTCAGTGTGTTAATATTTACAGGGGGTCCCCGCAAGTGTATTAATATTTCTTTGGAACAGGGGAGGCTGAGGGGAGACCTAATTGAGATGTATGAAATTATGAGGGGCCGAGATAGAATGGCTAGGAAGGACCTATTTCCTCAGCAGAGGGGTCAATAACCAGGGGGCATAGATTTAAAGTAATTGGTCGGAGGTTTAGAGGGGATTTGAGGAGAAATGTTTTCACCCAGAGGGTGGTGGGGGTCCCCGGGAGTGTGTTATTATTTATAGGGGGTCCCTGGGAGTGTGTTAATATTTACAGGGGGTCTCCAGGAATGTGTTAATATTTACAGGGTGTCCCCGGGAGTGTGTTAATATTTACAGGGGGTTCCCGGAGTGTGTTAATATTTACAGGGGGTCCCCGGGAATGTCTTAATATTTACAGGGTGTCCCCGGGAGTGTGTTAATATTTACAGGGGGTCTCCGGGAATGTGTTAATATTTACAGGGGGTCCCCAGGAGTGTGTTAATATTTACAGGGGGTCTCCGGGAATGTGTTAATATTTACAGGGTGTCCCCAGGAGTGTGTTAATATTTATAGGGGGTCCCCGGGTGTGTGTTAATATTTACAGGGGGTCCCCGGGAATGTCTTAATATTTACAGGGGGTCCCCGGGAGTGTGTTAATAATTACAGGGGGTTCCCGGAGTGTGTTAATATTTACAGGGGTTCCCCGGGAATGTCTTAATATTTACAGGGTGTCCCCGGGAGTGTGTTAATATTTACAGGGGGTCCCCAGGAGTGTGTTAATATTTACAGGGGGTCCCCGGGAGTGTTAATATTTACAGGGGGTCCCCAGGAGTGTGTTAATATTTACAGGGGGTCTCCGGGAATGTGTTAATATTTACAGGGTGTCCCCAGGAGTGTGTTAATATTTATAGGGGGTCCCCGGGTGTGTGTTAATATTTACAGGGGGTCCCCGGGAATGTCTTAATAATTACAGGGGGTTCCCGGAGTGTGTTAATATTTACAGGGGGTCCCCGGGAATGTCTTAATATTTACAGGGTGTCCCCGGGAGTGTGTTAATATTTACAGGGGGTCCCCAGGAGTGTGTTCATATTTACAGGGGGTCCCCGGGAGTGTTAATATTTACAGGGGGTCCCCGGGAATGTCTTAATATTTACAGGGTGTCCCCAGGAGTGTGTTAATATTTACAGGGTGTCCCCAGGAGTGTGTTAATATTTACAGCGGGTTCCCGGGAGTGTGTTAATATTTACAGGGGGTCCCCGGGAGTGTGTTAATATTTACAGGGGGTCCCCGGGAGTGTGTTAATATTTACAGGGTGTCCCCAGGAGTGTGTTAATATTTACAGGGTGTCCCCAGGAGTGTGTTAATATTTACAGGGTGTCCCCAGGAGTGTGTTAATATTTACAGCGGGTTCCCGGGAGTGTGTTAATATTTACAGGGGGTCCCCGGGAGTGTGTTAATATTTACAGGGGGTCCCCGGGAGTGTGTTAATATTTACAGGGTGTCCCCAGGAGTGTGTTAATATTTACAGGGTGTCCCCAGGAGTGTGTTAATATTTACAGCGGGTCCCCGGGAGTGTGTTAATATTTACAGCGGGTTCCCGGGAGTGTGTTAATATTTACAGGGGGTCCCCGGGAGTGTGTTAATATTTACAGGGGGTCCCAAAGCATTTTACAGCCAATGAAGTACTTTTTTGAAGTGTGGTCTCTGTTGTAATGTAGGAAACGTGGCAGCCAATTTGCGCACAGCAAGATCTGACAGTGCAGCAGAAGCTCCCTCAGTATTGGACTAAAGTGTCCACTTTGATTTTTGTGCTCAAGTCTCTGGAGTGAGGCTTAAACCCACCACCTTCTGACTCAGAGGCGAGGGTGCTGCCCCCTGAGCCAGGGCTGACTCATCATCCATTAACCCAGACACCTTCGCTACTCCTCTTAAAGTGGTCGTAAAATATTCATCAGCTGCGTCCTGCTTTCATTCAGAAACTAGGCAGCGAATGGAAGCGGCCCTGGACTTTAATGTGTTCTGATCAGTGTGTGCGTTTGTCCTTGGCATTTCTCCCCAGGTGCTCATTCTCTCAGGTCACCTTGATACAATAGTCATGTGCGAGGAGGGAGGAGATACAGAGAGGAGCAACAAGAATGATTCCACGTGTGATGGAGGAAGGGCTTAAAAAGATCAATCTCTACACACTAAGAAGGTAAGAACATTTAAGAGGGGACCTCACTGAAGAGTTATAAAATATTAAGTGGCTTAGACAGATTATATCCAGAATATGACTCTGAAACTAGGTAGCATTGTTGCACCAATGCTTATAAACAACAACAACGTGTATTTATATAGCGCCTTTAACGTAGTAAAACGTCCCAAGGTGCTTCACAGGAGCGATTATCAAACAAAATTTGACACCGAGCCACATAAGGAGATATTAGGACAGGTGACCAAAAGCTTGGTCAAAGAGGTTGGTTTTAAGGAGCGTCTTAAAGGAGGAAAGAGGTGGAGAGGCGGAGAGGTTTAGGCTGAGAATTCCAGAGCTTAGGGCCCAGGCAGCCGAAGGCACGGCCACCAATGGTGGAGCGATTATAATCGGGGATGCTCAAGAGGGCAGAATTGGAGGAGCGCAGAGATCTCGGAGGGTTGTGGGGCTGGAGGAGATTACAGAGATAGGGAGGGGGCGAGGCCATGGAGGGATTTGCAAACATGGATGAGAATTTTGAATATAAACTAGTGAGCAGCTAGTTTGGAATAGCTATCAGAAAGGGTGATAAATGTCTGGGATAATCTGCCCGGCAGGATAGTAAGAACAGAGAGTCGTTGGGACATTCAAGATACTGCAGGGCAGAAAGAGACAAAGTAGGTGTCAGCCGTGGCTCAGTGGGCAGCACTCTCACCTGTGGGTCAGAAGGTTGTGGGTTCACAGTCCCACTCCAGAGACTGGAGCACAAAAATCGAGGCTGATACTCCCAGTGCTGCACTGCCGGAGTGGGCCGTCTTTCGAATGAGACGTTAAACCAAGGCCCCATCTACTCCCTCAGGTGGATATAAAAGATCCCACGGCACTATTTCGAAGAAGAGCAGCGGAGTTCTCCCAGGTGTCCTGGACCAATATTTATCCCTCGATCAACATCATCTAAAAAAAACTGATGATCTGGTCATTATCACAGTGCTGTTTGTGGGATCTTGCTGTGCACAAATTGGCTGCCGCGTTTCCTACATTACAACAGTGACTACACTTCAAAAAAGTACTTCATTGACTGTGAAGCGCTTTGCGATGTCCAGTGGTCGTGAAAGGCGCTGTAGAAATGCCAGTGTTTCTGTCTTTTTATGAGTTAAGAGAGCTGCCTCGATCAGGTAAAATCCATATCGTGCTTCATTTCCCAACAAATATTATTGGACTTGCCTTTCCGAGCAGTAAATGACTTTTGCAGAAACCGCAAGATTTCTGCCAATAGAATCGGCAAAGGTGCGCTTTCTGAAAATCAAATTTAGCTCTTTTAAGACATAGTCACGATAAATTATTAAAAAATTAAATTCTCTCCCTGTTGATCCCCTCCACTCTGTTCCAAGGGTGCCAACAGTCAGGGGTCATTTGAACCCAACCCGCCCATCGGGGAACTGACGGGATCGGGTGCAATGCTGGTTTTCCACCTCGTTCGATTTTACTCTCCGTTTGAAGTCAGTGCAGAGTAAGATTGGGCGGGGTGTTAAGCCGGCGTTCCACCTGATCCCGTGGGATTCCTGACCAGAGACTTAGATTAAAGTTCCCCCCGAGTGTCTGTATGCTTTATGGTCCCGCCAGTCTGTTCCATCATTCAATTAGATCGTGGCTGATCTGTATCTTGACTCCATCCACCCACCTTGGTTCCGTAATCCTCAATAACCTTGCCTAACAAAAATCTATCAATTGTCACTGCCCTTTGTGTGAAGAAGTGCTTCCTGACATCACCCCTGAATGGCCTGGCTCTAATTTTAAGGTTATGCCCCCTTGTTCTGGACTCCCCCCACCAGAGGAAATACTTTCTCTCTATCTACCCTATCGAATCCTTTAATCATCTTAAACACCTCGATTAGATCACCCCTTAATCTTCTAGACTCGAGGGAATACAAGCCTTGATCGTGTGGGTCGCGGTGATCGATTGGCACAAGCACTCGCATCATTGGACTGCTCTCCGATTTCGAGCCGTGTTGCTCTGCGTCCAGTCGCTCCGTTAACAGCAGAGCTGCTCAGACAGCCAAGCTGGGACTGAATGAATGAAACAAAAAGGGTCCTGTCATTAATGGAGAGCCGAGCAGTTAATCGGTCCACTGTTTGCAGTGCCAAGGAGTGCTGGGTATCTGCTGACTATAAACAGCATCAGAAGATGTAACCTACCCACCACCGGGCCTGCGCATTGCCGTCAGCCGTGGCTCAGTGGGCAGCACTCTCACCTGTGGGTCAGAAGGTTGTGGGTTCAAGTCCCACTCCAGAGACTTGAGCGCACAAATCTAGGCCGACACTCCCAGTGCAGTACTGAGGGAGTTCCGCACTGTCAGAGGGGCAGTACTGAGGGAGTGCCGCACTGTTGGAGGGTCAGTACTGAGGGAGTGCCACACTGTTGGAGGGTCAGTACTGAGGGAGTGCCGCACTGTTGGAGGGTCAGTACCGAGGGAGTGCCGCACTGTTGGAAGGTCAGTACTGAGGGAGTGCCACACTGTCGGAGGGTCAGTACTGAGGGAGCTCTGCACTGTCGGAGGGGCAGTACTGAGGGAGTGTTGCACTGTCGGAGGGACAGTACTGAGGGAGTGCCGCACTGTCGGAGGGGCAGTACTGAGGGTGCGCCGCACTGTCGGAGGGGCAGTACTGAGGGAGCGCTGCACTGTCGGAGGGGCAGTACTGAGGGAGTGCCGCACTGTCGGAGGGGCAGTACTGAGGGAACGCTGCACTGTCGGAGGGGCAGTACTGAGGGAGTGCTGCACTGTCGGAGGGGCAGTACTGAGGGAGCGCCGCACTGTCGGAGGGGCAGTACTGAGGGAGCGCTGCACTGTCGGAGGGGCAGTACTGAGGGAGTGCCGCACTGTCGGAGGGGCAGTACTGAGGGAGCGCCTCACTGTCGGAGAGGCAGTACTGAGGGAGCGCTGCACTGTCCGAGGGGCAGTACTGAGGGAGCGCCGCACTGTCGGAGGGGCAGTACTGAGGGAGCGCTGCACTGTCCGAGGGGCGGTACTGAGGGAGTGCCGCACTGTTGGAGGCGCCGTCTTTTGGCTGAGATGTTAAGTCTGCTCTCTTGGGTGTCCGTAAAGATCCCATGGCCACTATTTTGAAAAGGAGCAGGGAAGTTCTCCCCGGTGTCCTGGCCAACATTCAACCCTCAACCGACTTCACTAAAAAACAGTCATTATCCCGTTGCTGTTTGTGGGGACTTGCTGTGCGCAAATTGGCTGTCACATTAAGAACATAAATAGGAGCAGGAGGAGGCCATACGGCCCCTCGAGCCCGCTCCGCCACTCAATAAAGGGCTTTGGGCAATCCTGAGGTTGTGAAAGGCGCTATAGAAATGCAAGTTCTTTCTTACCAGGACTTAGAACATTTTTTGCGAACGTTTTCTACACTAAGAAATAAGAAGTGGCTGCCGATGAATGAGTGGCACCCTCCACATTGTGAATGCAGCAGGCCCGGCAATGTGTTCGAAATGTTTCAGCTGTCCTGTTATACTTCATCGCCTGTCATTCAGCGCGATGCCACTGAACCCTTCTCCCTTCCGTTCCACACAGCTGCACTGAGCTCCGGGCACAAAGCTCCCTTTGCTGAGTTTTGACAGTTGTGATCCCCTTTACAGAAAGCCTTTTCTTTCGAACTTTTGAGTTCAACAGAATGAGTTTTGTTACAATGCATTAGCGAAACTCGGTGTGGACAGCTGAACACAGTGGCAACCCAGTGCGGCACCGTACAAAATGAGTTCAGCACGCGGTGTGGGGGGCATTCTGGAAAGGGCTGCTCGACCGCTGTTTAGTTACAGTAAGATGAGAAGCTCCAGGGAATCATTGGGGGACAGTTTTCCAGCTCCCTTATGCCAACCTGATCGATGGCTGCCCTGGATTGATGTTCTGTCACCACGCCCCCACCCCTCCCCTCCTCACCTCTGCAGCTTCCTTCAGCCCAGCGTCCCTCTTTGGAACGCAGGAACAGGAAGAGGCCATTCAGCCCCTCGAGCCTGTTCCGCCAATCAGTGAGATTGTGGCTGATCTGTATCTTAACTCCATCTACCCGCCTTGGTTCCGTAACCCTTAATACCCTGGCCTAACAAAAATCGATCAACCTCAGTTTTGAAATTTTCAATTGACCCCCCACCAGCCTCAACAGCTTTTTGGGGGAGAGTTCCAGATTTCCACTAACCCTTTGTGTGAAGAAGTGATTCCTGACATCACCCCCGAACGGCCTGGCTCTAATTTTAAGGTTATTACCCCGTATTCTGGACTCCCCCCACCAGAGGAAATAGTTTCTCTCTATCGACCCTATCAACTCCTTTAATCATCTTAAACACCTCGATTAGATCACCCCTTAATCTTCTAGACTCGAGGGAATACCAGCCCAGTCTGTGCAACCTGTCCTCATAATTTAACCCTTTAAGCCCCGGTATCATTCTAGTGAAATAACAACAGAAAACGCTGGAAAAACTCAGCAGGCCAGGCAGCATCCGTGGAGAGAGAAACAGAGTTAACGTTTCAGGTCGAAGACCTTTCGTCGTCGACCTGAAACGTTAACTCTGTTTCTCTCTCCACGGATGCTGCCTGGCCTGCTGAGTTTTTCCAGCGTTTTCTGTTGTTATTTCGGATTTCCAGCATCCGCAGTATTTTGCTATCATTCTGGTGAATCTGGGCTGCACCCCCTCCAAGGCCCATATATCCTATTAAATGGCAAAACTGCTGATGGTAGAAGGAGGTGATAATGGGACAAGTATAGAAACAAGAGATGGGTCCGGAGGAGGTGTAAATGGTTACAGCAGAATGGGGGTGGGGGGGGGGGTGGTAAATCTGGCAAAGAGGAGAAGGCTCCCGTCAATGTTCCCTATAAGGTGTGTGGCTGCGCACCTCTCTGCCGATCCCGCGCAGCCCAGGACCGGCTTTCTCAATGTAAACTGCGAATGGGTCGCGGCGCAACCCAAAAAAAAAGAAAGAGGGAACAGTGGCTCCCCTGGCTCGGGATTGTGGCGGAAGAGAGGCGGGGAGACCCCAGGGGTACGGACCACCCCGCTGGCCGTGTACCGATAGGGGACCCCCCCAAACCCCAAGCATCGGGCCCGCACCTCCCCCCACTCTGGCCGAACGACTCTGATCATCGACCCCAAACATCAACTCAGCAAAGAGAACCCGATCGAAGCTGGGCTTTGGCGGCTTCTGTGGCTCCAAGCCGCACTTGGCCGTTCACCGAGGGGTTAACAGTCGGTTTGTTCCCCGACGACTCGCTGTGGGTTAGAAATGCTGAAACATGACATCAGGAAGTCGGGTTCAGAGGTCAGCAGTTTGTCACCTACGAAATTTTCTGTTCGTTAGCGCATATCGGGGACGCGAGGGTGGAGATTGGCACGCCTGATTTACGCATCCGTTCATTTTTATGGTCAAATAATCAGGCGCGCTTACCTTGGCACCCAAATCCCCGATGTGCCCTCGTGTTGCGCCAGGCTCTGCTACAGGAGTGAAGCCATGAAATTGATCCCATCTTCACAGTTAAGAAGAAGTAGAACAACAACAACGTGCATTTATGTAGCATCTTTAACAGAGAAAGTGCCCCAAGGCACTTCACAGAGGCGTCATCAACATCATGGACGCTGAGCTAAAGAAGGAGATATTAGGGCGGGTGAGGTTGGGTTTTCAGAAGGATCTTAAAGGAGGAGGGAAGAGACGGAGAGGTTTTGGGAGGGAAATTCCAGAGCTTAGGGCCTAGCCGGCTGAAGGCACGGCCGCCAATGGCGGGGCGAAGGGAGGGATAGATGTTTAAGAGACCAAAGTCGGAGGGGTGGGGAGTTCTGTGGGGTTTGTAGGGCTGGAGGAAGGTAGGGAGAGGGGGGGCGAGGCCATGACGGGATTTAAACACAAGGATGAGAACTTTTAAATTCATAGAATAGTCCGGCACAGAAGGAGGCCATTCGGCCCATCGAGTCTGTGCCGACTCTTTCAAAGAGCAATCCAGTTGGTCCCACTCCCTCGCTATTTCCCATATCCCTGCAGTTTTTTCTCCTTCAAGTATTTATCCAATTCCCTTTTGAAGGCCACTATTGAATCGTCCTCCACCACCCTATCAGGGCAGTGCATTCCAAATCCTAACCATTCATTGCGTTAAATTTTTTTTCCTCATGTCGCCTCTGGTTCTGTAGATGTTGGGGAGCCAAGAGCCGATGGACCTACACCGTGGGTGGCCGATGGCTGGATACGGGCAGCAGAGGTTTGGATGGGCTCGAGTTTAGAGAGCGTGGAGGATGCAAGGGAGACTGAGTTTAGAGAGCGTGGAGGATGCAAGGGAGACTAAGCTTATGTATGACAATTTTAAAATGCAACTGGGACAGTTATAGAAAAGCACCTTGTGCCTACACTGACGATGAGCATCAATATCAACGGAAAGGGAATTGATTTTGTTCCTTTGCTATTCAAAGTAGTGCAACACAATGAACAAATCCAATCCTTTCTCTGCTGATAATGGGTGTCACAGTAAACCCTACACCAAACGTCACAAGGCATTCTCGGGAAACATCATGTAAATAAAATAACAGTTCCTTCCACTCTCTGAGAGCCATAAATTAAAGTCTTAAATCGATGTCAGTTGTCTGATTACACGCTAATGATCTATTGATCTTTGTGGAAATCCAGCAAGTGTAAGTCTTGCCTACTTTCACCATCAGAGGCAGATTGATCGTTAAGTATTGTGCGCCTCAGTCAATTTATAGAGTGTCAAGTGTCAAATACAATAAAGTACTTAATCCAATAAGGCAAGGCAGCTTTTATTGAACTGTAGCTGCATTTATTTAAATCCTTTTGTCATTAAGACTCCATTAATGAACATTAACAACAACAACAATTTGCATTTATACAGCGCCTTTAACGTAGTTAAACATCCCAAGGAGCTTCACAGGAGTATTAAAAGACAAAAAAGGAGAAAGCTTGGTCAAAGAGGTAGGTTTTAAGGAGCGTCTTAAAGGAGGAAAGAGAGGTAGCGAGGCGGAGAGGTTTAGGGAGGGAATTCCAGAGCTTAGGGCCGAGGCAGCAGAAGGCACGGCCACCAATGTTGAGCGATTATAATCAGGGATGCTCAAGAGGGCAGAATTAGAGGAGCGCGGATATCTCGGGGTTTGTGGGGCTGAAGGAGATTACAGAGATAGGGAGGGGCGAGGGCCATGGAGGGATTTGAAAACACGGATGAGAATTTTGAAATCGAGGTGTTGCTTTAGCGGGAGCCGATGTAGGTCAGCGAGCACAGGGGTGATGGGCGAACGGGACTTGGTACGAGTTTTGGATGACCTCAAGTTTACGTAGGGTAGAACGTGGGAGGCCAGCCAGGAGTGCGTTGGAATAGTCATGTCTAGAGGTAACAAAGGCATGGATGAGGGTTTCAGCAGCGGATGAGCTGAGGCGGGGCGGAGACAGGCGATGTTACGGAGGTGGAAGTAGGCGGTCTTAGTTATGCCGCGGATATGTGGTCGTAAGCTCATTTCAGGGTCAAATACGACACCAAGGTTGCGAACAGTGTGGTTCAGCCTCAGACAGATGTTAGGGAGAGGGAGGGAGTCAGTGGCTAGGGAACGGAGTTTGTGGCGGGGACCAAAAACAATGGCTTCGGTCTTCCCAATATTTAATTGGTTAACATTCCGTGTTAACTATTTTTTTTACTTCTATATTCTCACCTCTGTTGCAATTGTAAGATCCTGTTTGGAAATCTTTCTGTATCTTGTACTTGTTTTCCATTAAGCATTCCGTTACTGTTTCAGTAGCCCAGCTAACAGAGGTGGCAAATTCAGCTCCGTGAAGACCTGGTCAGCAAATATTAGTTTAAAGGGAACGCGGAGATTTGCTGGGGCTGTGTTTGATCAATACAAACATTGGCGCAAACAGAGTAATGGGTGAGCTGCCGAGTGAGTCAACATAGGAGGTGGATGGAAAACCTTGATCTGGGATTCCAGGACTGAGGTCGGGAGATTTCTCTTCACCGATCAACATGGACCTCCAGGAAGAGTGGTGGATCTGGAAACCCTGGGGGCAATTAGTTGCAGGAATGGAGAAGGGGGGAGGGAACTGCTTTCTGGAGGGCTGAATTAAAATGGGGCAAATGCCCCCCTCACCCCACCCCCCCACCCCGTCTCATCTGTAAGTATCTTGTGAAACACATTTGGCCTAGAAATTCGAGCGCGGTCATTTTGGGGCAGGTGGACGGAGAGCCAGGAACCATCCCTTCGCCCAAAGCCCTGCCCGATATTGGGCCGTGGGCCTCGTTATTGTCGAGCTGCTGACACCTAATAGAAACATAGAAACATAGAAAAATAGGAGCAGGAGTCGGCCATTCGGCCCTTCGAGCCTGCTCCGCCATTCAATATGATCATGGCTGATCCTCATTCTCAATACCATATTCCCGCTCTCTCCCCATACCCTTTGATGCCTTTTGTGTCTAGAGATTTATCTATCTCCTTCTTAAATATATTCAGTGACTTGGCCTCCACAGCCTTCTGTGGTAGAGAATTCCACAGGTTCACCACCCTCTGAGTGAAGAAATTTCTCCTCATCTCAGTCCTAAATGTGCTACCCTGTATCCTGAGACTGTGACCCCTCGTTCTAGACACCCCCAGCCAGGGGAAACATCCTCCCTGCATCCAGTCTGTCTAGCCCCTGTCAGAATTTTATACGTTTCAATGAGATCCCCTCTCATTCTTCTAAACTCTAGTAAATACAGGCCTAGTCGACCCAATCTCTCCTCATACGACAGTCCTGCCATCCCAGGAATCAGTCTGGTGAACCTTCGCTGCACTCCCTCTATGGCAAGTATATCCTTTCTTAGGTAAGGAGACCAAAACTGCACACAATACTCCAGGTGTGGGTCTCACCAAGGCCCTGTACAACTGTAGTAAGACATCCTTGCTCCTGTACTCAAATCCTCTTGCAATGAAGGCCAACATACCATTTGCCTTCCTAACTGCTTGCTGCACCTGCATGTTTGGGGGGGTCCCTCCCCAGGCAGCTCACCGGCGAAGACACAAAGATCGGGTCACTGCGACACCAGCAACGGCCCTCAGGTAAGTGGTTAAAGTGGGTGGGGGGAGGGTGGAGGTAGAGGGGGTGGACGGTTGGGGGGGGAGGGGGGCAGCGGCCTCGCTGTTCTCGCCCATCCCAGATCTACTGACAAAATCAGCGGAGGGGGGACAGAAAGTCTTGGAAACATAGGAACAAGAGGAGGCCATTCAGCCCCACGAGTCTGCTCTGCCAGTGAATCAGATCATGGCTGATCTGTACCTCAACCGCCTTTGCTCCATAGCACTTGATACACCACCTAAAAAAAATCTATTGATCTCAGACTTGAAATCTTCAAATGCATCGACAGCCCTTTGGGGGAGAATGTTGGAGATTTCTTCTACCCTTATTGTGGGGAAAAATGCTTCCTGATTTCACTCCCACATGTCTGAATGGCCTAGCTCTAATGTTAAGGTTTTCTTTTGTTCAAGGGATGTGGGCGTCGCTGGCATGGCCGGCATTTATTGCCCGTCCCTAATTGCCCTTGTGAAGGTGGTGGTGAGCCTCCTTCTTGAACCGCTGCAGTCCGTGGGCCCCCTTGTTCTGGACTCCCCCCCACCAGAGGAAATAGTTTCTCTCTATCTACCCTATCGAATCATTCTAACATTTTAAACACCTCGATTAGATCACCGCTCCACCTTCTAAGCTCAAGGACAATGTAATGTGGATTTGAACTGAATCCATCCTCCAGACTGTGGTACATTCACCCATCAATCCAGCCTGAGGAGTATCAGCTAATCATCCCTTACACAATGGCCATGATACCTGTCACCAAAACCGACACTAAATGTGAGTGGAACAAACAGCACAGGAAGCTTTCCTCAGGAGCTGTTGGCTTTTGAGGCCCCATTCCCCAACAGAATGCACCAGCTGCTCTTCCGACCGGTCTCTCAGGTACAGGAGTATCGGCAAACTGGACAGAGGAACAACTCAAATCCCTATCCATTTTACAGAAGGGTGCAGCTTGCTCGAAGCACTCTTCCTTTCTGCCAACCTCCCACCATTGGCGGCCGTGCCTTCAGCTGCCTGGGCCCTAAGCTCTGGAATTCCCTGCCTAAACCTCTCCGCCTCGCTACCACTCTCTCTCCTCCTTTAAGATGCTCCTTAAAACCTCCCTCTTTGGCCAAGCTTTTGGTCACCTGCCCAGATATCTCCTTATGTGGCTCGGTGTCAAATTTTGTTTGATAATCGCTCCTGTGAAGCACCTTGGGACGTTTTACTACGTTAAAGGCGCTATATAAATACAAGTTGTTGTTGTTGTTAATTTTGGCTAAATCCATTTGATTGGCCGCTGTTACATGATTGGTCCAGGCGAGCATAGAATCATAGAAATTTACAGCACTGAAGGAGGCCATTCGGCCCATTGTGTCTGTACCGGCCGAAAAAGAGCTCTCCAGCCTAATCCCACTTTCCAGCTCTTAGCCCGTAGCCCTGTAGGTTACTGCAGCCGAAGTGCGTATCCAAGTACTTGTTAAATGTGATGAGCGTTTCTGCCTCTACCACCCTTTCAGGCAGTGAGTTCCAGACCCCCACCACCCTCGGTGAAAAAAGTTCTCCTCAACTCCCCTCTAATCCATCTACCAATTACTTTAAATTTACTCCTCCTGGCAATGTCAGTGATGACGCCATCCTCATGTTTCAGTAGACGAAAGCATTGTGCGTTTCCTTTCTGTGGGGTGCTGTCAGGCGGAGGGCCTCTCGGACCTGGGGAACGGAGGCAAATGGCGTGGCGGAATAGCATTTGGTGCGAGTCACGACGCCTCGACCACGTTTCCTTGAGTGTCACCCGTGGCTCAGTGGGCAGCGCTCTCGCCTCTGAGTCAGAAGTTCATGCGTTCTAAGTCCCACTCCAGACACTTGAGCACAAAAATCTAGACCAACGCTCCTAGTGCAGTACTGGGGGAGTGCTGCACTGTCGGAGGTGCCGTCTTTCGTATAAACCGAGGCCCCGTCTGCCCTCTCAGGTGGATGTTAAAGATCCCACGGCCACTCTTTTGAAGAAGAGCAGGGGCATTCTCCCCATGTCCTGGCCGATATTTATCCCTCAACCAACATCACTTCAAAAAAAACAGATGATCTGGTCATTATCACATTGCTGTTTGTGGGAGCTTTCTGTGTGCAAATTGGCTGCCGCGTTTCCTACATTACAAACACTGACTACACTTCAAAAGTACTTCATTGGTTGAGGTCATGAAAGGTGCTATATAAATGCAAGTTCCTCTTATCTTTAATCCATTAATGCCACATTGTGTTGCCAAATCTAACTGGAGACTTTTTCCACACGTATCATTTTCTTGTCACACCAGTCAGATTGCAGCTTCCTCTGAATGGACAATCTTGTCAAAACCCCAGCGTAATTACAGCAGTGGATCCTGTGTCAAAGTGGCTGACTGATTCCGAAGTGATTTTGCTACAAACTGGTTTATCTCCAGTGTCTTCTCTCGGCAGAGTAGAGCTGGGGTCGCGTCGGAATGAATCCCTGTTATCAGAAGGTTGTGGGTTCGAGTCCCACTCCAGAGACTAGAGCATAAAAATCCAGGCTGACACTCCCGGTGCAGTACTGAGGGAGTGCTGCACTGTCGGAGGTGCCGTCTTTGGGATGAGATGTTAAACCGAGGCCCCGTCTGCTCTCTCAGGTGGATGTAAAAGATCCCATGGTAGTTGAGGTGCAGATCAACCATGATCTAACTGAATGGCAGAGCAGAATCAAGGGGCTGAATAGCTTCCTCCTGTTCCGCACAACCTAACAAATATTGCTGGAAGATGCATTCGCCTTTTGAATTTCAATAAACTGCTAATCAATCATCACCACCCTTTTTTTCTTTGTTATATGACTCTAAACGCACCAGTAGTTTGACCTTAGGCACCACGGGAAGCCCTGTGGAATGGTAGAGAAAGAAAGATTTACATTTATATCGCACTTCCACAATGTCCCAAGGCGCTTTACAGCCAATGAAGTACTTTTGGAGTGTAGTCATTGTCGTAATGTAGGAAACACAGCAGCCAATTTGCGCACAGCAAGTTCCCACAAACAGCAACGTGAGAACTCCCCTGCTCTTCTTCCAAATAGTGCCATGGGATCTTTTACATTCACCTGAGAGAGCAGACGTTGGTTTAACGTCTCATCCAAAAGACAACACCTCCGACAGTGCGGCACTCCCTCAGCACTGCACTGGGAGTGTCAGCCTGGATTATGTGCTCAAGTCTCTGGAGTGGGACTAGGAACCCACAATCGTCTGGCCTCAGAGGCGAGAATGCTACCCACTGAGCCACAGCTGACACTGCAAGTAAGGCAAGTTTGAGCAGATCGTGTGTTTTGGCTCAACTCACCTACATATGTAAATAGAGACCGACAGTACTTCTCCGGGTGGCTGTGGCTGACCTTTTCCGAGGACATGTGTCAGAGTGCCTGTACTGTTTGGACTGTGGTATTGTAATTTTACTGGAAAAATAAACAGGTTAGAAACTGCCTTCATTGCAAGTTCCGTTCGCCCATCTCCCCTGTGCTCGCTGACCTACATTGGTTCCCGGTTAAGCAGCGCCTCGATTTCAATTCTCATCCTTGTCTTCAAATCCCTCCATGGCCTCGCCCCTCCCTATCTCTGTAATCTCCTTCAGCCCCACAACCCCCCGAGATATCTGTGCTCCTCTAATTCTGCCCTCTTGAGCATCCCTGATTATAATCGCTCAACCTTTGGTGGCCGTGCCTTCTGTTGCCTAGGCCCTAAGCTCTGGAATTCCCTCCCTAAACCTCTCCGCCTCTCTCTCCTCCTTTAAGACGCTCCTTAAAACCTACCTCTTTGACCAAGCTTTTGGTCACCTGCCCTAATTTCTCCTTATGTGGCTCGGTGTCAATTTTCTTTGTCTTATAATACTCCTGTGCAGCGCCTTGGGACGTTTTACGATGTTAAAGGCACTATATAAATACAAGTTGTTGTTGTCACATATATAGAAGCGCTGCCTGCACTTGCAGAAAAACTGTAGCCAGGTGAGGCAGCGGTGGTCTTAATACATATAAAGAAAGACCCTACCTTCAGCTTCACGTTAGGTTAGCGGGTATGGTAGTGTAGTGGTTATGTTACTGGACTAGTTAGCCAAGAGGCCTGGCCTAATTATCCAGATGGAACGCGAGTTCATAATCCCACTTTGAGAATTTGAAAGCTGGTCTCAGTATAAGTGACCGCGAGGCTATCGGATTGTCGTAAAAACCCAACTGGTTCACTAATGTCCCTTTAGGGAAGTGAAACCTGCCGTCCTTACCCGGTCTGGGCCTATATGTGACTCCAGTCCCAGCGTGGGTGGCTCTTAACTGCCCCTCTGAGGCAACATCCCGAGAATGAATTAAAAAAACGATAAACCTTTGTCATTTTTAGCAGCAAGTGTCGCGATGTTCTTACATGGCAAGTAAGCATCAATGCATCTTGGAAAACCTTGGGAGATGTAGAAGAAAGAAAGACTTGCACCTTTCATGACCTCCGGGCGTCCCAAAGCACTTTACAGCCAATGAAATACCTTTTTGAAGTGTAGTCACTGTTGTAATGTAGGAAATGCGGCAGTCATTTTGCGTACAGCAAGTTCCCACAAACAGCAATGTGATAATGACCGGATCATCTGTTTTAGTGATGTTGGCTGAGAGATAAATATTGGCCCAGGACACCGGGGAGAACTCCCCTGCTCTTCTTCGAAATAGTGCCGTGGGATCTTTTACATCCACCTGAAAAGATGTACCAAGGCCCTTGGATTAATGTCTCATCAGAAAAAATAGATGTTCCTGCAAAGATTAGTATCAGTCAGACAGGGGGTGCATTCTTTCCCCTGAACCTGGAATTAATTAGGAAGGTACATTAACAAGCAATAAAACGGTAATAAGATAATGCACCACAGGCAAAAATGCCATTTTTTTAATCGCCTTTTTTTCATTCATTCATGGGATCTAGGCGTCACTGGCAAGGCCGGCATTTATTGCCCATCCCTAATTGTCCTTGAGAAGGTGATGGTGAGCCGCCTTCTTGAACCGCTGCAGTCCGTGTGGTGAAGGTGCTCCCACAGTGCTGTTAGGGAGCGAGTTCCAGGATTTTGACCCAGCGACGATGAAGGATCGGCCGATATACTTCCAAGTCAGGATGGTGTGTGACTTGGAGGGAACTTGGAGGTGGTGGTGATCCCATGCGCCTGCTGCCCTTGTCCTTCTAGGTGGTGGAGGTCGAGAGTTTTGGGAAGAAGCCTTGGCGAGTTGCTGCAGTGCATCTTGCAGATGGTACACACTGCAGCCACGGTACGCTGGTGGTGGAGGGAGTGAATGTTTAAGGTGGTGGATGGGGTGCCAATCAAGCGGGCTGCTTTGTCTTGGATGGTGTCGAGCTTCTTGAGTGTTGTTGGAGCTGCACTCATCCAGGCAAGTGGAGAGTATTCCATCACACATTTAATTTCATTTAAGTTCTCCGTGCTGAGCCCTAACTGCATCTCTTTACTGTATTTGTCGTTTGATTCGGGTAAGCTTTATTTGCATCTGTTATATTCCTGCTGATCTTGTCAAAGAAAGGACCTCATTGTAAACGGGCCCCTTTCACTTATAGGGCATTTCTTGTCAAGCAATTTGAAATGTATGAAAGGGTAGAATCCAGGTAGAATTCACAGAACAGTGGATGGTCGCAGTGTGTAGAATTCAGACAATGACCGAAGGATACTGAGATTATTCGAGAGCACATTCTGACATCACAACTAGGCATAACTAAGGTTATTTTTCCCGGCTGACTGCTCTGCATGATGTCAGCCGTGGCTCAGTGGGTAGCACTCTTACCACATGATGTTAGAAGGTTGTGGGTTCAAATTCCCCTCCGTGAAACTTGAGGAAAAAAATCCAGGCTGACACTCCAGTGCAGTGCTGAGGGAGTGCCGCACTGTCGGAGGTGCCGTCTTT
Source organism: Squalus acanthias (assembly GCA_030390025.1). Lineage (NCBI taxonomy): Eukaryota > Metazoa > Chordata > Chondrichthyes > Squaliformes > Squalidae > Squalus > Squalus acanthias. The sequence goes on along the minus strand of CM059437.1, from coordinate 95,383,869 downwards.
CAGATGAGATGTTAAACCGAGGCCCCGTCTGCTCTCTCAGGTGGACATAAAAGATCCCACGGCCACTATTTCGAAGAAGAGCAGGGGAGTTCTCCCCGGTGTCCTGGTCAATATTTATCCCTCAACCAACATCACTTAAAAACAGATGATCTGGTTATTATCACATTGCTGTTTTGTGGGAGCTTGCTGAGCTCAAATTGGCTGCCGCGTTTCCTACATTACAACAGTGTACTCTAAAAGTACTTCATTGGCTGTAAAGCGCTCTGGGATGTCCGGTGCTTGTGAAAGGCGCTATATAAATGCAAGTCTTTCTTTCTTTATGATATTGAATTCGTTTGTAATTTTCAATGGCGTTGGTCTGAAAAATAAGAGAAATTTGTAATCCAAATGAAAAGAGAATTTCCCCTCATAAAACGTAAAGAGAGATTCTCCAGTTTTACCAGGAGGGCTACTCCTTTTTTGGGCACTGTATTTTATTTCTGATTGCTGCTTTCACTGTCAGGAGCGGAGTAAAGCTCCAGACTGTAGGCGTGTGAATCAGTTGACTGTAACACCAGCATTACATGAAATACAGTCTTTGCCGTGGTTGATTGAAGCCACTTCAGTGTGAAAGGCGCGGTGTAATAGTCTGCGTGATGGCCCCTGTGCCGTTTTGGAAATTGTTGTGACAGACGGGGAGATAGGGATCCCACTGCACAACACAGTGCTCAGGTAAGCATGAACAAAACGTAGCTGGCTCATTGTAAACTGGTCGGTCTTGTCGTGCTGCTTTTATTCTGCTGCAACAACAGAAAACGCTGGAAAAACTCAGCAGGCCAGGCAACATCCGTGGAGAGAGAAACAGAGTTAACGTTTCAGGTCGAAACCCTTCTGCTGCATCGGATCAAGTAACACAGTGTTTGGACCTCGCTGTTTGTTAGGCAGGGTTGAGCAGGCCAGGGGTGTGACCGCCATCTCATAGAGCAGCCATTTTGTTGTCGGCCATGGCTCAGTGAGTGGCGCGCGCGACTCTGAGTCAGAACGGTCCTGGGTTCAAGTCCCACTCCAGAGACTTGAGCACGGAATCTAGTTGACGAACAGGAAACATTATTGTCCTCGGTTGTCTCCATGTGACTCATAGTCTGTTGGCCAGTTTTGTGTTAGCACGGAATTTGTACACCAATGCAAGTGCAGTACTGAGGGAGTGCTCTACAGTCGAAAGTGCCGTCTTTCAGATGAGACGTTAAACCGAGGCCCCGTCTGCTCTCTCAGGCGGACGTTAAAGATCCCACGGCCACTATTTGAAGAAGAGCAGGGGAGTTATCCCCGGTGTCCTGGCTAATATTTATCCCTCAATCATCATCACTACAACAGATGATCTGGTCATTATCACATTGCTGTTTGTGGGAGCTTGCTGTGCGCAAATTGGCTGCTGCGTTTCCTACATTACAACAGTGACTACACTTCAAAAGTATCTCATTGGCTGTAAAGCACTTTGGGACATCCTGAGATCGTGAAAGGTGCTGCATAAATGCAAGTCTTTCTTTTTTGTGTTGACGTTACATTACAAGAGAGAAGCCTATGGTGACGATGTCCTGGACAACCACGTGTGCAGGAGGTGCTGTCAGCTGGAGGAGCTCGAGCTCCAGGTTTCAGAGCTTGAGCAGCAGCTGGCGTCACTGCGGTGCATCCGCGAGGCTGAGAGCTTTGTGGATAGCACGTTTCAGGAGGTGGTCACCCTGCAGCTAAGGAGTGCGCAGGCAGAGAGCGGGGGGTTAAATCAGAAGTAGAGTCAGTCTGAGGCAACTGTGCAATACCCCAAACACCGAGTGACAAATAGGGCAGAGAAGATGTTTCCACTTGTGGGGGAGTCTAAAACTAGGGGCCATCAATATAAGATAGTCACTAATAAACCCAATGGGGAGTTCAGGAGAAACCACTTTACCCAGAGAGTGGGGAGAATGTGGAACTCGCTACCACAGGGAGTGGTTGAGGTGAATAGCATTTAAGGGAAAGCTGGATAAGCACATGAGGGAGAATGGAATAGAAGGATACGCTGATAGGGTGAGATGAAGAGAGGTGGGAGGAGGCTCGTGTGGAGCAGAAACACCGGCACGGACCAGTCGGGCCGAATGGCCTGTTTCTGTGCTGTACATTCGATGTAATTCTAAATTGGCACTGAGGGAGGCCTAGATGAAGGTCACTTTCCCTTTAAACATAGGACGTTCAGTGCTCGCTGTAGAATCAGGATGAGGGAGAAGATTCAAACCTCTTTCTCATACTAAGACGGTGCAGGGTAAACCACGCACTCGAAAAGTTCACAAATTCACCATTTTTCTCTCAACAACATGAGATAATCTGTCTCTGCGGTTAAAACATGCGAAATTATGTTTTTGAAATGTATTGTATTGTGACTGCCAGAACCCTCCTGAGAGTGGATGCTGCTGATATTTGCTGTCTGGAACTAATATTTTATAATCATTAAAACTTCTCTTGAACTCTGAGTTGTGGTTAGATATTCACTGTAGGAACCCAGGGATTCATCCAACCCAGACTGAGCCCGTTGCATTCTCTGGAAACATTCGAACTAAAATGGAAGCAACAATGGTTGAGAGATTGGGAAATGTTGGTGTTCAGAGGGACCTGGGTGTCCTTGTACACGAATCACTGAAAGTTAACAGGCAGGTACAGCAAGCAATTAGGAAAGCAAATGGTATGTTGGTCTTTATTACAAGAGGATTTGAGTATAAGAGTAAAGACGTCTTACTGCAATTATATAGGGCCCTGGTGAGACCACACCTGGAGTATTGTGTACAGTTTTGGTCTCCTTACCTAAGGAAGGATATACTTGCCATAGAGGGAGTGCAACGAAGGTTCACCAGACTGGTTCCTGGGATGGGGGGATTGTCCTATGAGGAGAGATTGAGTAGACGAGGCCTATATTCTCTAGCGTTTAGAAGAATGAGAGGTGATCTCATTGAAACACAGAATTCTTACAGGGCTTGACAGGGTAGATGCAGGGAGGATGTTTCCCCTGGCTGGGGAGTCTAGAACCAGGGGTCACAGTCTCAGAATAAGAGGTCGGCCATTGAGGACTGAGATGAGGAGAAATTTCTTCACTCAGAGGGTGGTGAATCTTTGGAATTCTCTACCCCAGAGGGCTGTGGAGGCTCAGTCATTGAGTATATTCAAGACAGAGATCGATAGATTTTTGAATATTAAGGGAATCAAGGGATATGGGGATAGTGCAGGAAAGTGGAGATGAGGTAGAAGATCAGCCATGATCTTATTGAATGGCGGAGCAGGCTCGAGGGGCCGTATGGCCGACTCCTGCTCCTATTTCTTATGTTCTTATGTTCTAACAGTGGGACACCGAGGGGGGAGAGAGGGGGAGAGGGGATGGGGAGAAAGAGGTGGAAAGGAGACGGGGCGGGAGGAGGGGAGAGGGGATGGGGTGAGATAGGAGGAGAGGGGATGGGCGAGAGGGGGAGAGGGGGTGAGAGGGGGTGAGAGGGGACGGGGAGAGGGGATGGGCGAGGGGGGGAGAGGGGGCAGGGCGAGATAGGGGGAGAGGGGGAGAGGGGGAGAGGGGCTGGGGCGAGAGAGAGAGAACAGTGAGCTATGAAGAGAAATGAGACAAAGAAAAATAACCAATGCAAATTTAACTGTAATTTTTGTAAAATCTGAATATTTGTATAGTAGCTTTGATGCAGGTGATGGGCCAAGGGGAAAAGTATTGTACTTAAAATATATGGATCAGCAACATTTCTCTAAAATAACAACTGTTAATTGGTGAAACAGCTGACTTTACACCCTGTTCAATTTATATGCCAAATGTTACAGTCAGCTGAACTGAGGTTAAACCAGTCTCGGAGATACAAAGAATTGGCTCGAGCCCTTTGCTGTCACAATAAACTCTCAGCTTAAACTCAGCGCAGACCCTGTTCACTCAAGAACTTGGCAAAAGAAACAAGTGCAAGGAAATCTATTTTTCAACTCCTTTCCCTCAGGGTTTTTCATAAGACATTACCGTTCCCCACCCAGGCTTAATGGGTTTTCGAGCCTCGAATAGGAGGACTGGATGAGTCACCCACCGGTCGATCTTCATCATCCCTGCTCAGTCGCTGTTCATGTTGAGAATTGAGGCCGACCCATCTGTTTTAATCGTGTCCTGGCTGTGCCCGTTGAGCGTTCTTCTTCAATGTTGTTACAGTAATGCACTAGAGCTCCAGCCAATGGACACAAGAGCGGAAAGACTTTGCAAACCCATCTGTGCCACAATTTTATTGTTTAAAGTTTTAATTGTATAAGAAAGAATAAACTTGCAATCATACCATACCTTTCACGCCCTCACAACCAATGAAGACCGTTTTGCTGTAATGTAGGAAACGCGGCAGCCACTTTTGCGCACAGCAGGATCCCACAACCAGCAACATGATAAATGACCAGATAATCTGTTTTTAGTGATGTCGATTGAGGGATAAACATTGGTGAGGACACCGGGGAGAACTCCCCTGCTCTACTTCGAAATAGTGCCGTGGTATCTTTTACGTCCAACTGAGACGGGGCCTCGGTTTAACATCTCATCCAAAAAGACGGCACATCTGACAGTGCAGCACTCCCTCAGCACTGCACTGGGAGTGTCAGCCTAGATTTTTGTGCTTAAGTCTCTGGAGGGTGGCTTGAACCCACAACCTTCTGACATCAGAAGGCAAGAGTGCTACCCACTGAGCCACGGCTGACACTCTGAGCACCGCGCTCCATGTACAGACACTATGAAAGAGGTTATTTACAAACCAGGCCTGATTCGAAACAGCGCTCAGCCTACATTACCATGACAATCGCGTCTCATCTCCAAACTCCAACGTAACCCCTGCTGCCTGGTATTTCTGTTTTGCATTTGTGCCGGATTTGAGGCCATAAAAGGTGTAGGTTTTTAAAAAAATAATCATTATGCTTACAAAGAGAAAATTAATACGCAGGCACACAAGGGGAAATAGCATAATAACTTTAAAAATATGTGTGTAACAGTTCAAAATAAATAAATAATTTTACACAAAGGGGTAGTGCAGCTGGAACAGCAGTTTTATACGACCAACGGCAAATCAAAAACAATAACATTTAATTACTCCATCTCCCTGGATGGTAATGTAAGAGATTCCATTCATCATAGCTTTAGCCAAGGTAAGGAAAACTAAACACTGCCTAACAGCATTAAAAACACAGCCAAGATTCCCTGGAATCAAGGGGACCTCTTGTTCTGATCAATATTTTATGAATCCGCCTCCTATTTTCCTTTCACGCTGTTAGTTATCCATTCCACTCCGCTGATGTTCGAAGTCAGATTTCACCTCAGACGCCCCCTCCAGGACGATAGTGGGGCAGCAGGCAGTGAGTGGGCACTGGGATAACAAGAGAAAATGCTGGAAAAACTCAGCAGGCCAGGCAGCATCCGTGGAGAGAGAAACAGAGTTAACGTTTCAGGTCGAAGACCTTTCGTCAGAACTGGAAATAGCAGGAAATGAAATAGATTTAAGGCAAGGATAAAGCTGGGAAAAGGGGGAGGGGATGCAAACACGAGAAGGGAAACTGAAAGCAGTGAAGATGGACAAGGTTGAAGAGACAAACGGAGGTCCCGTCGAAGAGAAGAGCAGAACTTCTTCAAGGTAGGCATTCCTAGAAGAGAGGTGGCAGTGGACCAAACACTAATACGATAGCAAAATACTGCAGATGCTGGAAATCCGAAATAACAACAGAAAAAGCTGGAAAACTTAGCAGGCCAGGCAGCATCCGTGGAGCGCACTGGGCATTGGCTCTCCATGTTACAGAAGGCTAAGGGGTGATTTAATTGAGGTTTTTTAGGATTTTGAAAGGAGTTGATAGGGTAGATAGGGAGAAACTTTTTTCCGCTGGTGGGGGGAGTCTAGGACAAGGGGACATAACCTTAAAATCAGAGCCAGGCCATTCAGGAGAGCAGTTGGGAAAGACTTCGTCACACAAAGGGTGGTAGAACTCTCTCCCACAAAAAGCAGTGGTTGCTAGCTCAATTAATGATTTTAAATCTGAGATCGATTCTTGCTAGACAAGGTTATTATAACAACAACAACTTGTATTTATATAGCGCCTTTAACGTAGTAAAACATCCCAAGGCGCTGCACAGGAGTATTATAAGACAAAATATTTGACACTGAGCCACATAAGAATAAATTAGGGCAGGTGACCAAAAGCTTGGTCAAAGAGGCAGGTTTCAAGGAGTGTCTTAAATGAGGAGAGAGAGGTAGCGAGGCGGAGAGGTTTAGGGAGGGAATTCCAGAGCTTAGGGCCTCGGCAACAGAAGGCACGGCCACCAATGGTTGAGCAATTATTATAATCAGGGATGCTCAAGAGGGCAGAATTAAGGGATTATGGAGCCAAGGCGAGTGGATGGAGTTAGGATACAGATCAGCCATGATCTCATTGAATGACGGAACAGGTTCGAAGGGCTGAATGGCCTCCTCCTGTTCCGATGTTCCTATTTTATCAGGCATGGAGGCCTCGGGCTGCGAACTCTGGTTGGACATATTCCTGGAGGTTTCATCCATTCTCCAACCGCCTCGCTTGTTCAAACAGCCTTTTCTTCCCCCACATTCCCCCCACCCCCACCGCCCACCTCCGAGATTTCTATAACTAATAAACAAATTGTTGGAAGAAATGAAAAAAAACGCACAATTTATTTTTGTAAAGCCCCCGTGTTACAGAAGGCTAAGGGCTGGTTTTTCGCCCAGATTACTCGCAGCAGTTCCCAGGAGATTGGTCTTTAATTCCCTGGAGACTCCAGGGCAATCCTGGAGAGTTGGCAACCCTTTGGAGGCCCGAGGACTTCAAAGTGCCCCACACGTGGGCGGGATGTCTGGCCCGCAGACTGGGCGGGGCTCATTAAATCCCCAAATTTCATCCAATTCAGGGGTTCATCCCATATTCTGGCTGGAATGCCTCAGAAGTGCTCCAGATGCTCTGGATACTTCAGGAGAGATCGTGATTAATTTGCCTCACGGGTTCTCCTGGCCCATATGTAGGACCACCCTTCCTTTATGTCCCGGCATTTGCGTGACCTCCAACAGCAACCACCACAAGGAATTGCATTTATATAGCGCCTTTCATGACCTCAGGATGTCCCAAAGCGCTTTAGAGCCGATGAAGTGTAGTCACTGTTGTACTGTAAGAAACACGGCAGCCAATTTGTGCACAGCAAGCTCCCACCAACAGCAATGTGATAATGACCAGATCATCTGTTTTAGTGATGTTGGTCAAGGGATAAATATTAGTGAACTCCCCTGCTCTTCTTCGAAATAATGCCATGGGATCGTTTGCCTCCACCTGAGAGGGCAGACGGAGCCTCAGTTTAACATCGCATTCAAAAGGCGGCACCTCATACAGTGCAGCACTCCCTCAGCACTGCACTGGAGTATCAGCCTAGATTTTTGTGCTCAAGTCTCTGGAGCGGGACTTGAACCCACGACCTTCTGACTCGGAGGCAAGAGTGCGACCCACTTAGCACAAGCAAGGGTAGTATATGTTGGCCCTTTGAGGTTGGAGTTATTTGCCGCATGCCATAGCCAGCCTACCCCCAGTTAAACTCTCCCCACAACAACTTACATGGTGGCCTCGCCCCTCCCTTTCTCTGTAACCTCCTCCAGCACTAAAACACTCCGAGATCTCTGCCCTCCTCCAACTCTGACCTCTTGAGCATCCCTGATTATAATCGCTCCACCATTGGTGGCCGTGCCTTCTGTTGCCGAGGCCCTAAGCTCTGGAATTCCCTCCCTAAACCTCTCCGCCTCACTACCTCTCTTTCCTCCTTTAAGACTCTCCTTAAAACATACCTCTTTGACCAAGCTTTTGGTCACCTGCCCTAATATCTCCTTATGTGGCTCGAGCCTCCAAAGGGTTGCCAACTCTCCAGGATTGCCCTGGAGTCGCCAGGGAATTAAAGACCAATCTCCTGGGAACTGCTGCGAGTAATCTGGGCGAAAAACCAGCCCTTAGCCTTCTGTAACACGGGGGCTTTAAAAAATAAATTGTGCGTTTTTTTTCATTTCTTCCAACAATTTGTTTATTAGTTATAGAAATCTCGGAGGTGGGCGGTGGGGGTGGGGGGAATGCGGGGGAAGAAAAGGCTGTTTGAACAAGCGAGGCGGTTGGAGGATGGATGAAACCTCCAGGAATGTGTCCAACCAGAGTTCGCAGCCCGAGGCCTCCATGCCTGATAAAATAGGAACATCGGAACAGGAGGAGGCCATTCAGCCCTTCGAGCCTGTTCCGTCATTCAATGAGATCATGGCTGATCTGTATCCTAACTCCATCCACCCGCCTTGGCTCCATAATCCCTTAATTCTGCCCTCCTGGTCCTCCTGGTGTCAAGTTTTGTCTAATTACGCTCCTGTGAAGCGCCTTGGGACGTTTTACTGCATTAAAGGCGCTGTATCAATACAAGTTGTTGTTGTTCTGTTGCCCTGTGATTAAAATATGAGACTGCAGAGTAAAAATTTGTACAAATTCTATGCACTCTGATCAAACGTTATCAGATCTCCTGTCAGGATTGGCAAATTTTTTAACACAATTACAAAACAAATGTATTGGTGACTCTTCTCTCTCTGTCTCCTCGCAAATGTAATCGTCTATTTATGTGATATAATCCCACAGTTTATTTCCAGAGTTCTTAACACATTCTGTTAATGTAAAGTGGATACGATGCCAACCAGCTCTTCAAGTTACCCCGTGCATATTAAGCCGTGACACAGTCCATCCTATCTCCTTCAGCAGAGCTATTTTCAGACCTATAAAATAAATTGTTGCCTCTCCGTCCCTATTGAAGCTGTAGCATCGAGCTAGCAAGTGTTGCCCCGTGCAGCTGCTCCACCAAGGGGGGCGTTTCAATTCATGTTGAACCAAGGAGGCACAGATTCAGGACTCAGCAATTTCTGCAAAATCTCTGTTAAGCCTTGGGTATTAAAAAAAAAGAATTTAAAGCAGTTTAAAAAAAACCTTTAATTTTAAAATAAATCAGATGATGCGTTCAAATCTGCAGCTCTGTCACTTTTTGTCCTTGTTAACCATGAGAAATTTCTCATCTCGGGTTGAATGGCCTCACTTCATGCACTGCACCTTAATCCCCCCTCTCTCCCCGGTGATTAAGCGAATGCCGGTCTCCGATAGCAAAGGCGACACAAGTTCAACTGGGAGCACTCCTGCCCTTTTCATCACCACCTCTTAAGCCGGCAGGAGAACGAGGATGTAATTACACGCTGGAAACAGGCTGCCGACTTCCGACTGGAAGGTTTAACATTCGCAGTAACAATAAAGGAATAATTAAATGATGCTCAGAATTATGAATCAACTGTTAAAACCAATTACGGCAGCAGTTCCCTCTTACAATGCACAATTATGTTTAGCTCCATTTAAACTTGCTACAGTGATTTTTCGGTTCAATATATTTCTTTTAATTGCGTGAGGAGATCAATGATAAATTACACGCAGGATGACTTGTAAAGTCTTGCATTCTGCCTTTATTTTCATACAATTCTCATGATAAATTTCTATGTCCATATTTATAATGAAAACTGACTATATAAACTGTAATTACAGCACCTCCACTGGCAGCTAAGTGCAACTACAGCGTGACAAGTTTACATAGGCAGTTAAAAAAGAAAGACTTGCATTTCTATAGCGCCTATCGTGACCTCTAGTGGGGGAGTGCTGCACTGTCGGAGGTGCCATCTTTCGGATGAGACGTTAAACCGAGGCCCCGTCTGCGCTCTCAGGTGGATGTAAAAGATCCCATGGCACTATTTTGAAGAAGAGCAGGGGGAGTTCTCCCCTGTGTCCTGGTCAATATTTATCCCTCAACCAACATCACTAAAAACAGATGATCTGGTCATTATCACATTGCTGTTTGTGGGAGCTTGCTGTGTGAAAATTTGCTGCCACGTTTCCTACATTACAACAGTGACTACACTTCAAAAGTGTTTCATTGGCTGTAAACACTTTTGGCCATCCTGAGGTCGTGAAAGGCGCTGGAGAAATGCAAGTCTTTTTATTGCTATCTTTTGCCTTCTTCACACCGTGTCCATGCTCAATATCCCCAACACATATAGCATAAGAAAAGTAAAAAGACAAATGTAATTGTTTAAAACAAAAATACCATATAGAGGGATTCCAGATAGCTCAGTGAGTAAGTTCCCTACTGCCTCTCAATACTGAGTCATACACATCGGACGGCCCCATACTCACTCCCTGGTCTATGCTTTGTTATATGATCTGGTCTACATATTACACAAAGGATATAGAGGCACTGGAGAAGGAGCAAAAAAGATTCACAAAGATGATACAAAAACTTAGAGGGTACAAGTATCAGGAAAGATTGAACAGACTGGGGCTCTTTTCTCTAGAAAAGTAAAGACTGAGAGGTATTTAAGATTATGAAGGTGTTCGATGGGGTAGACGTAGAGAAGATGTTTTCACTTAGGGGGGAGACCAGATCTAGGGGCCATAAATACAAGATAGTCACCAATAAATCCAATAGGGAATTCAGGAGAAACTTTTTACCCAGATGTGGTGAGAATGTGGAACTCGCTACCACAAGAAATGGTTGAGGTGAATAGCACAGATGCTGAATAAACACATGAGGGAGAAAGGGTTAGAAGGATATGCTGATGGGGTGAGATGAAGAGGGGAGGGAGGAGGCTGGTGTGGAGCATAAACACCGGCACGGACCAGTTGGGGCGAATGGCCTGTTTCTGTTCTGTACACTCGATGTAATCTCGCCCTGTGGGACCGTTGCAGTAGATGTGTTGCTCTCGTCGCCCCTGGTTGGGGGGGTTCCTGCTTCTGACCCCGTTGGAAAGTGCATGTGAATTGGTTTCGGGCGAGGCCAGAATCTGCCTCAACAGTAATGACACCCATAGCCAAATAACCTGCCAACGCTGATTGTCTCAGCTCCCACATCAAGGTGGGGCACTTGGGCAGGGGACTGGAGAGCCACTGGCGCCAGGAGGACCCTGCACTGGCATGAGCCAACGCCTTCAGGAGAGGGAGAAAATGATATGCTAAATAGAGAGTAACAAACAGCCGACAGGAAGTTAGGGCAGGAAATTAATGTGGTTGAGGCTAATGATGTTTTTAACCCACAGGAGTAATACTGTCAGAACTGCTCAGTCATATTTATTGACTTGGAATTCATTACCAGCAGTTTATTATATTTGATTTACTTTGCATATAGAATCTCTTTGTGCAATCCTATCAATATAAATAGCACTGTTTAAATACCATGTTATGTGGGATGATATGTTAGAACATAAGAACATAAGAAATAGGAGCAGGAGTCGGCCATTCGGCCCCTCGAGCCTGCTCCGCCATTCAATAAGATCATGGCTGATCATCGACCTCAACTCCACTTTCCTGCACTATCCCCCTATCCCTTGATTCCCTTAAAGTCCAAAAATCTATCGATCTCTGCCTTGAATATACTTAACGATTCAGCATCCACAGCCCTCTGGGGCAGAGAATTCGAAAGATTCAAAACCTCTGAGTGAAGAAATTCCTCCTCATCTCAGTCTTAAATAGCCGACCCCTTATCTTGAGACTAAGCCCCCTAGTTCTAGACTCTCCAGCCAGGGGGAAACAACCTCTCAGCAACTACCCTGTCAATCCCGCTCAATATCTTATATGTTTCAGTGCAATCACCTTTCATTCTTCTAAACTTTTTTATAAGGACAGGAGCATAATGTCAAGAATCAAAAAAAATATTATTCTGCTGCTAAGGTGGGGCACTATGCAAAAGTGTCCTGTCCCTTTATGGCCAGTAGGCATATACTGAGGTTACAGAATCCCCACAGTGCAGATAGAGGCCATTTCGGCCCATACAGACACATATCCCACCCGTATTTAATCCCCCCTAACACTAAGGGTCAATTTATCATAGCCAAATCAACCTAACCCGCACATCCTTGGACTGTGGGAGGAAACCAAAGCACCCGGAGAAAACCCACACAGACAATGTGCAAACTCCACACAGACAGTCACCCGAGGCCGGATTCAGATTCGGATTCGGATTCGAACCCGGGTCCCTGGCGCTGTGAGGTAACAGTGCTAACCACTATGCCACCGTGTTAGTTAGAATCCAATTCCCATCAGGCACACCTTAAGGTCAATTACATGGCGCTTGTTTCTCAGTAGATTGGCAGCTGCTTGTAAATTCCTGGCTCGCTCCACCAAGGTCAGAAAAGACAACAGGGAATGACTGGCTTTCTTTCTCTTCTTTTCTTAAGATTGTATCTTAACAAAGTGTGACAACACACGCTCGACACAAGACTGAAACCCTCATCCATGCCTTTGTTACCTCTAGACTTGACTATTCCAACGCACTCCTGGCCGGCCTCCCTCATTCTACCCTCTGTAAACTTGAGCTCATCCAAAACTCTCCTGCCCAGGTCTTAATTCGCACCAAGTCCCGTTCACCCATCACCCTTGTGCTCGCTGACCTACATTGGCTCCAGGTCCAGCAACGCCTCGATTTTAAAATTCTCATCCTTGTTTTCAAATCCCTCCATGGCCTCCCTTATATCCCTCCCCTATCTCTGTAATCTCCTCCAGCCCCACAATCCTCCGAGATCTCTGCGCTCCTCCAATTCTGGCCTCTTGAGCATCCCCAATTTCCATCGCTCCACATTTGGCGGCCGTGCCTTCAGCTGCCTGAGCCCTAAGCTCTGGAATTCCCTCCCTAAACCTCTCCGCCTCTCTCTCCTCCTTTAAGATGCTCCTTTAAACCGACCTCTTTGACCAAGCTTTTGGTCGCCTGTCCCAATATCTCCTTATGTGGCTCGGTGTCAAATTTTGTTTGATAATCACTCCTGTGAAGCACCTTGTGACTTTTTACTACATTAAAGGCACTATATAAATGCAAGTTGTTGTTGTTTATATATATGATGTTAGCTCTGTAGTTATACATTTTTCATATAAATAAAACTCTAATGAGTTGAGTAGCAGTGATCTGTTTAACCTGCATTGCCACAATGAATATTTATATGATGCATTAAATATTATAAGTCATAAATGGTTTTCATAAAAGATTCATTTAAAAGAAATTCATAATTTATCACCGGCAATTTACAAATGCGTCATTTAATGGGTTCTAAAGCAACATCATATTCCATTTGTAGAAAAACATGTTAAAATACTTAAAAGATAAATCTTTCATCAAGAATCCACCTAATCAGCAAAGGCACAGGGACGAGCAATAAAACGATATACTTCGGCCAAGGTTTCAGTTTTTCTGTGGAGAGTATTATTGGGCCAGGTCTCAGCCTCTTGCAAAGTAACCTGTTCGAGAGATTTGATATTTCTTCCACAGCTCCGCCAGAGTATTCACAGAATCTCCAAGACTGAAAGCACAGAGTGGTAGAGTTACTTAGTTCTATGAACAGGAGGAGGCCATTCAGCCCCTCGGGCCTGTTCCGCCATACAATTAGATCATGGCTGATCTGTACCTCAACTCCATCCGTTCCGTAACCCTTAATTCGGTTGCCTATTGAAATAAATCTATCAACCTCAGTTTTGAAATTTTCAATTGACCCCCAGCCTCAGCAGCTTTTTGAATCATAGAAGTTTACGGCACAGAAGGAGGCCATTCGGCCCATCGTGTCCGTACCGGCCGACAAATAGCTCTCCAGCCTAATCCCACTTTCCAGCTCTTGGTCCGTAGCCCTGTAGGTTACGGGACTTCAAGTGCATATCCAAGTACTTTTTAAATGTGATGAGGGTTTCTGCCTCTACCACCCTTTCAGGCAGTGAGTTCCAGACCCCCACCACCCTCTGGGTAAAAACAGTTCTCCTCAACTCCCCTCTAATCCTTCTACCAATTACTTTAAATCTGTGTCCCCTGGTTATTGACCTCACTGCCAAGGGAAATGGGTCCTTCCTATCCATTTGGGGGAGAGAGTTCCAGATTTCCACTACACTTTCTGTAGTCACCCCTGAACGGCCTGGCTCGAATTGTAAGGTGATGCCCGCTTGTTCTGGACTCCCCCCACCAGAGGAAATAGTTTTTCTCTATCTAACCAATCTAATTCCTTCACCCTCTTAAACACCTCGATCAGATCAACCATAAATCTTCTACACTCGAGGGAACACAAGCTTGTCCTGGCAATTTAACCCTTTCAGCCCTGGCATTCTTCAGCTGCATCAGCGGAGATCGGGAAGCATTTCAGCCAATGAAACTGCACGGTGGACAACAGCAACAACAACCTGCATTCACATAGCGCCTTTAATGTTGTAAAAACGTCCCAAGGTGCCTCATTCCTGCTCCTCCGGGGCGCACGAAGATAATTCGACATTGACCTTTGGTCAGGCCCCCTCCTCCTCCATCGCCCGTGGAACTGGTCGTACTGAGCAGGGCCTCAGGCGCCAACCGGTTTCCATCTAAAACGGGGATCAGGATCCCATTTACGTCACAGGATTTCCATGTTAAAAGGGGCCTTATCGGCGTAAACAGGCGGGTGCTTGGGACACCCGATGGGTGGCCTCCTTTCAAAATGGCGGCAGACGCGTTGTCGGGTGTTAACGGGACGGTGAGGAGAACGACCCCATTCTGAGACCCGTTACTGTCCCATTAACACCCGGCGAGGGTCGGTGAAAAAAGCGCCCACCCCACCTCCCCCCCCCCCCCACTCCAATCATGTGCAAACTATTCAACCGTGAAAGAATCACAGACTTAGAAACAATTAACCTGAGGATTTTTTTGGCCCTCCACACATTTTGCCAGTTCCTGTAAATTTGCATCAGTGATGCTTTACCACCTTAAATTGCTTCACACATTTGACAAGACTGCAAGTAATAATAGCCTAATTATGAACAAAACAGGAAAAGAGAGCATAGGAAAGAATAAAGTAAGGGAGGACATTGATGGCAAGGGAATAAATAGAGTTATAGAACAGGAGTCTAAAAAGATGGTTAAACATAAAGTGAGAGGAACTGCTATTAAAAATGAGTTAAACTCTCTGTACAGCAATGCACACAGTGTCCGTAATAAAACAGGGGAGCTGGAGGCAATCATGCGTTGTGAGGAACCAGACATAGTAGGGATTACTGAGACATGGCTACAGAAAAATCAGGACTTGGAATTAAACATTGCAGGGTATAACATATTTAGAAAAGATAGAGAGGGGGAGAAGGAAAGGTGGAGTAGTTGTACTTATTAGGGATAACAATGGCAGTAGAAAAAAGTGACGCAGCTATCAGCAAGACAGAAATAGAATCCATGTGGATCGAGATAAAAGATAATAAAGGATCAATCACACTAATAGGTGTAGTCTACAAACCGCCTAATAGTGGAAGGGAGGTGGAGGAAGAAATATGCAGACAAATTAGGGAAATGAGTAAAAAACATAGAATAATAATCATGGGGGATTTCAACTACCCAGATATTAATGGGACAGAAGAGGTAGGTAAAGGGGATAAGGGAATGGAGTTCCTACAATATCTACAGGACTCCTTTCTAACCCAGTATGTAAAAAGCCCAACAAAGGAGGATTCACTATTGGATCTAGTAATGGGGAATGAACCAGAGCAGATAAGAGAATTAAAAGTAGGGGAACAAGGATTAGAATTGCTGGACCGGGAGCCAATGTAGGTCAGCGAGCACAGGGGTGATGGGTGAACGGGACTTGGTGCGAGTTAGGATATGGTTAATTTGCCACAATCAGATACAGATTACATAGGATATATGTCACAGAAACAGGCCATTCGGCCCAAGCAGTCCATGCCAACATTTATGCTCCACTCGAGCCTCCTCCCGTCTTTCCTCATCTAACTCTATCAGCATAACCCTCTATTCCCTTCTCCCTCATATGCTTATCTAGCTTCCCCTTAAATGCCTCTATACTATTCGCCTCAACCACTCCCTGATCGTATTGAATGGTGGAGCAGGCTCGACGGGCCGAATGGCCTACTCCTGCTCCTAGTTTCTATGTTTCTATGTTTCTATGTAGCGAGTTCCACATTCTCACCACTCTCTGGGTAAAGAAGCTTCTTCTGAATTCCCTATTGGATTTCTTGGTGACTATCTTATATTGAGGGCCTCTAGTTTTGCTCTTCCCCACAAGTGGAAACATTCTCTCTCTATCCACTCTATCAAAATTTTAAAGACCTCTATTAGGTCACACCTCAGCCTTCTTTTTTCAAGAGAAAAGAGACCCAGCCTGTTCATCCTTTCCTGATATGTATATTCTCGCATTTCTGGTATCATCCTTGTAAATCTTCTCTGCACCCTCTCCAGTGCCTCTATATCCTTTTTATGATATGGCGACCAGAACTGTATACAGTACTCTAAGTGTGGTCTAACCAAGGTTCGATACAGGTTTAGAATAACTTCCCTACTTTTCAATTCTGTACCTTTAGAAATAAACCCTAGTGCTTGGTTTGCTTTTTTTATGGCCTTGCTAACCTGTGTCGCTACTTTTAGTGATTTGTGTATTTGTACTCCGAGATCCCTTTATTCCTCTACCCCACCTAGACTCACACCCTCCAAGTGATAAGTGACCTCCCTATTCTTCCTACCAAAATGTAATACCTCACATTTGTCTGTGTTGAACTTCATTTGCCAATTATTTGCCCATTCTGCAAGTTTATTAATGTCCTCCTGTAATTTGTTGCAGTCCTCCTCAGTATTGACTATCCCCCCCCCCCCCCCCCCCCAATTTGGTGTCATCTGCAAATTTAGAAATTGTATTTTTGTCACTTTACATAGAATTACACAGCATTTACAGCATAGAAACAGGCCATTCAGCCCAACCAGTCCATGCCGGTGTTTATGCTCCACACGAGCCTCCTCCCACCCCTCTTCATCTCACCCTATCAACATATCCTCCTATTCCTTTCTCCCTCATGAGCTTGTCTAGCCTCCCCTTAAATGTATCTATACTATTTGCCTCAACCACTCCCTGTGGTAGCGAGTTCCACATTCTCACCACTCTCTGGGTAAAGAAGTTTCTCCTGAATTCCCTATTGGATTTATTAGTGAATATCTTATATTGATGGTCCGTAGTTTTGGATTCCACCAGTGAAATTTCAAGTCAGTTTCACTTAATTCCTTAAAAGAAAGAACAAACTTGCATTTACACAGCGTCTTATCATGTTCCCAGGATGTCCCAAAGCGCTTTGGGATGTTTTACTACGTTAAAGGCGCTATATAAATGCAAGATGTTGTTGTTTACAGCCCAGGGATGACTTTAAGTGAAGACACTCCTGTTGTGTGGATAAACACAGCAGCGACCTCACACACATTATCTCACAATGTACACTCTATACTCGGGTCGCCAACGTTGGTCGGACATATTCCTGGAGGTTTCATCACATGACCTCCAAGAGACCCCCCCCCCCCACTCTCCCGCCATTGGTCGCCCGGCGCGTCCATCCTCACGGAGCCCCGCCTTCCCACGGCCAATCGGAAAGGGAACAGACTCTTCATTAACCCAATTGGATGGCTCTTGACTGTCAGTCAGCAGGTTGTGGGTTCAAGTCCCACTCCAGAGACTTGAGCACATAAAGCTAGGCTGACACTCCAGTGCAGTGCTGAGGGAGTGCTGCACTGTCGGAGGTGCTGTCTTTTGGATGAGATGTTAAACCGAGGCCCCGTCTGCTCTCTCAGGTGGACGTAAAAGATCCCGTGGCACTATTTCGAAGAAGAGCAAGGGAGTTATCTCACAATGTACACTCTTTCAGAATAAGGGGTCGCCCATTTAAAACTGAGATGAGGAGGAATTTCTTCTCTCAGAGGGTCATAAATCTGTGGATTCTCTGCCCCAGAGAGCTGTGGAGGCTGGGTCATTAAATACATTTAAGGTGGAGATAGACAGATTTTTGAACAATAAGGGAGTGAAGGGTTATGGGGACCGGGCAGGGAAATGGAGCTGAGCCCAAGATCAGATCAGCCATGATCTCATTAAATGGCGGAGCAGGCTCGAGGGGCCAAATGGCCGACTCCTGCTCCTATTTCTTATATTCTTATGTTATCCTCAGTGTCCTGGCCAATATTTATCCCTCAACCAACATAACAAAAACAGATGATCTGGTCATTATCACATTGCTGTTTGTGGGAGCTTGCTGTGCACAAATTGGCTGCCGTGTTTCCTACATTACAACAGTGACTACACTTCAAAAGTACTTCATTGGTTGTAAAGCGCTTTGGGACATCCGGTGGTCGTGAAAGGCGCTATAGAAATGCAAGTCTTTTTTTCTTTCAGTCAAACAGCCTTTCCTCCCATCTCCAGCATTATTGCAACTAACAAACAAAAGTGCTCAAAGAAAATGAAAAAAACACACTTTGTTTTTGTAAATGTCCCTGTGATTTCTCTCCCCGGGTTACTCACCGCGGTGACCTGGAGATTAATCTTCAATTCCTGGAGACTCCCGGGCAATCCTGGAGGCTTAGGAAACCCCTCACTGTATATTGATTAGTGAGGTACTTTTAATCAAATATAAACCCTCCCGAAAAATATATTTTATGAAAAAAAAGTATTAATAAAGGAAATGAAACAGTAGCGGAAAGCCAAGCACGGGAAATATTATTACTGAGATCATTGTGAGGTAGAAGCATCCAGGTCGTGGGGAACTGTTTACGGAGGGACTGGGCTTTAGATTGCTTTTAAAAACTGCATTAAAAGTAGACCAGTGAGTAAGACTTTCATTTTATAACGCCTTAACACATCTCTAAACGTCTCCAAAGTGCTTCACACAAACAGCATTACTTTGAAGTACGGTGTGTGTTAGTGCTCCTGCCAATCTGCACACAGCTGGCTTCCACAAACATCAATGAGATTGTTGCTGTTCCGTACGATGGGAAAAGCTTCTAATGGGATGTCTAGTCTGGCTCTCCATTCGATGTCCTCCCGAGATGCCGAGTGGGGAAATGAGGTGCCTCCCGCGACAGATCTCAGTGGGCGGGTTGATGTGATGTGTTTCACGGTCTGGGACTCGTGGCCACAGTCTCACTTCGGGTCGTCCCTCACCTTCCACTGGTGGAGCAGGTGGCCGCATCGTCCGAGCCCTGTGCGGATTGGGTCGAGCGCCGTCCGCTGTCTTCGAGGGAGGTCGAAGCCAGGGACCTCTGCTGTTGGGTCAGCGATGAGGTGCCGGAGAACTGATGACAACCTACACACAGTCGCCCTGCGTGTGTTAGTTCACCGAGAACTGGCCAGCTAATGTCATCAAGAAGATGACCGAACGCCCAAAAGCGGCCTCCCAGTCCGAAAAGCATGAAAGCATCGAACATCAATGAAATGAATGGCCGGTTACTCTGTCTCAGGTCCCAGTACAGTTTGGTGGAGCATTTTTGCAGCAGTGAGGAGGGGGGAGCGGGGGGCGGGGGGTGAAACTTGTTTTATTTTTGTAAGTAATGGAAACGGAGGCAACCGCCACAATTACACAAGGTTTGAAGATAACGCACCAAAGCTCCCAAGAGTTCCAACAACCCTGGTTCAATAAAAATAAAATATTTACTCATTCTCGGGATGTGGGCATCGCTGGCAAGGCCCGGCATTTATTGCCCATTCCTAATTTCCCTCGAGAAGGTGGTGGTGAGCCGCCTTCTTGAACCGCTGCAGTCCGTGTGGTGAAGGTGCTCCCACAGTGCTGTTAGGGAGGGAATTCCAGGATTTTGACCCAGCGACGATGAAGGAACGGCCGATACATTTCCAAGTCAGGATGGTGTGTGCAACTTGGTGGGGAACTTGGAGGTGGTGGTGTTCCCATGATGTTAACTGCAGGTTAAATCTCCATTTGAACTGCTTTGGTGGAGAAGGAGTTTTGCAAACAGGACAACGAGTGTGTGAAGCTTTAACATGACAAACAGAACTACTCGCACCCCTCCTCCTTCCCCACCCCTCCTCACGCTCTTCCTCCTTCCCTTTCACTCCCCACCTCCTTACCCTGTCCCTCCCCTCCTCCCTCCCTTCCCCTTCTCCTTCCGCTCCTCCTCCTCCCTCCCGTCCCCTCCTCGCCCCCGCCCTGCCCTCCTCCCTCCCTCCCCTCCCCTCCTCGCCCCCGCCCTGCCCTCCTCCCTCCCCTCCCCTCCCCTCCTCGCCCCCTCCCTGCCCTCCTCCCTCCCCTCCCCTCCCCTCCTCGCCCCCGCCCTGCCCTCCTCCCTCCCCTCCCCTCCTCGCCCCCGCCCTGCCCTCCTCCCTCCCCTCCCCTCCCCTCCTCGCCCCCTCCCTGCCCTCCTCCCTCCCCTCCCCTCCCCTCCTCGCCCCCGCCCTGCCCTCCTCCCTCCCCTCCCCTCCTCGCCCCCACCCTGCCCTCCTCCCTCCCCTCCCCTCCCCTCCTCGCCCCCGCCCTGCCCTTCTCCCTCCCCTCCCCTCCCCTCCTCGCCCCCGCCCTGCCCTTCTCCCTCCCTCCCCTCCCCTCCTCGCCCCCGCCCTGCCCTCCTCCCTCCCTCCCCTCCCCTCCTCGCCCCCGCCCTGCCCTCCTCACTCCCTCCCCTCCCCTCCTCGCCCCCGCCCTGCCCTTCTCTCTCCCTCCCCTCCTCGCCCCCACCCTGCCCTCCTCCCTCCCTCCCCTCCCCTCCTTGCCCCCGCCCTGCCCTCCTCCCTCCCCTCCCCTCCCCTCCTCGCCCCTGCCCTGCCCTGCTCCCTCCCCTCCCCGGGAGCCCTTTGGCTGCCATATTGGAAATCTAACTGAGAGGTAGGTTCAAAGGTCCTCGAAATAACACACATTTAACGCTGGTCAAAAAAGCTGGTGAAACTCCTTGACTGAATAGCACTTAGAAAATCTCCAGTTACCCATTCAAAAGCAGTTAAACACTGCGGAGCTCTGTGTTGATGCTGCAAATACCAGGATTGCTTTCAATCTGAAGAGAGGGGAAGCTTTAAATTTGCCTGTGTGCTGTAATTAAGTGAAAGGTATTTTTGAAATAGGTGCAATGCTGTTATTCAAAATGTGTGAATTGATGCTTTAAATCACTGGTAACTGAGGAGCTGGGTTTTTGTTAATTTTCTCTCCTGCTCTC
Organism: Squalus acanthias; assembly: GCA_030390025.1. Lineage (NCBI taxonomy): Eukaryota > Metazoa > Chordata > Chondrichthyes > Squaliformes > Squalidae > Squalus > Squalus acanthias. Next base: position 95,362,856 of record CM059437.1, on the reverse strand, counting down.
CTAAAGATGCTGAGTTATGCTGGGACAGAGTTCCAAAAGCACCAGCTGTTACCAAGTGCCTATGTGTCAGCCGTGACTCAGTGGGTAGCACCCTCGCCTCTGAGTCAGAAGGCCGTGGGTTTGAGTCCCACTCCAGAGACTTGAGCGCAAAAATCCAGGCTGACACTAGGAGGTGCCGTCTTTCAGATGCGACGTTAAACCGAGGCCCCGTCTGCTCTCTCAGGTGGATGTTAAAGATCCCACAGCTGCTAGTTTGAAGAAGAGCAGGGGGAGTTCTCCCCGGTGTCCTGGGGCCAATATTTATCTCTCAACCAACATCACTAAAATCAGATGATCTGGTCATTATCACATTGCTGTTTGTGAGAGCTTGCTGTGCGCAAATTAGCTGCTGCGTTTCCTACATTACAAGTTTGTTTCTTTTATAGCCTTATTAACCTGATGCTTTGATTACTTATTAGCGATGGCCACTTGTGCGTAACCTTCCTTCAGTAAGTATTCTCTGTTCAGGTTATTGAATCAGAAAGGCTTTATCTCAATGGGGCTGGAATACCAAGGGGAGGAGGTTATACTTCAGTTGAATTTAATCCAGCACCCAGATCCACTCCACCTCTCGCGTATGATTCTGGTTATAAATAAATATTCCTCCTTACACCAAGATGCGAATGCTTCATCCTTCATTGTTTAAGAACAGGGAAATCTGCCTCACAGATCAATTAAATCCGTATATAAAGTCCTTCCTCTCTGTTTGAGGATTAACTCAATTCCTTTGCTACACTTTTTGTGATAATTCATAATATTTTCTCCTTCTGTTAACTGTTCTAAATGTGGAAAATGTTCCACAGATGCCTTGGTCAGACCTCCATCTGGAGTTACTGGGTTCAGTTCTGGGCCCCGCACCTCAGGAAGGATATATTGGCCTTGGAGGGGGAGCAGCGCAGATTCACCAGAATGATACCGGGGCTTAAGGGGTTAAATTATGAGGACAGGTTGCACAGACTGGGCTTGTATTCCCTCGAGTATAGAAGATTGAGGGGTGATCTAATCGAGGTGATTAAAAAGATAAAAGGATTCGATAGGTTCGATAGAGAGAAACTATTTCCTCTGGTGGGGGGGAGTCCAGAACAAGAGGGGACACAATCTTAAAATTAGAGCTCGGCCGTTCAGGGCTGAAATCAGGAAGCACATTTTCCACACAAAGGGTGGTGGGAATCCGGAACTCTCTCCCCCAAAAGGCTGTGGATGCTGAGGGTCAATTGGAAATTTCAAGACTGAGATCGATCGATTTTTGTTGGGTAAGGGTATCCAGGAATATGGAGCCAAGACGGGTAAGTGCAGTTGAGGTACAGATCAGCCATGATCTCATAGATAGATTTTTGAACTCTAGGGGAATCAAGGGATATGGGGATCGGATGGGAAAGTGGAGTTGAGGTCGATGGTCAGCCATGATCTTATTGAATGGCGGAGCAGGCTCGAGGGGCCAAATGGACGCATCCTGTTCCTATGTTCCTATGAACCAGAGTTCAATGATGTTTTCTATTGGTGACTCTTGAGAAACCAGTTTAGCGAGAGGAGAGGGAGGTAACACATTTAAATCATAGAATAACACATTTGGCCCATTGAGTCTGCGCCAACTCTTTCGAAGAGCAATCCAGTTAGTCTACATCACAAGTGACTACCCTTCAAAAGTACTTCATTGGCTGTAAAGTGCTTTGGGACGTCCGATGGTCGTGAAAGGTACCATATAAATGCAAGTCTTTCTTTCTTTTCACTCCCCCGCTCTTCCCCGCACTCCCCGCCGCCCCCCCCCCCCCCTCCATTGCCCTGCAACTTTTTCTCCTTCAAGTATTTATCCAATTTCCTTTTGAAGGCTACTATTGAATCTGTGTCCAGCACCAATGATCCCTGTAAGCCTCGCTTTCTTCTGCGCAGCCTGTTTCTTTTAGTGCGCGGTCCCTTTAAATTTCCGCGCATGCGCGGTATTTACAATGGAGAAGCCGGTGAGCGGCCTGCGCGGGAGTTTTCCCGTTACCTGCGCGGTCACACAGCCGCACAGCTTAGAGGGAACACTGTCCACCATCCTATCAGGCAGTGCATTCCAGAACCTAATCACTCGCTGCATAAAAGTAATGATGTATCAGTGTTCCTGGGGTGAAGCCGGCTGAAAACCCTGCCGTTAATGGATGCAAACTCATGCTGGTACGTCTCCCACACAAGCAATTAAAACATATATACCAGCAAGAGTGCGGTTCCTGACAGTCTGGTGTGCTATAAACAGACCGTGTTACCGTGGAGTATTACAGTCTCAGTTTTGCAATGGATAAGGTGCTAGATCTGACTCATAAGAAACACTTCATAGCCAGCTTGTCACACAAGGGCACGTAATCCATAGCTGGCTCTGCACAATCTGATAATCCTTCCGTAAATCTGCCCTGCCTCTCTCCCCCCCCCCCCAGCCCGTGACAATCTTCCAACGCACCGTCGATCCGGTTAACCAGTAAAGTGTTTCTGTCCTCCCGATTATCTGGTGATCAGCCAGGATCAGCAGACCTTATGTCCAGGGATTCTGCCTCATCTGGTGTCGGCATCGGGGAAATGATAATCCTGTGGTTCCAGAGAGGTAACGATGTGAGATGAGCAAGAGGGGCTGTTAGCTCCAGATGTGTTTTACAGAGCTGTGATTATTACCAGGTATCGGGCAAGGTTTTGTGAATGAAGTAAGTCCCACATTCAAAATGTTATATCTGTCAAATGTTCAGTTTGTTCTTTAGCTTAGCATTTAACTCAGTCGTGGCTCAGTGGGCAGCACCCTCGCCTCTCTGAGTCAGAAGGTTGTGGGTTCAAGTCCCACTCCAGGGACTTGAGTATATAAATCCAGGCTGACACTCCAGTGCAGTGCTGAGCGAGTGCTGCACTGTCGGAGGTGCCGTCTTTTGGATGAGACGTTAAACCGAGGTCCCGTCTGCTCTCCAAGGTGGATGTAAATGATCCCGTGGCACTATTTTGAAGAAGAGCAGGGGGAGTTATCCCCGGTGTCCTGGGCCAATATTTATCCCTCAACCAACATCACTAAAAACAGATCATCTGGTCATTGTTGTTTGTGGGATCTCGCTGTGCGTAAATTGGCTGCTGTGTTTCCCTCATTAAAACACTTCAAAAAGTACTTAATTGGCTGTAAAGCGCTTTGGGACATCCTGAGATGGTGAAAGGTGATGTTCTTTCCCGACCTCCCTGGAGGAGTCAGCTGAAATGAAGAATTCATCATGTGGGGAAACCGGTGACGTGGACCTGATTTACTGCTTCGTAGTGGCTTTGCAAGACGTCACGGGTTATTCAGGCAGGTTTAATCACTGGAACAGGCAACACAGAACGCTTGCTCAGTGAACACTGTGGGATTACCGAGTGAACCTTTCACACCCCTTCCTCTCTACAACCAGCATCACCACAAACAGATCATCTGGTCATTTATCACATGGCTGTTTGTGGGAGCTTGCTGTGCGCAAATTGACTGCCGCGTTTCCTACATTACAACAGTGACTACACTTCAATAAGTACTTCATTGGCTGCAAAACACTTTGGGACGTCCTGAGGTTGTGAAAGGCGCTATAGAAATGCAAGTCTTTCTTTTGCCTTAACACTTCTGTTAAAACAGCAGGGAGATAAATTTGACACTAGCACATTAAACCTTCATACGATAACGTCCCTGACAGTAATTTCTACCGTAGCATCTACATGTTGAATGGAGTTTCGTATTTTTAACCTTAGTCCTTTATTACACTTGGAATAAAAATAATTGTTAGTGCTTCACTGCTCTGTGTATGAAAATGGTAAAGTGTCGTACAAGACAATCCCGCCCATTTAATTATGTACCCAACCTTGAATTTCAAAAGAATTCACAATATAGGTGATTCCCTTTTGGTTTTACTAAACCACGGCTTCCCTACTCTGTGTCGTGTGAAAGATTATAGCTCTCCAATTACCGTACAGATTTCCACCAGTCTGTGTGCAGCATAGTCATTAAGATTACAAAGCTAATAGAATTAATTGCATGTTGTAACAGAACAAGACAGCTGATCCCATGGAAGTATGAGCAGCTGGGAGCCTGGGCCCAGATTGAGCCTGTGCCCGAGCGTTTTGTAAATACTGTGGAATCCTATTCCACGCAGGATAAGTGGAGGTGTTGCTCAGAACCAAGTTTAATGTGAAATATCAAAGACTAGACTGCCCCTTCACCCCACCCCACCCCCATATTGACTAAGCCTAGAGCTAATTCAGTCTGTGTAAAGCCTTTGCTCAGATAAAGAAAAGAAAGACTTGCATTTCTATAGCGCCTTTCACAACCTCAGGACGTCCCAAAGTGCTTTACAGCCAATGAAGTACTTTTTGGAGTGTAGTCACTGTTGTAATGTAGGAAACGCGGCAGTCAATTTGCGCACAGCAAGCTCCCACAAACAGCCAAGTGATAAATGACCAGACGATCTGTTTGTGGTGATGCTGGTTGTAGAGAGGAAGGGGTGTGAAAGGTTCACTCGGTAATCCCACAGTGTTCACTGAGCAAACGTTCTGTGTTGCCTGTTCCAGTGATTAAACCTGCCTGAATAACCCATGACGTCTTGCAAAGCCACTACGAAGCAGTAAATCAGGTCCACGTCACCGGTTTCCCCACATGATGAATTCTTCATTTCAGCTGACTCCTCCAGGGAGGTCGGGAAAGAACATCACCTTTCACCACCTCAGGATGTCCCAAAGCGCTTTACAGCCAATTAAGTATTTTTGAAGTGTAGTCACTGTTATAATGTAGGAAACGCAGCAGCCAATTTGCGCACAGCAAGCTCCCACAAACAGCAATGTGATAATGACCAGATAATCTGTTTTTAGTGATGTTGGTTGAGGGATAAATATGGGCCCCAGGACACTGGGGATAACTCCCCTGCTCTTCTTCGAAATAGCACCATGGGATCTTTTACGTCCACCTGAGAGAGCAGACGGGGCCTCGGTTTAACGTCTCATCCGAAAGATGGCACCTCCGACAGTGCAGCACTCCCTCAGTAACCCACTGGAGTGTCAGCCTAGATTCTTGTGCTCAAGTCTCTGGAGTGGGACTTGAACCCACAACCTTCTGACTCAGAGGCAAGTGTGCGACCCACTGAGCCACAGATGATGCTGTAAATGTGGGTGTCACTGTCATTTATAGACCATCCCGAACTCAAACAAGTTCCTCACTGGGCCACTTCAGAGGGTAGTTAAGAGTCAACCACGTTGGTGTGGGACTGGAGTCACATACAGGCCCAGACCGGGTAAGGACGGCAGGTTTCCTTCCCTAAAGGGACATTAGTGAACCAGATGGGCTTTTACGACAATCGACAGTTTCATGGTCACTTTTACTGAGACTAGATTTTTAATCTTCAGATTTAATTTTGAAACTGAATTTAAATTCTCACGGTACCATGGTGGGACTTGAATTCCTGTGCTCTGAACTAGTAGTCCAGGCCTCTGGTTACTAGTATCAGTAACATAACCACTCCACCCTGACCAGCAGTTGACTTTATTGTCCTAACTGTGTATTGTGTCAGGCAAAGGCGAAACAAGTAGAGGCAGACACTGAGATGAATTAAAAAGTCAACGGGCTAGAAATTCATTATAGCCCAGAAAAGTTTGAGAATTAGCGCCAGGCGTTAATGCTTTAGACTGCACGCAAAATTCATTCTCACTGCTCAAAGAAATGATTGGGGCACTAAATCGAGTCTTAGGGGTAGAAATTAGGTCGCGCCCCATTTGGGGCGCAAATATCGTCCGGATGCAAATATTAGCGCCTGGCGCTAATTATAGGCACTGACAGGAAACTTCACTTTTACCGCCCCGGGAGGTGAGTGGAGCGCTAAATTAGGCGCTGCACACCTCTCTTAAGGCGCAAAGGCCAAGGAGTGAGGCGCTAACTCAGCGCACGAGCGCAGCGCAGCTGCTGCCAGTTAGCGAGGGAACACAGACACAATGGCGTCGGACACTTCTTAAAGCGGGGGGGGCCACTTGCTCCCCAGCCACACCCTGCTCATTGCAGCCTTGAATCTCAGCCTGGAGAGACCTGTAATCCATTTTGCTGCCAAGCATGGAGAGGGTGAGAGAACGCGCTCATCGCTTCACCGAGCGGGCCTTGGATGCTCTGGTTGGCGCAGTGGAGCGCAGACGATGCATGCTGTTCCCGGAGAGTGGCAGGAGGCCTTTGCCACGCGAGTTCAGAAGAGTGTGGAGGGAGGTGGCTCAGAGCGTCTCCTCCAGGAGCATGGTGCCCAGGACCCATGTTCAATGCGGCAAAAAGTTCAACGACCTCACTCGGGTCGTCAGGGTGAGTGGCTTTTTCTCAATACCTCTCCATCCCTCCATCTCAACCTCACTCTATGGCCAGAGGGTCTTAAAACCCCAATGCACAACACTCATCCAACACCTATGGCCCTTTCATCAAACACACACACACATTCCACACTTTGCATACAGTAAGGGCTATTCACCTATGGGAGGCACATCAGGCAAGACCATGGCTGTATATTGTAAGGGCTATTCACCTATGGGAGGCACATCAGGCAAGACCATGGCTGTATATTTACTCAGATGCTGTCCTTTTTCTTGCAGGCTAAGCTGGCTCATAATCGGAGACAGCAGCAACGGACGGGTGGAGGGCGGCTTCAGCTGCAACCCCTCAGCGATCTGGAGGAGCGCGTCCACAGGATTGTGGCAAGCCGGGTGATCGGTCCCGTCGCCACTGGAGACGCCGACCCCGTTGTGGACAGCAATGGTAAGGTCATCACCTTTTTGTCCTCTGTCCTTCCACTTGTCCCTCACAATACCAGCCTTTGACACTTTCAATCCAACTTGCTAACTCACTGCACTTATTCCTCCCTTACTGCCACCCTGTCCTCACGCTAAAGCCACTCTTGTACCTCCCTGCTTTCAGATGGTGATTCACCAGCTGAGGAGACGGGCCCTGAAGCTGCCACTGGGAGTGATGCTGCAGCTGAGGAGGAAGAGGAAGCCGGAGCATCAGTGCCACCCTCTCCCGAGGAAGCCCATGCCCACACTGGGAACACGCCTTCCCCGGAGGGGAGCAGGGGGGAAGGGGCTGATGATGGTGAAGCTCCAGGACCCAGCGGGCTGCAGCAACGCCATGGGGGGGGTAGGGAAGAACGGGGGCCTTCTCCCCAGAGGGAGAGTATGCCAGACACTCCTACTGCAATGGATGCAGAGGAGGAGCGGCTGATTGCAGAAATGAACAGCCAGGCGGTGGGCATGCACACTGAGCTCATGGGTGCAGTGGGAAGGGTGCCCGAATGCATTGAGTCACTGGCAAGGAGTGTGGAGCACTTCGCTGTAGCACAGGCGGATGCCACACTAAAGCTTAGTGCTGCAATTCAGTCACTGGCTGCCAGGAACCCATCTGAGACTGCTCTCATGCAGACTCAGATTGAGGCCACGCGAGCACTGACTGCTGCCATCCTCGATGGTTCGTGCACATGTCCCCGGGGCTGTCACCGCGCCGCAGCAGGCCAGCAATCTGTTCTCCGGCAAATTGCTCCGGATGCTGAAGTGCTGCCCCGTGGGAGTGTCAGTGTGTCGGGCGAGCAGGGAGTTGCTGTCCTCTCTCACGATGACAGCATTCCTGCTGCCAACACTGTCACTTCTCCACTGCACTTGCCACCGCCTGTAGGACAGACTGCTGCCGCCCATGCAGAGTTGGTGCAGTCTGCAGCCGGGCCCTCCAGGCCCAGAAGTGGTCGAGGCCGTCCTTCAGGGGCATCTGCAGTGTCAGGGTCTGACGAGCAGCAGCCTTCCACCAGCCTTGCTGCAGCCACTGAGGTCCCATTACGGAGGAGCAGTAGGGTTAGAAGGGGGGAAGTGCGCAAGGGAAGGAGATCACCCTCAAAGGGCAAAAAGTAGGAGGTGTGCCAAAATGCTGGTCATTTTTTTATTAAAGGCCGAGGTTCATGGTCCAACTTTTGTTTAGTGTTTTGGACATTATCTCCAGGTTGTGAGAACCAGTTATGTTATTGACTGTTTTTTTGTGTTTATTTCTATGAGTTTGTCATGAGGAATTGACACACACAGAGTTTGTAAAATAAATAAGTTTCTGTATTCAAAATATACATGGCTGGTGGTTGGAATTATTGGTGCCTTGGCCGGCTTAGGGGTTGCGTGCTGGGTTGATTAGTGTTTGTAGCAATGGCAGGGGCCCTAGAAGCGGCTTGCTATTAGTCGTTGACGGACAGCCCTTGCAGTTTGACCATTGTGGGCCGCCCTCCTGCCTTGGTGCTGCTGATGATCATCGTCCTCGTCCTCTTCCTCCTCTTCCTCCTCCTCCTCTGGTGGTGCTACAAGGCCTGGTGGCATTGGCTGGGTCCTGAGGATTGCCATGTTGTGCAACATGCAGCACACGACTACGAAGTTCGAAACTTGCTCAGGCGAGTACTGCAGGGCTCCTCCGGAATGGTCCAGACAGCGGAACCGTTGTTTCAGCACGCCGATTGTGCGCTCAATAATGTTCCTGGTTGCTTGATGGCTTTCATTGTACCGCAGCTCAGCAGCGGTGTTTGGCGTACGGAGCGGTGTCATCAGCCAGGTGCTCAATGCGTACCCCTTGTCCCCCAGAAGCCAACCAACTGGCTGATGCGGTGCCTCGAAAAGTTCTGCCACAGTAGTCTGGCGCAGGATGAAAGCATCGTGGCAGCTGCCCGGATAGTGGGCATTGACAGCGAGTATCACCTGTCTGTGGTCACAGACCAACTGCACATTCAAGGAATGGAACCCCTTTCTGTTCCTGAATTCCTCTGCATTCTCTCGCGGAGCACGCAAAGCCACATGCGTGCAGTCAATGGCGCCCTGCACCATGGGGAAGCCCGCTACCCTCGCAAAGCCCAGAGCACGGTCACGCTGCTTGTCTGGGGTCATAGGGAAAGAGATGAAGTCTCGTCTCCTTCTGAAGAGGGCATTGGTGACCTGCCGGATGCAGCGATGCACCGCAAACTGGGAGATATTGGCGAGGTCCCCAACAGCAGCTTGGAATGAGCCAGTGGCGTAGAAGTTCAAAGCCACTGTGACCTTCACTGCCACCGACAGAGACGTCCTGGACCTCAGCTGAGGCTGCAGATCTGGCTGCAGCAGGTGGCAGAGCTCAGTGACCACCTCCTTGCTGAATCGCAGCCTTCGCAAACACAGCTCCTCGGACATATGGATGTAGGAGAGCTGTTCACGATATACCCTGGGAGGGTAAGCTCTCCTGTACATGCGCCTGATGGCCCTCCTCCGTCTGACCATCATTGCCACTCTCTGTCTGCGTCTCACTATCCTCCGATTCAGCTGGAGCAGGACGACGCCCCCAATCATTGCAGCCCCCATATTCTCTTTGCCAGAAAAGTAATGAGGTACAGCAACTAAAGTAGCAACAAAGTTAGGATGAATAGGCAAAACTACCTCACAAAGCGTTGAGTCAATGTAGAAGTCTCTCTCTCTCTCTCTCCGAATCTCTCTCTCTCTCTCAGAACGAGTGGTGCATAAATGTCGACCACAGAAAAAGACAGGAAGAGGCCCCCTTTAAATAGCGCCCCCCCCAGCCCCACACCGATTGATAATGTTCCAGTCTTCCGGTCGTTGGAAGCGCCAGGCGGTAAGGCAGGGGGCGCCACTCAATTTCCGCTCCGGGGCGCCCCAAGGGCGTTGCACCATGGAATGACGTCACAATCTGCGCGCGCAGGTGGTCGCAGCGGTAAGTTTTAGCGCCGCCGCACAATCTCAAGTTAAGTTCTCGAGCGGCGCAAACAGCGCTGCGCCCGGGCGTTAGCGGCTTAACGCCCCATTAGCGCCCTCTTAAGGCGCTAACGGGAGGTGCAACCAAGTGAATTTTTACCCCTTAAAGGCCTAGCTCAGTGGCGTTACACTCAAAGGGTGGACCAATATCGGGTGCAGTCTAATCGTAACTCATCATTGCCACAGGCTTCTCCCAGTACTTAAAGGGGAGGTTCATTGATACTGCAGCACCTCATTCTCAGCATTGCTGGCTGTGCAGCTGCCTCAGCAAGGAGAAGCACAACAAGAAGGAGCCAGCGGACTGAAGCAGGTGTGCTCATGGCAGATCCACCTCACTCGGGTGGTCAGGGTGATTGAATGATTCAACAAATGCCACATACCACCATCTGTACCACAAGCTTCACACACTGCCCAAAGCACCAGACCCCCAGCACTCACCCACCAACAATCTCTACCTAGCAACACTCACACCCACATCTCACACCTTGCACACAATGACAGCTATTCAAGTATGGCAGACACAAGGGTCATTAGTTATTAGAATGAATGTGATATGTTTATGTATAAATTTATTCATGGAGTTTGCAATATTTTGTGGTCTCTCTCATTTCACCTTTGTGTCCAGAAGAACACTGTGATATGGCATGACACAGGGATGGTATGATGGGCATGTGGTGAGCAAAAGGGATCTGGGGTTTAAGTCATCGTGCTGTGAGGCTGGAGGTCTGTTTGGAGGAGGTGGCAGAGTTCTGTGACCACCACCTTGGTGAGGCAGAGCCGTCTAATACACTGCTCCTCGCTTAATTGAAGGTAGGAGAAGTGCTCTCGGAATACCCTTGGAGGGTAAGGCCTCCTGGTGAGAGCCCTGATGTCCCTCCTCATCCGTCTGCGAACATGTTCCCGTATTTCTTGCTGCCTACGTTCCCTCCGCCGTAGATCCTGGAGGGCGAGGTGCCCGTACAGCCCCATTAATGTTGCCATGTGTAGCAGTTTGAATCTTTGAGCAATAAATGTAGCTACTTTGCACTTGCCAGAAGACTGCTGATACAAAAGAAGCTTGAAATTACTCATACAAATTGTTCCACTGGGTGAAACTGACAAGAAACCATTGAAACTAACCTGCCCTGACAGCTGTGAGTGATTAATGCTGATGCCTTTAAACAACGTCGCTGGAGCCAGCTTCCTGCAGCTGCACGCCAGCTCTCCCCGTCGCTGTCTGGTCGAGGCGCTAAGGTAAGTGGCGACAATTAATTTTCCAGATTGGGCGGCCAGTGAGCGTTGCACACTCACTGACATCACAATCTGCCTGGCTTTGAAGTCCCCAGTGGTACCACGTACCGGCGGCACCATGTACCAGCGACACAACGGGGGGCCGGATTTGCCATGTGATACTGGATTCGCCTCGCCCTGGTGCTACTGTGTCAGCGCCCCATTACTGCCATCTGCAGGCACTAACAGGAGGCGCTAATCTACCAAATTTGTGTTTTATTTTCAGAGACTAAACAACAGCTTGCATTTATATAGCACCTTTAACATAGTAAAATATCCCCAAACCCTTCGCAGGAGTGTTAACAAACAAAATTTGACACCGAGCCAAATAAAGAGATATTAGGACAGGCGACCAAAAGCTTGGTCAAAGAGGTAGGTTTTAAGGAGAATCTTAAAGGAGGAGAGAGAAGTGGAGAGGTTTATGGAGGGAATTAGAGTCATAGGGGGAAAAATTCAGTATCGCCCCGTTTGGGGCGCAATTATCGGCCGGGCGCAAAGATTAGCGCCTGGCGCTAATTATCGCCTCCGACTGCAAACTTGACTTTTATCGCCCCTGGAGGTGATTGGAGCGCTAAATCAGGCGCTTCACACCTGTCTTAAGGCGCAAAGGCCGAGGAGCGAGGCGCTAACTCAGAGCGCTGGCGAAGCTCATGTGATGTCAGTCAGCAATGGAACACAGACACAATGGCCCTGGCCAGTTCTTAAAGGGGAAGGTTAACCTTGCTTTCCATCCACATCCTGCTCATTGCAGCCTTGAATCTCGGCCTGGAGAGACCTGTACATCAAATCTGCTGGAAATAACAATGGAGAGGCCCAGGGAAAGAGCTCAGAGTGCAGCCCCCACAGTCTCTTCTAAATCGATACAAGGAAGGGCAAATCAAAATGAACCTGCAAAGTGCTGCTCAGTACCCAAAACTCCTTCACACAGCGTTGAATCTCTCCAGAAGTCTCTCTCTCTCTCAGAATGCGTGGTTTAAAAATGTCGCCAACAAAAAAAGGCAGGAAGCGGTCGCCTTTAAATAGCGCTCCCCCAGTCCCTTCCTGACTGCAAAACGCTCCCCTCAACCTGTCGTTGCTAGCGTCAGGCGGTAAGGCAGAGGGCACCACTCAATATCCACTCCGGGGCGCTACCGGGGCGTTGCACACTCGACTGACGTCATGATCTGCCGGCGCAGGAGATCGTGGCGGTACTGTTTAGCGCTGCCGCAAAATGTCTAGTTAATTTCGCGAGCGGCGCAAACATCGCCGTGCCCGGGCACTAGTTGCTTTGCGCCCCATTAGCGCCCTCTTAAGGCGCTAACGGGAGACGCAACCAACTGAATTGTTCCCCCATAGAGTCATAAGGCTGGATTTTGATACTGGAGCGGGTTGGAGTCGTGTCATCTGCATTTCGTGTTATCCACCCGACTGCAATTGGATGTGGGAGATTGATGCAATTTTCACTTAATTGGGCAATTGAGTTCCAGCATGTGGGAGCCCATGAACCAATTAGTGGTTTCAGTCTGAAAGTCGCCTCTGATGATGTCATCATTGCTGCTGCATTGCAGGTCAGAGACTGCCTGGCTTTGAGAGGACCTGGATGCAAAATGAGCATCAGCTCTGAGAGAGAGAGAGAGAGAGAGAGAGAGAGAGGAGAAGAGAGAGAGAGAGAGAGAGAGAGAGAGAAATTTTTTTGCATCCAGGTCCTCTCACAGCAAAGGCCAGGAAGTCTGTGAAGACATTCAATGCAGCAGCATCAGAGGCGACTTTCAGACGTAATACTACTTCTACCTTCATCACATCTCCGTTGTAATAGTGGACCTGCAGCTGATATTCAGATATCCAAATGTGCTCCCGCCAGGTTTCACAATCGTGGTTCAGAACAGGCGTGCTTCATGTAGATCAAGGGTTAAAATCACAAAGGCCTTTCAAAATGGCATTATAGAGCCAATTTAGTGCTTGTTAAGGGCTTTAACAGCCTATCCCGTCTCTTAAAGGCGGGACGGAGTCGGGACCAGCAGACACGATTTAATGAAAATTGTGTAGAGGCGGGATGGAGGTGGGCTTGTGCCCGCCCGCCAGTTTTTGCAATTTTAACCCCCCACACGCCTCCAAACCCACCTCCACGGGTCAATGAAAATCCAGCCCATAGAGTTATACAGCACAGAAAGAGGCCCTTTGGCCCATCGTGTCTGCGCCGGCCATCAAGCCCTATCTTTTCCAATCCCATTTTCTAGCACTTGGTCCGTAGCCTTGTATGCTATGGCGTTTCAAGTGCTCATCTTTTTCCAGAGCTTAGGGCCCAGGCAGCTGAAGGTACGGCTGCCAATAGTGGAGCGACGGAAATCGGGGATTGGAGGAGCGCAGAGACCTCAGAGAGTTGTAGGGCTGGAAGAGTTTACAGAGATAGGGAGGGGCGTGGGATTTGAAAACAAGGTTGAGAATTTTAAAATCGAGGTGTTGCCGGACCGGGAGCCAATGTAGGTCAATAAGCACAGGGGGTGATGGGTAAACGGGACTTGGTGCGAGTTAGGACACGGGCAGCAGAGTCCTGGATAAGCTGAAGTTTACGGAGGGTGCAAGGCAACTGATCCAGACCCTACCTGGGCCACAGGATACAAGGGTGCAAAGTTTGACCCAGTTTGAAGTACTCCAGTTTGATGATGCCCAAGGGTAATCTACGATCAAAGTGGCAGCTGGAGAGAAGGTTGGCATCTCTCACCTGAGCTATGGCAACAAGTTGGCGGCGGGCGGGGGGGGTGGGGGGAGTTATTTTTATCTTTTGGCTGTTGTGGTTGTGGGTGGGGTGCAGGGAGTGAGGATGATCAGTCCAATCTCTGGAGGTCAACGTTGAAGTGCATCCAATTCCTGGTGTGCATCCTCTGGCCCAGCGAAGCTAACACTCTACGCTTGAGTTTCCCGATTGCCGTTTTGGTCCCAGAAGCAACACCCCAAATATAATCCAGAATACTGGGTGTGTTGCTGCGAAAATAATCTCTTTTCAATTTAGCAGACCGGCCGGCGCTGCACCAGCTGGGCATGGATCATTGCAATCCAGATTTCCCCATTACCAGGAATCTCAGTCGAGCAACTTGAGTCACAGAAGTGTGATCTGGAATTCTCTCTCTCAACCCTTCGCCTCTCCAGCTCGCTCTCCTCCTTCAAGCCCCTCCTTAAAACCCACCTCTTTAGACGAGCTTGTTGTCACCCCTCCTAATGGCTCCTTCTTTGACTCAGCGTCCACTTTTGTCTAATTACACTTCAGTGAAGGGCTTTGGGACATTTTCTGCACTAATGGCGCTATGTAAATGCAAGATGTTGTTGCGATTTCCATCACTCGCATGGTGATATTTTAGTGGTCTATCTTTCTGAGCAAGATTGTTGAATTAATGTCAATTAGCACTAAATTTGAGCGCAGGTCACTTGGAGAAAAGAAAGACTTGTATTTCTATTGAGCCTTTCACATCCTCAGGACGTCCCAAAGCGCTTTACAGCCAATGAAGTACTTTTTTGAAGTGTGGTCACTGTTGTAATGTTGGAAACGCAGCAGCCAATTTGCACACAGTAAGCTCCCACAAACAGCAATGTGATAATGACCAGCATCGAAGCTTTGACCACGCTCGATCAGCTCCGATGGACGGGCCACATCGTCCGCATATGCGATACGAGACTCCCAAAGCAAGCGCTCTGCTCGGAGCTCCGACACGGCAAGAGATGGGCAGAGGAAACACTTCAAGGACATCCTCAAAGCCTCCTTGAAAAAGTGCAACATCCCCACCGACACCTGGGAATCCCTGGCCCAAGACCACACAAAGTGGAGGAGAAGCATCCGGGAGGGCGCCGAACACCTCGAGTCTCTTCGCCGGGAGCAAGCGGAAGCCAAGCGCAAGGAGCGCACGTCAACCCAAGCACCCCACCCACCCGCCCCTTCAACCACCGTCTGCCCCACCTGTGACAGAGACTGTAGGTCCCACATTGGACTCATCAGTCACCTGAGAACTCATTTTTAGTGTGGAAGCAAGTCATCCTCGGTTCCGAGGGACTGCCTAAGAAGAAGAAGATAATGACCAGATAATCTGTTTTCGGTGTCAGTTGAGGGATAAATATTGGCCACAGCACCGGGGAAAACGTCCCTGCTCTTCTTCGAAACAGTGCCATGGGATCTTTTACGTCCACCTGGAAGGACAGACGGGGTCTCGGTTTAACGTCTCAATCAAAAGACGGCACCTCTGGATTTTGTGCTCAAGTCTCTCAAGTGGGACTTGAACTCCATGACCTTGTAAGATCAGAGACGAGAGTGCTACTCACTGAGCCACGGCTGACACCCGGTTGGTGCAGTGGCATTGGTTACTGAGTACGACCTTGAGTCTGCCCAAACCCTTCTAACATCTGCCGAAAGGAGCCCATCACCTCAGTTCTCTTGGATTACCCCAGAAGTGAAAAGGTGGCTTCAAAACTACGGTACTGCCCAAACGTTATTGCTGTCCTCAAATTTAACAGTTAATTGGTTAAAAAGATTGGACTGCTGGTGCCTTGTTGTCGAGCTTTACTTGCAAAGTCCTTTTGTAAAACACCAAATGAAGATTATAGGGAGTTCATTTCAACCTAAATGGGGTTCATTTCTAGATTACAAAGCCAGGAGGTAATGCTAAATTTATATACAACCTTGGTTAGACCACACTTGGAGTATTGTGCACAGTTCTGGTCTCGATTATAAAAAGTATAATGAAGCACTGGAGAAGATGCGGAAAAGATTTCCAAGGGTGTTGCCAGAATTGAGAGGAATCAACTATAAGAACATAAGAAATAGGAGCTGGAGTCGGCTATTTGGCCCCTCGAGCCTGCTCCGCCATTCAATGAGGCTCGAAGGGGAGGGGCGCTAAAGCGTGTCAGCGCTACGCTCCGGCGCTACCGCGCTTTGCACCCCCGACACCACCCCGAGAGGAAGTGGAGTGCCCGAGATAACGCTTCGCTTCCTCGCCGGGGCGGTAAGCCGAATTTAGCGGACGGGGCGGTACTTCTGCACCGGGCGCTAAATCTCCGGCAATAATTCGGTTACCGCCCCCAAGCGGTGCATAACCGAATTTTGCTCCCCTTTACTCTTACACTCTAATCTCTTTGTAACAAAAGCTAACATACCATTTGCTTTCCTAATTGCTTGCTGTACCTACATGTTAACTTTCTGTGATTCATGTACAAGGACACCCAGGTCCCTCTGAATGCAAACATTTCCCAGTCTCTCACCATTCAAAAAATATTTTGCTTTTTTTGTTTTTCCTACCAAAGTGGATAACTTCACACTCCCTCACTTTGTATTCCATTTGCCATGTTCGTACCCATTCAGTCAACCTGTCTATAAGTCATCTTCGATTCCGAGGGACTGTCTAAGAAGAAGAAGGATCTCTCTGCAGCCTATTTGCATCCTCCTCACAGCTTACTTTCCCACCTAACTTTGTATCATCAGCAAACTTGGATACTCAGTCCCTTCATCTAAGTCATTAATGGCCCAGAAATTCGCCTCTCCGGCTTGCCGCGGGGGTAAGGATCGCACGCGCACTTACCCACCGTGCCTGCCGTTGTGTTTTGGGCCCACGGGAACTTCAGCTCCTGGGCCTCTCCCAAGTGCCGGCGCACCGTGCTTGCATGTCCCAGGGGCGCAGTTAGTGCGATGCAGCCCCTGGGATCACGTGGGCCATGGAGAGCCAATGGCAGCAGACCAGCTTTCATTCATAGATTTGACAGGAGACCTGTCAAATCTGTGAATTGAAATCGGCCCCAAAAGAACAGCTAAACTTCAAATAAATTTTTTAAAAACCATCACATTTATAAAATAACTATAGTTAAATAAATTAACCACTTTAAACAAAAATTTAAATTTTTGAAAAAATTAAAATACTTTTTAAAAGTGATAAAAATAAACTTACCTTTCTTTAAAGTATCTAAAAAAGATAAACCTGTTGAAATTTTTTTTAAATTATACTTAATTAACCACTTACCTTGTTGAAAACGGGTCTTGCGCCTCCTTTTCATAAGCGTAGGTTCTTCACTACTTACCCTCGCATAGAAACCTGAAAAAAAATCTAAGTGTGCTGTGTGCGCGCAGCCTCTACCGCGCACGCGGTTCACCTAGGAACCGCCCCCTTCACCAGACCGGAAGTTCCGGTTTCCCGCGCATGCGCAGTGCATGCAGGAAACCGGCACTTCAGGTGGCCTTACGGGTGAGTACACAGTGCGTACTCACCCGGGAAGGGCCGAATTTTTGGCCCATTATAGATTGCAAACAGCCGAGGCTGTAACTATCAGGAGAGATTGAGCAGCCTGGGGCTCTTTTCTCTGGAAAAGCGAAGACTAAGAGGAGACCTGATGGAAGTCTTAAAATGATGAAGGGGTTCGATCGAGTGGATGTGGAGAAATCGTTTCCACTTGTGGGTGAGTCCAGAACAGGGGGGCATAAACAATGATCCCTGTCATTTTTTTCTGTACGTGGGCCCTTTAACTGGCTGCGCTGCCCAATCAATTCTTCGCGCATGGGAGGTTATTCCCATTGAAAAGCCGGTGAGCGGCCTTCACGGGATCTCCAGACCGCCGCGCGGCCACGCAGCTTAACAGGGACGTTGGGCATGAATATAAGATAGTCACTAACTGATCAAATAAAGAATTTATAGAATCATAGAATGGTTACAGCATGGAAGGAGGCCATTCGGCCCGTCGAGCCCGTGCCGGCTCTCTGTAAGAGCACTTCAGCTAGTCCCACTCCCCCCGCCCTTTCCCTGTAGCCCTGCAAATGTTTTTTCCTTCAGATACTTATCTAACTCCCTTTTGAAAGCCGCGATTGAGTCTGCCTCCACCACCCTCTCAGGCAGTGCATTCCAGATCCTAACCACTCGCTGCGTAAAAAAGTTTTCCTTACATCGCCTTTGGTTCTTTTGCCAATCACCTTAAATCTGTGTCCTCTGGTTCTCGACCCTTCCGCCAATGGGAACAGTTTCTCTCTCTCTACTCTGTCCAGACCCTTCATGATTTTGAACACCTCTATCAAATCTCCTCTCAATCTTCTCTGCTCTAAGGAGAACAACCCCAGCTTCTCCAGTCTATCCACGTAACTGAAGTCCCTCATTCCTGGATCATTCTCGTAAATCTCCTCTGCACCCTCTCCGAGGCCTTCACATCCTTCCTAAAGTGCGGTGCCCAGAATTGGACACAATACTCCAGCTGAGGCCGAACCAGTGTTTTATACAGGTTCATCATAACTTCCTTTCGGAGGAATTTCTTCGCACAGAGAGCGGTGAGAATGTGGAACTCGCTGCCGCATGGAGTGGCTGAAGCAGAGAGAATTGATGCATTTAAGGGGAGGCTTGAAGCACACTTGAGGGAGAGGGGATTCGAGGGACACGGGGAGCGGGCGGGCAGAGGTAATCAGAGTGGGAGGCGGCTCGGGTGGAGCATAAACGCCGGCAGAGAGCAGTTGGGCCGAATGGCCTGTTTCTGTGCTGTACGTTCTGTGCAATTCTAACCCGCCCAGTGGGAAACTGACACCATCGGGTTGTCGGCCCGTTTTATGCACCGCAGACTTTAAATGGAAAGTAAAATCAGACGGCGCATAAAACAAACAGGACACCAGACCGGTTCAGTTAAAATGACCTCCTTGGTCTTTAGTTAAAACCATGTGCAACAGTCGGAAAATAAGCACTCTCTGTGGCTTTTTTAACTCTCTTGAGGGGTTTAATATGCATGAACACCTAAACCAACATCAGAGAATTTCCTAGTGTGGAAAAGGATGTTAATTGCTACATTGTGAAAGATTACCCTTGCGGTAAATGTTTCTCTCGAACCCTTTGTAAGTGATTTCCATTATAAAAACGCATTGCCTGGGACCCCAGTTGAATATTAACATCAGAGTTACACATTTGTAAATGAGGCAGACAGGAAATTGCAAGCTCCTTTTTTTTTGCTGAAGAACTCATTACTTCAGCTTTATTGCAGCCTGTGAGTTTGCTTGTGACAAGGCAAATTTACTGACATGTCTATCAGTAATGCAGAGATATTGCAGCGCTAATAGCTGTATGGCAGGCTATAAAACAAGACAGATGCGTGCTAACGCAATACCGAGAGCTTGTTAAAACTCGCACTATACCACATTGTCAATGGCACATAAATTTTATATCTCCGTTTTATACTCTGTATTATAATCAGACTTTAAACAGCTCAATGATTTTTTTTTTGCATGTTGTAATTATTGAGCTGGTACCGAGTTTGGCTGGATTTTCATCTGCGAGAGAAAGGAAGGAGTCACGTGAGGTTTTGGAGTACTACCCTAGTTGAGTATCTGTGGAGCCCAGATAACCAGATACCGGGGCCAGTGAAGTGGTATTATCTCAGCATCATTTCCTGGTTGCCTGGATACAGATGGCCTACTTCAAATGGGACTATGTTGAATTCCAGTTCCTGTTATGTGGTGGCAAATCCATAAATTTTAGTTATCTCCGAGAGAGAGACTGAGAGAGAGAGAGAATGAGAGAGAGATACTGAGAGAGAATGAGAGAGAGAGACTGAGAGAGAGAATGAGAGAGAGAGGGACTGCGAGAGATTGACAGAGAGAGACTGAGAGATAGAGACTGAGAGAGAGACAGAGAGAATGAGAGAGAGACAGAGAGAATGAGAGAGAGAGAGACTGAGAGACACAGAGAGAGAGAGACTGAGAGAGAAAATGAGAGAGAGAATGAGAGAGATTGACAGAGAGAGAGAATGAGAGAGATTGACAGAGAGAGAGACTGAGAGAGATTGACAGAGAGAGACACTGAGAGAGAATGAGACAGAGAGAGAATGAGAGAGAGAGACAGAGAGAGAGACTGAGAGCTAGAGAGAATGAGAGAGAGACTGAGAGAGATTGACAGAGAGAATGAGAGAGAGACTGAGAGAGACAGAGAGAGAGAGACTGAGAGAGAGAGACACTGAGCGAGAGAGAGACTGAGAGAGAGAATGAGAGAGAGACTGAGAGAGACAGAGAGAGAGAGACTGAGAGAGAAAATGAGAGAGAGAGACACTGAGAGAGAGAGAGACTGAGAGAGAGAATGAGAGAGATTGACAGAGAGAGAGAGACACAGAGAGAGATTGACAGAGAGAGAGACACTGAGAGAGAATGAGGGAGAGAGATTGACAGAGCGAGAGACTGAGAGAGAGAATGAGAGAGATTGACAGAGAGAAAGAGACTGAGAGAGAGATTGACAGAGAGAGAGACACTGAGAGAGAGACTGAGAGAGAATGCGAGAGAGAGACACTGAGTGAGAGAGAGAGAGACTGAGAGAGAGAGACTGAGAGAGAGATTGACAGAGAGACACTGAGAGAGAGAGAATGAGAGAGACTGAGAGAGAGACTGAGAGAGAGAATGAGAGAGAGAGAGAATGAGAGACAGAGACAGAGAGACACACAGAGAGAATGAGTGACACAGAGAGAGAGAATGAGAGAGAGACTGAGAGCTAGAGAGAATGAGAGAGAGAGAATGAGAGACACTGAGAGAGAGAGAATGAGAGACAGAGAGAGAGAGACAGAGAGAGACTGAGAGAGAGAATGAGAGAGAGACTGAGAGCTAGAGAGAATGAGAGAGAGAGAATGAGTGAGAGAGACAGAGAGAGAGAGACACTGAGAGAGACTGTGAGAGAGAAAATGAGAGAGACTGAGACAGAGACAGAGAGAGAGACACAGAGAGAGAGACAGAGAGAGAGAGACACTGAGAGAGAGACACTGAGAGATAGAGAGAATGAGTGAGAGAGCGAGAGAGAGACAGAGAGGGAGATTGAGACAGAGACTGATAGAAAGAGAGAGGCAGAGAGAGAAAGACTGAGAGAGAGAGAGAGAGAGAGAGAGAGAGAGAAACTAAGCCAGACAGACAGAGACAGAGAGAGTGAGAAAGAGAACCTGCATTGATGATGTTGGTTGAGGGATAAATGTTGGCCAGGACACCGGGGATAACTCCCCTGCTCTTCTTCGAATACTGCCATGGGATCTTTTACGTCCACCTGAGAGGGAAGACAGGGCCTCGGTTTAACGTCTCATCCGAAAGATGGCATCTCTGACAGTGTGGCACTCCTTCAGTACTGCACTGGGAACGTCATTCTGGATTATGTGCTCAATTGTAGCATTGGATGTCCCGGAGCCACAAGATCTGATGTCTTTACACAAGTACCTCACTCATGAATTGAAGCCGCTCTCAATCAACTCCTTTCCTTTCATTATTGCTCTTATCATTTTTCCCTCACAGGTTCTCCCCATCTCCAGCCCTCCCCCACCTGCCATTCTGCGTCTAAAAGGACAAGTAGACAATCAACAACAAACTCAGGAGGGTGCAAAGTTCACCCTGCCTTGACTCCCCGTCCAGTTTTCCTTCCTTCCTCTGTTGGAAAACACTTGCCCCCACCCTCCACGACGAGGCCTTGGACAACGTGGACCACTTTCCATACCTCAGGCGCCTACTGTCAACAAGGGCAGACGTTGATGACGAAGTCCAACACTGCCTTCAGTGTGCCAGTGCAGCCTTCGATCGCCTGAGGAAGAGAGTGTTTGAAGACCAGGACCTCAAACCCGGCACTAAGCTCATGGTCTACAGAGCAGCAGTGATACCCGCCCTCCTGTATGCTTCAGAGACATGGACCATGTACAGTAGGCACCTCAAAGCGCTGAAGAGGTACCACCAACGCTGCCTCCGCAAGATCCTGCAAATCCATTGGCAGGATAGGCGCACCAACGTCAGTGTTCTCGCTCAGGCCAACATCCCCAGCATCGAAGCTTTGACCATGCTCGATCAGCTCTGATGGACGGGCCACATCGTCCACATGCCCGATACGAGACTCCCAAAACAAGCGCTCTACTCGGAGCTCCGACACGGCAAGAGAGCCCCAGGTGGGCAGAGGAAACGCTTCAAGGACACCCTCAAAGCCTCCTTGAAAAAGTGCAACATCCCCACCGACACCTGGGAATCCCTGGCCCAAGAACGCACAAAGTGGAGGAGAAGCATCCGGGAAGGCGCCGAACACCTCGAGTCTCTTCGCCGGGAGCAAGCGGAAGCCAAGCGCAAACAGCAGAAGAAGCGCACGTCAACCCAAGCACCCCACCCACCCGCCCCTTCAACCACCGTCTGCCCCACCTGTGACAGAGACTGTAGGTCCCGCATTGGACTCATCAGTCACCTGAGAACTCATTTTTAGTGTGGAAGCAAGTCATCCTCGGTTCCGAGGGACTGCCTAAGAAGAAGACTTTGCATCTTTACAGGAAAGCCAAGAGGAGCTTGTCTCTATTGACAGTGTACTTTCTACTTCCAGTCATCATCCCTTTAGCGACGGGATCAAAAGGGTGATTTTAACCTTTTGCACCCGTATTACACCCGCCCTATTTTATTTTACACTGACTCCAATGGAGTGTAAAACTGATCCTCTGTTTCCCGCCGGCTAGGTTACATTAAAATTACCCCCAAGAATTCCCAATGTGGGGACAAGGAGGCGCGAACCCATATTGATCTTCCCTTAGCTCAAGGTAAGAAGTTAGATTCACTGAGGAAGATCTTGTGTCTATCTCAATTCATCCACCCAGAAAGACTACACAGTCCATCCCCCCACCCCTCCCCCACTTCCCCCCACCCAGCCACTGTTTCTTAAATATTCCCAGAGTTTTTGCCTCTACTGCCCTATCCATGTATTGCGCACCCACTGGGATCAGTCCTAAACTGCATTGTTGGAGGTGCTGCCTTTCAGATAAGAAGTTAAAGTGAGCCCCTGTCTAGCTGTCTGTTCAGGTGGACAGAAAAGATCTTTCTTTCGAAGAAGAGCAGGGGAGTTCCCCCAGTGTCCTGGCCAACATTTATCCCTCAACCAACACCATCACCTAGTCATTAATCTCATTGCTGTTTGTGGGAGCAAAAGAGTAAAGAAAGACTTGAATTTATATAACACCTATTCATGACCTCAGGACGTCCCAATGCAGTGTCGTCACTGTTGTAATGTAGCAGCCAATTTGAGCACAGCAAGCTCCCACAAACAGCAATGCGATAATGACCAGATAATCTGTTTTTAGTGATGTTGATTGAGGGATAAATATTGGCCACGACACCAGGGAGAACTCCCCTGCTCTTTTACATCCACCTGAGAGGGCAGACAGGGCCTCGACTTAATGTTTCATTAGAAGGACGGTGACGTTCTAGACAATGCAACCCTCCTTCAGTACTGTACTGGGAGCGTCAGTGGGACTTGAACCCACAACCTTTTGACTGAGAGAGCGAGAGTGCCACCCACTGAGCCACAGCTCTCTACAGATGCAAGTGCTTTCTTCTACAATCAGGGGGTTTCCTTTAGCTTCAGTTACCCGCCGATGCCTTTGAATTGCCAAAGTTCTACCTGTTATTCTTAAATCCGCGGCCACTCTGTAGCTGCACAGACAATAAGAGGAAATTATTGTGACCAGTTATTTTTAAATTTGTTTTTATGGGATGTGGGCATCGCTGGCAAGGCCAGCATTTATTGCCCATTCCTAATTGCCCTTGAGAAGGTGGTGGTGAGCTGCCTTCTTGAACCACTGCAGTCCGTTTGGTGAGGGTGCTCCCACAGTACTGTTAGGGAGGGAGTTCCAGGATTTTGACCCAGCGACGATGAAGGATCGGCGATATATTTCCAAGTCAGGATGGTGTGTGACTTGGAGGGGAACTTGGAGGTGGTGGTGCTCCCATGCGCCTGCTGCCCTTGTCCTTCTAGGTGGAAGAGGTCGCGGGTTTGGGAGGTGCTGTCGAAGAAGCCTTGGCGAGTTGCTGCAGTGCATCTTGTAGATGGTACACACTGCAGCCACGATGCGCCGGTGATGGAGGGAGTGAATGTTTAAGGTGGTGGATGGGGTGCCAATCAAGCAGGCTGCTTTGTCCTGGATGGTGTCGAGCTTCTTGAGTGTTGTTGGAGCTGCACTCATCCAGGCAAGTGGAGAGTATTCCATCACACTCATCAGTACTGTATATCGCCACAGAATTTGATTTTTAGTTAAACATCTGTCTACGCATTACTAGCTTATTATATCACTATGACAGTTAATGAGTTACAATGTTAATGTGGAAAGAATACGATCAGTGTGCTGGTAAATTAGACAGTTTATAGAGACGGGCGCACTGTCCCACTAAACTGCTATAGATTAATGGAAGATAAATTATCATCATCAATCATAATTGTGATGAGTTTCAAATGCTTTCAGCTCAGCTTATCACTGCATGCTTTAACTGTGATATGACAAAGTGCAGGCACTCAGCATGTGCAAGCAAGTCTCCCTAATGAAGTCATCTGCTTCACCTAGACCAAGATTTTGGCTAAAGAATCATAGATACAACAACAACTTGCATTTATATAGTTTAGTAAAACGTCCAAGGTGCTTCACAGGAGCGATTATCAAACAAAATTTGACAGCGAGCCAGATAAGGAGATATTAGGACAGGTGACCAAAAGCTTGGTCAAAGAGGCAGGTTTTTAAGGAGCGTCTTAAAGGAGGAGAGAGAGGCGGAGAGGTGGAGAGGTTTAGGCAGGCAATTCCAGAGCTTAGGGCCTAGGCAGCTGAAGGCTCGGCCACCAATGGTGGAGCGATGGAAATCGGGGATGCGCAAGAGGCCAGAATTGGAGGAGCGCAGAGATCTCAGGGGGTTGTGCCTTGGATTTAAACCACTGTAAGAATTCATCTGGGGTTTATTCCAGTTTACAATTCCCTCCGTGGCTTCGCCCCTCCCTATCTCTGTAATTTCCTCCAGCCCTACAACCCTCCGGGATATCTATGCTCAATGTTCCCTATAAGCTGCGCTTTGTTCTGTGCGGGACCTTTCCCATTACAGTGCGGCCACGCAGCTTAGAGGGAACATTGTCTGCGCTCCTCCAATTCTGGCCTCTTGCGCATCCCCGATTTCCATCGCTCCACCATTGGCGGCCGTGCCTTCAGCTGCCTGGGCCCTAAGCTCTGGAATTCCCACCCTAAACCTCTCCGCCTCTCTCTCCTCCTTTAAGACAGCTCCTTAGAACCGACCTCTTTGACCAAGCTTTTGGTCACCTGTCCTAATATCTCCTTATGTGGCTCGGTGTCAAATTTTGTTTGATAATCGCTCCTGTGAAGCGCCTTGGGACGGTTTACTACATTAAAGGTGCTGTATAAATACAAGTTGTTGATTTTGTTGTTAATCCCGATTCAATCCAATGTAAGCTCCAATAGCCAGTAGCCTAGTAATTGTAAATTTAGCGTGAAAATAGGTATATGCTCTCTGTGGGATCTGATAGTTAATGTGAATGGTAAGGTGAGTCGGAAGGGCTGAACAGAGACCATTTTTCATTATCTTTTAAGGTGTTAGCCATGGCTCAGTGGGTAGCCCTCTCACTCAGAAGGTTGTGGGTTCAAGTCCCACTCCAGAGACTTGAACACAAAATCTAGGCTGACGCTCCCAGTGCAGTACTGAGGGAGTGCTGCACTGTCGGAGGTGCTGTCTTTCCGATGAGATGTTAAATTGAGACCCCGTCTGCTCTCTCAGGTGGATGAAAAGATCCCACGGCACAATTTGAAGAAGAGCAGGGGAGTTATCTCCGGTGTCCTGGGGCCAATATTTATCCCTCAATCAACATCACTAAAACAGATTATCTGGTCATTATCACATTGCTGTTTGTGGGAGCTTGCTGTGCGCAAATCGGCTGCCGCGTTTCCCACATTACAACAGTGACTACACTCAAAAAGTACTTCATTGGCTGTAAAGCACTTTGGGACGTCCTGAGGTCGGGAAAGCCGCTATAGAAATACAAGTTCTTTCTTTCTTTCATCGCTAACTGGTACTTTACATTGGCTCTCTATAATGGGCTGCTTCAGTCAGCGGGGAGTTTTCTGAAGTCGGTAATTTGCAGGGTGGAAATTCTTAATATTTTTGCCCTTTGATCAGTGGAAATAAGCAGCTGTTAGAACCTGGGATTTACACATTAAATTATCCCATTGCATTGAAAGAGGGACCAAGGCTGGAATTAGAAAGCATCAGAAGCACACTTAATATTGAAATCATTCCAGGGCTTTCAAAATGATTCTAAAGACAGATTAAGCGCAAAGGGTAAATATCATTTTCTGCGATGACATAGATTTGATTTAAAGAAATTCAGCACATTTAACTAAATTATACACTTGTCATAAATATACATTAGCGAACCTTGCTATATCACCATCTTCTGTGTGACTAACAGAGTGTCTCAGACTCTTATGCAGTCAAAATGAAATGAAATTCATTGAAAAGCTTTGCCTCGGGATTTTCTATATCAATTTCCATTTACAAACGCCTAGAGCAGGTTTTAAAGGTTCAAAAGACAGTTGTTAGGATAATCACATGCTGCTCGAGAAAGAAAAAAGTCGTTCTGCTTGGCCCTTTCCTCCACATCTCATTGGAATTTCATGAGGATCATTCATTGTCGGAGGACCAGGTTGTTGGGCAATGGAGCTCATTCCAAGTCAGGGTTGAAACTGTCGCCCGTTAGCAGCTCGAGCCGGGTCGCCAACCCTCCAGGATTGGCCTGGAGTCTCCCGGAATTAAAGCTGAAGCTCCAGGACACTGCAGCCAGCAACACACGGGAGAAAAATCACAGGGGGGCATTAAAAGAGAATGTCTAGTCTTTTAATTTTCTTTGAGCCCTTGTCAGTTATTAGCTGTAAAAAAAAAAATTTAAATCGGAGATGAGAAAATTGGCTGTTTGGCTGACAGTAAAGAACCATCCAATCCAGTCAGTTCGCTTCACATTTGGTGTGGGAAGGCGGGGCACCGCGAGGATGGACATGTTGGGCAACCAATGGCGGGAGGGTGTGGGGGCGGGAGGTCATGTGATGGAACCTCCAGGAATACGTCCAATCAGAGTCAGCGACACTAAGCTCAGAGCTGGGGGGGCGGGGGGGGAAATTCCACTCACTAAATATTCAGGGTTGAGTTCCTCACAGCATTGAGCTGAAGACCAAAGCAACTGCCCATCTTGCAAGTACCACCGCTCGTTTATCTCCCAGTGTTTCTTTCTCTGTCTGCGCGGGATTAGTGTACCAGTGTGCGCGATCTGGTCACATTTATCTCATTGCTGTTTGTGGGAGCTTACCTGCTGTAAAGCGCTTCGGGAGGTCTTGAGGTCATGAAAGGTAAGGGTACCAAGGGATATGAAGCAACGTTGAGGTACAAATCAGCCACGATCTCATTGAATGGTGGAACAGATTGAGGGGCTGAACGGCCTCCTCCTGTTCCGATGTTAACGTTGTTCCTTTCGACACAGGATGCTGCCTGATTTGCTGAGCGTTTCCAGCGATTTATCTTTTGGCTTCAGATTTCCAGCATCCCCGGTAGTTTGTTGTTTGTTTTACTGCCCAAAACAGAAGTCCTCTCATCCTGGCCTCTTGAGCAGCCCCCGATTTCCATCGCGCCACCATTGGTGGCCGTGCCTTCAGCTGGCGAGATCCCGAGCTCTGGAATTCCCTCCCTAAACCTCTCCGCCTCTCTCTCCTCTTTTTAAGACGCTCCTTAAAACCTCCCTCTTTGACCAAGCTTTTGGTCACCTGTCCTAATATCTCCTTAATAAGAACAGAAAATGCTAGGAAATACTCAGCAGGTCAGGCAGCATCCGTGGAGAGAGAAACAGAGTTAACGTTTCAGCTCGATGACAGGTTTTAGCGCTCCTGTGAAGTGCCTTGTGATGTTTTACTACGTTAAAGTTGCTGTATGAACATAAGTTGTTGCTGTGGGAGCTTGCTGTGCACAAATTGTCTGCTGCGTTTGGACGACAAGACAACAGTGACTACACTTCAACAGTAATTCATCGGCTGTGAAGCGGTTTGGGATGTTCTGAGGATGTGAAAGATGCTATATAAATGCAAGTTCTCCCCTTACAGTGAGACTTTGTCACAACCTTTGATGAAGTTGAGCTGAAAGGCTGTTCTGAAAAAAGGAATTGGAGAGATGGCAGCCAGAGAGTAAGATTACATCAGGCGGCTCATGTGGAGAAAAATATTGGTGCTGGTTTGAGCTGTCGGGCCTGTTCCTGAGCTAGAACATTTATGATTCTATGAAATTAATACGTTATTCATGTCGAGAAAGTCATTTCTATAGCACCTTTCACAATCTCGGGAGGTCCCAAAGCGCTTTACAGCCAATGAAGTACGTTTTGGAGTGTAGTCACTGTTGTAATGTAGGAAACACAGCTGCCAATTTGCGCACAGCAAGCTCCCACAAACAGCAATATGGTAATGACCAGATAATCTGTTTTTTAGTGATGTTGGTTGAGGGATAAATATTGGCCAGGACACTGGGGAGAACTCCCCTGCTCTTCTTCGAAATAGTGCCAGAGGATCTTTTACGTCCACCTGAGAGGGCAGACGGGGCCTCGGTTTAACATCTCATCCGAAAGACGGCACCTCCGACAGTGCAGCACTCCCTCAGCACTGCACTGGAGTGTCAGCCTGGATTTTTTGCTCAGGTCTTACTGGAGTGAGGACCATGAACCCACAACCTTCTGACTCAGGGGCAAGTGCGCTATCAACTGAGCCACGGCTGGCACGTATAATTAGATACATATGGGCCCAGACAAAATACATTGATCAACAGTGCCAGCCGTGGCTCAGTTGGTAGCACACTTACCCATGAGTCAGAAGGTTGTGGGTTCAAGTCCCACTCCAGAGACTTGAACTCATAAATCCAGGCTGACACTCCAGTGCAGTAGGGCGGGAGTGCTGCACTGTCGGAGGTGCCGTCTTTCGGATGAGACGTTAAACCGAGGCCTCGTCTGCTCTCTCAGGTGGACGTAAAAGATCCCGTGGCACTATTTCAAAGAGTAGGGGAGTTCTCCCCAGTGTCCTGGACCAATATTTATCCCTCAACCAACATAACAAAAAACAGATTATCTGGTCATTATCACATTGCTGTTTGTGGGAGCTTGCTGTGCGCAAATTGGCAGCTGCGTTTCCCACATTACAACAGTGACTCCACTTCAAAAGTACTACATTGGCTGTAAAGCGCTTTGAGACGTCCGGTGGTTGTGAAAGGCGCTTTAGAAATGCAAGTCTTTCTTTCTTATAAAAGCTTTACCATTTTGCAGTGGGAGTTGTCGGACAACCCAATAAAAGGTGTTGCAAATCGACCCAGTGCAATCACTGTCACTGAAGGGGACCGCATTTCAAAAACCCCTGGATTAATTTAGTAGGCCGCACAGCCCAGCTGTGCAACCAGTCTCATTCAGTCACTGAGAAAGGTGCATTCAGATCGCTATCTGTCCCTGTGAACGTTGATGGGGCGTAAACTTCACTTACAAATCGTTAATAATCTGGCTCAATATACAGAGCACAACGCAAACACATCCTTCCTCGTGCAGGCTTGACATCTTAATTAAGTGGCCTTGCTGCTGTCGGGAAGTGGGCTGTGACCAGAGACCATTCCTGTACACACAAACGTTGGGAGCATTTCTACCCCAGAATGTAAAAAAAAGGACCGTATATTCCGATCCCTACGGGTGTGTATGCTCTTGATAGATCGGACGCCTGCCCTAGAGAAGGGCCTCTGCGGGCGGATAGTTCCGCTTTCTGGAGAAATTCCGCCCGCAGAAAACCCTTAGAAACCTTACGCCTGGTAAAAGCTACGCATAAGGCATAAGGCCTGCTTTTACCAGCGAATGATTTGAAAAAAAGTTTAAAAAAAATTTTTTTCACTCATTTATCATTTAAAAATACTTTAAAAAAGGTAAGTTTATTTTTAGCCCCATAAAAAACTTTAATTATTTTTTTCAAAAAATTACACTTTTGTTTAATATATTTAATTTATTGTAATTTCAACTAATTTTAAAAATGTGATAGTTTTTTTAAATTTATTTAATGTTTTACAGTGTTTTTGGGGTGATCTCCATTTATATATTTGACAGGTCTATCTGTAAAGTGTATGAAGGGAGATTCCCTTCTTTGATTGGCTCCCCATGGCCCACGTGATCCCAGGGACGCTTGCGAACTGCCTGCGCCCCTGGGATACCTGGGCCCTGCACACTTCGAGTTTGGAGAGGCCCAGGAGCGGAAGTGTCCGGACCTCGGGAGCCCTCAGGTAAGTCCGTAGACTTTTTCCAGATCGGAGGCCTCCGCACACAGGAAGCCTCCAATCAGAAAATACGGCCCAACGTGTTTCACAAGAGGGCAATTTATAGCGCGGACACGATGGCCGAAGGGCCTCTTTCTGTGCTGTATAAATCTATGACTCTATGGGGGAGAAATTCAGTATCGCCCCATTTGGGGCGCAATTATCGGCCGGGCGCAAAGATTAGCGCCTGGCGCTAATTATCGCCACCGACTGCAAACTTGACTTTTATCACCCCTGGAGGTGATTGGAGCGCTAAATCAGGCGCTTCACACCTGTCTTAAGGCGCAAAGGCCGAGGAGCGAGGCGCTACCTCAGAGCGCTGGCGAAGCTCATGTAATGTCAGTCAGCAATGGAACACACACACAATGGCACCGGCCAGTTCTTAAAGGGGAGGGTTGATCTTGCTTTCCATCCACATCCTACTCATTGCAGCCTTGAATCTCGGCCTGGAGAGACCTGCACATCAAATCTGCTGGAAAGAACAATGGAGAGTACCAGGCAAAGAGCTCAGAGTGCAGCCCCCACAATCTCTTCTAAATCGATACAAGGAATGGCAAATCAAAATGAATCTGCAAAGTGCTGCTCAGTACCCAAAACTCCTTCACACAACGTTGAATCTCTCCAGAAGTCTCTCTCACTCTCTCTCAGAATGCGTAGTTCAAAAATGGCACCAACAATAAAAGGCAGGAAGCGGTCACCTTTAAATAGCGCTCCCCCTTTCCCTTCATGACTGCAGAACGCTCATATCAACCTGTCGTTGCTAGCGTCAGGCAGTAAGGCAGGGGGCGCCACTCAATATCCGCTCCGGGGCGATACCGGGGCGTTGCGCACTCGTCTGACGGTCACGATCTGCCGGCGCAGGAGATCATGGCGGTAGTGTTTAGCGCCGCCGCAAAATGTCTAGTTAATTTCGCGAGCGGCGCAAACTTCGCCGCGCCTGGGCGCTGGATGCTTTGCACCCCATTAGCGCCCTCTTAAGGCGCTAACGGGAGGCGCAAGCAACTGAATTTTTCCCCCTATGACTTAATTCCCAGACTGTTGTGAAGTGAAGGAGTTAGATGTGGCACTGTATGTTTCTATAATTTGATTCATGGGACTATTACTGAGACACAGGAGATGCATCTCAAGGCCCAGAATAGCCTCCAGAATCCAGTTGATCGAAATCCCACTCAGCGAGCAGGACCCGGGTGTATTTTATTTTCTCTTCAATTTTTTTCTTCCACCACCACCCTCCCCGCCCCTCATAAAAGTATTGGCCCCCTCATTGGAATATGAAAGAAAGAAAGATAGTTTTGCATTTAGATAGCGCCTTCCACAACCTCAGGACGTCCCACAGCGCTTTACAGCCAATGAAGTACTTTTTCAAGTGTAGTCACTGTTATAATGTAGGAAACGCGGCAGCCAATTTGAGCACAGCAAGCTCCCACAAGCAGTAACTTCCTTGAATGTGTTGTCGCCTCCCAAATCCGTGCCCATCTTTCCCACAACTCCATGTTTGAATCCCTCCAATCAGGTTTCCGCCCCTGCCACAGTATCCGAAACGGCTCTCATCAAAGTCACAAATGACATCCTTTGTGACTGTGACAAAGGTAAACTATCCCTCCTCGTCCTTCTTGACTTGTCTGCAGCCTTTGACACGGTTGACCACTCCATCCTTCTCCAACGCCTCTCCACCGTCGTCCAGCTGGGTGGGACTGCACTCGCCTGGTTCCATTCTGATCTATCTAATCGTAGCCAGAGAATCACCTGCAATGGCTTCTCTTCCCGCTCCCGCATCGTTACCTCTGATGTCCCCCAAGGATCGATCCTTGGCCCCCTCCTATTTCTCATCTACATGCTGCCCCTTGGTGACATCATCCGAAAACACAGCGTCAGTTTCCATATGTACGCTGACGACACCCAGCTCTACCTCACTACCACTTCTCTCGACCCCTCCACGGTCTCTAAATTGTCAGACTGCTTGTCCGACATCCAGTTCTGGATGAGCAGAAATTTTCTCCAATTAAATATTGGGAAAACCGAAGCCATTGTTTTCGGTCCCCGCCACAAACTCCGTTCCCTAGCCACTGACTTCATCCCTCTCCCTAACATCTGTCTGAGGCTGAACCACACTGTTCGCAACCTTGGTGTCATATTTGACCCTGAAATGAGCTTCCGACCACATATCCGCAGCATAACAAAGACCGCCTATTTCCACCTCCATAACATCACCCGTCTCCGCCCTTGCCTCAGCTCATCCGCTGCTGAAACCCTCATCCATGCCTTTGTTACCTCTAGACTTGACTATTCCAACGCACTCCTGGCTGGCCTCCCACATTCTACCCTACGTAAACTTGAGGTCATCCAAAACTCGGCTGCCCGTGCCCTAACTCGCACCAAGTCCCGTTCGCCCATCTCCCCTGTGCTCGCTGGCCTACATTGGCTCCTGGTTAAGCCGCGCCTTGATTTCAAAATTCTCATCCTTGTTTTCAAATCCCTCCATGGCCTCGCCCCTCCCTATCTCTGTAATCTCCTTCAGCCCCACAACCCCCCGAGATATCTGTGCTCCTCTAATTCTGCCCTCTTGAGCATCCCTGATTATAATCGCTCAACCTTTGGTGGCCGTGCCTTCTGTTGCCTAGGCCCTAAGCTCTGGAATTCCCTCCATAAACCTCACTACCTCTCTCTCCTCCTTTAAGACGCTCCTTAAAACCTACGTCTTTGACCAAGCTTTTGGTCACCTGCCCTAATTTCTCCTTATGTGGCTCGGTGTCAAATTTTTTGTCTTATAATACTCCTGTGAAGCATCTTGGGACGTTTTACTACGTTAACGGCTCTATGTAAATA
The DNA here is from genome assembly GCA_030390025.1 of Squalus acanthias. Lineage (NCBI taxonomy): Eukaryota > Metazoa > Chordata > Chondrichthyes > Squaliformes > Squalidae > Squalus > Squalus acanthias. Next base: position 95,329,873 of record CM059437.1, on the reverse strand, counting down.
CAAGTTGTTGTTGTTGTTGTGACAATGACCAGATAATCTGTTTCAGTGATGTTGGTTGAGGGATAAATATTGGCCCCAGGACACCGGGGAGAACTCCCCTGCTCTTCTTCAAAATAGTGCCACGGGTTCTTTTACATCCACTTGAGAGGGCAGACGGGGCCTCGTTTTAACGCCTTCTGAAAGACGGCACCTCCGACAGTGAAGTCAAGGAAGTTATGCTAAACTTTTACAAATCACTGGTTCGGCCCCAGCTGGAGTATTGTGTCCAATTCTGGGCTCCACACTTTAGGAAGGATGTCAAGGCCTTGGAGAGGGTGCGGAGGAGATTTACCAGAATGGTACCAGGGATGAGGGGTTTCAGTTGTGTGGAGAGAGACTGGAGAAACTGTGATTAGAAACATAGAATCTAGGAGCAGGAGTAGGCCATTCGGCCTGTCGAGCCTGCTCCACCATTCAATACGATCATGGCTGATCATCCAAATCCAGTACCCTGTCCCCTGCTTTAATCCCCACAGTACACATATCCCACCCTACCCCCGTAACCCCACGTATTTAATTCCCCCTAACATATCCCATCCTATCCCCATAACCCCACATATTTAATCCCCCCCTAACACTAAGGGTCAATTTATCATAGCCAAATCAACCTAACCCGCACATTTTTGGACTGTGGGAGGAAACCGGAGCACCCGGAGGAAACCCACGCAGACACGGCGAGAATGTGCAAACTCCACACAGACAGTCACCCGGGGCCGGATTCGAACCCGGGTCTCTGGCGCTGTGAAGCACCAGTGCTAACCACTATGCCACCGTGAGGTCCTTAGAGCAGAAAAGGTTAAGGACAGGCCTAATAGAGGTATTTAAAATAATGAGGGGTTTTGATAAAGCAAATAGGGAGAAATTGTTTCCTCTGCCAAGTGGGTCGGTAACCAGAGGCCACATATTTAAAATAATTGGCAAAAGAACTAGAGGGGAATTTTTTCACACAGAGGGTTGTTGTGATCTGGAGCGCACTACCTGAAAGAGTGATACAAGCAGATTCCACAGGAACGTTCAGAAGATAATTGGGCATGTACTTGAAGAGGACTAATTCACAGGGCTGTGGGGAATGGGACTAAACGTAACAGCTCATTCAAAGAGCCGGCACAGGCACAACAGCCTCCTTCTGTACTGTAAGATTCTATGATTGGCCAACCTGGATTATATGCTCAAGGTGTCTGGAGTGGGGCTTGAACACATAACCTTCTGACTCTAGAAGGTAGAGCATGCTGCCCACTGCACCACTGTTGGCACCTTGTGGGGTTGTCACCTCTCAGCTAGCTTGTGGGTACGGTAGCATAGTGGTTATGTTACTGGGCTAGTAATCCCAAAACCTAGACTAATGATCTAGCGAGACACAAGTTCAAATCCCACCACAGCAGCTGGGGAATTTAAATTCAGTTAATTAAATAAATCTGGAATATAAAAGCATGTAAAAAAAGCTACCAGATTGTTGTGAAAACCCAGCTGGTTCACTAATGTCATTTAGGGAAGGAAATCTGGCCTAAATGTGACTCCAGACCCACAGCAATGTGGTTGACCCTTAACTGCCCTCTGAAATGGCCGAGCGAGACACTCAGTTGTACCAAACTGCTACAATAAAGTCACTGTGGGGAGTACTTTCATCACATGGACTGCAGTGGTTCAAGAAGATGGCTCACCACCACCTTGCCAGCGATGCCCACATCCCATGAATGAAAAAAAAAGCTGAACGTCAGATGTGGCCCAGATGTATTACTGGGCATCCCCCTGATGATGCAGTGACCACAAGTGTGTAACTAAACAGGCCAGTAAGACCCCAGATCTGATAGAAAGGTCATCTCCACAGATGCTGCTGAGCTGTTTCCAGCATTTTCTGTTTTTATTTCAGAAGATCCCAGGTTATCTTCCCAGTCTGGGCGGAGTTAGTGACGTGGCAGAAGGGCCACGTACAATGACCCCCTGTGCCTCTGAGTTAGGAAGGGAAACATCAGCTGGGGTTTCTGCTTGCAATCCAGCAACCCGTGCCTGGCTATGGAGAAAAGGGCAGGAGGGAGCTCAGCTGTGGTGCTGCCTGTGGTTGAATTGCCTGCTGACTGTCCAGGCTCCACACATGAAGCACTGAAGCCCCTGGAACTGTGTCCAGCAGAAGACAACATCTTCAGGAGTGAAGGGGAAAGGAGAAAATTGGCAAATTGTGTGTGCATCTGTCCATGTGCTCGTTGTTTCCCAGTTTGGCAACGCCACGATTTTTAAAACTCTCATCTGTGTGTTCAAATCCCTCCATGGCCTTGCCCCCCTCCCAATCTCTGTAACCTCCTCCAGCCCTACAACCCACCAAGATCTCTGCGCCCCTCAAATTCTGGCCTCTTGCGCATCCCCGATTTTCAGCGCTCTACCATTGGCGGCCGTGCCTTCAGCTGCCTGGGCCCCGAGCTCTGGAATTCCCTCCCTAAACCTCTCCGCCTCTCCACCTCTCTCTCCTCCTTTAAGACGCTCCTTAAAACCTACCTCTTTTCTCTCCTTATGTGGCTCGGTGTCAAATTTTGTCTGATAATCGCTCCTGTGAAGCGCCTTGGGACGTTTCACTATGTTAAAGGCGCTATATAAATGCAAATAGTGAGTGTGTTTGTGTTTTCATGTGTGAGAGGGATACCATCAAACTGAGAGAATCAGAGTATAAACACGGGATGTGATATGGTTCCCACTGAGTGCAATGTTTATACTAGTAAAAGGCAAATTTCGGACAGATATCAGGAGGTTCTTCACACACAGAGAATGATCAACACTTGGAATGGACTACCAGATAGACTATAGGAACAGGAGGAGGCCATTCAACCTTTCGAGCCTGTTCCGCCATTCAGTGAGATCATGGCTGATCTGTATCCTAACTCCATCCACCCAGCACGGCTCCATATCCCTTTTTTTACCCTTGGCTAGAAGAGTTGAGACATAACCCTGGGACCATTTGCGTGACAGTTGGAAACTGTGGCCAAGGGACTGGCTGGATGACAGGAGATGGGCCAAATGGCCTCGCTTAGCTGGATCCTGTGACCCACCGTCTCAAGTGTGTTCATAATATGATGTCCAACAAGATCCGACTGTGTATTCTATTATTCAACTTTTGCGTCCTATGACCGCTGAAGTTTAAACCATATTTTCTGTTGTATGGTGTGAAATTTGATCCACGTGAACGTGCGTGATGTTTGAGAACCTGAACATTCAATCATCACACTCGAGACGAGGATTGTTCTGTCCTTGAATTCAAAGTTGGGACTTTTTGCATAAATATAGCGACAAAGAATGTTCCAGACCAGTTCAGTTTGTAATTAAGAGAAAGAAATAGCTCTTGTATATAATTTCTATCGCACCTTTCACATTCTCAGGACGACCCAAAGTGCTTTACTGCCAACAACGTCCCTTCTGAAGTGTAGTCACTGCTGTAATGTAGGAAACGCGGCAGCCAATCTGCGCACAGCAAGCTCCCACAAACAGCAATGTGATAATGACCAGATCATCTGTTTTAATGATGTTGGTTGAGGGATAAATATTGGCCCCAGGACACCGGGGAGAACTCCCCCTGCTCTTCTTCAAAATAGTGGCCACGGGATCTTTTACATCCACCTGAGAGGGCAGACGGGGACCTCGGTTTAATGTCTCATGCGAAAGACGGGGCAACTTTGTTCTTTTACAGCATCGGTGGGTAGGGAAACCCAGTTTGCAGCAGCGTCACACTGGTTGTATCAGCTCAGCGCCAATGTTCGCTTTAAGCTGTGCGGCCGCACAGCGCTCCAGGCAACCCACGCAGCCGACTTTTCGATGTAAAAACCGCGCACGCGCGTGCCACGTGGTATTTTGAATGGCCCGCGCGGCCCCCTTAAAGTGGCCGGGAAGGGCCAAAAAAAAAAAAATGACGGGGAACATTGGGTCAGCACCCACTCCGATAATCGGCAAATTCAAAACAGAAACTCATTGAGAAGAAAGAGAAAAAAAAAAAGGCGCCCCCAGCTGTACTGCGTCTGAGCCAGGCCTTTGAATGAGTTAAATTGATGTCCACCCACAGGAACTGGATCAACGTCATGAGTGCCCCCTGCCTGGAAGCCTGACTGCAGTTATCTCCGGCTCTCAGGGAGACTAACTGCCACTTACTGAAACCACTGACAATCAAGCCCAGAAACCACACAGCAAGTGGACGGGGCGGAAAGAAAGCAGGCGCGATGAAGACTCCTTCCTTCCCATAACACACATTCGGTAAACCAAAGGCACTTGAAATCCTGATCCTAAAGGCCCAGTCCCATCACCTATAGATATATATCATTTTTTTTTTTAAAAAGCACAAACGAACAGCGTATCTCTCTCCTTCAGGCCCTGAAGGACCGTTAAGCTTGATGGATTTGAAACGGAGTGGCTTTTCGCTTTACAATGGGATGGGAAGCTCCTATTCAAAGGTTGATGGGATTTGGTAACCTTTTAAGGTCAATACCATTCCTGTTGAAGAGGCTGGTGAGGCAGGGAAAGGCCACGTAGACTTCTTGTCTGTAAATGTTGTTTTTATGCTGCAGAATCCCCCCCCCCCCCCCCCCACCGTTTTACTATCTCGTTGGGTAGGCGACACATCCATAGAAATCTGATCTTCACGCGCGCTTACATATCATGAGCCGCTGAGTGTATCTGACAGCCCCCCTGCCTGGGGAATTAGTTTCCAGTTGAACAGATCAGGATTCTAATTATGAAGCGGGTGACATGGTTGTAAATTTCCTGAGGGATGCTCATTATGTAGACCATATAAATGTGCTGTAATCAGGCATTTCGCTGCCATGTGATACTCAGCAGCCTCGTGATACTGTCTGTTTGGCTTCTTTGTGTATCCGACCCCCTCAAGCACTGGAATTCTGACTCAGCTGGTCACTGAGCCACACGCTTGCTGTCGTACTGCCGGTGCAACATATTCTATGCAAGTATTCCCCAGCGCTGGGAGTTGGTGCCATCCTTAACTCAAGCTCGGCATTGGCATTAACATTGATTATCAGTGGTGTCTGTGTGCGTGTGAGCCTCATTATTGCTGCATCAGTGGCTTTTTAAAGGTCTTCTGATGTTCGATGGTCGAACGTCACGATAAATTTATGGGCAACAAACCAAGGCAGAAGTAATCGACTCCTCTTACAGCAACAGACCAGGGCTCTATCAGTACGTCTCATGTCTCTCCGTTACACCGCAGACAGACTCATTTCCAATCACATATTCTTACACGATTGAACAATCAACCGACAACACAGAAAGACTCGGGGAGACTGAGTGATGAGGTCGACTTTTAAAGACCGATTTGACCCTGAGCTGAGCTTCCGACCCCATCTCCTCTCCATCGCCAAGACCGCCTACTTCCACCTCGGTAACATCGCCAGACTCCGCCCCGCCTCAGCTCATCCGCTGCTGAAACCCTCATCCGTGCTTTTGTTACCTCGAGACTCGACTATTCCAACGCACTCCTGGCCGGCCTCGCATCTCCCACCCTCTGTAAACTGTCAGCTCATCCAAAACTCTCCTGCCAAGGTCCTAACTCGCACCAAGTCCCGTTCACCCATCACCCCTGTGCTCGCTGACCTACATTGGCTCCCGGTCCAGCAATGCCTCGATTTTAAAATTCTCATCCTTGTTTTCAAATCCTTCCCTGGCCTTGCCGCCCCCCCCACCCCCCCCCGCCCTCTTATCTCTGTAACCTCCTCCAGCCCTATGACCCTCCGAGATCTCTGCTCTCCTCTAATTCTGGCCTCTTGCGCATCCCCGATTTCCATCGCTCCACCATTGGCGGCCGTGCCTTCAGCTGCCTGGGCCCCGAGCTCTGGAATTCCCTCCCTAAACCTCTCCGCCTCTCTCTCCTCCTTTAAGATGCTCCTTAAAACTGACCGCAGCTGTCCTAATATCTCCTTATGTGGCTCGGTGTCAAATTTTTGTCTGATTACGCTCCTGTGAAGCGCCTTGGGACGTTTTACAACGTTAAAGGTGCTGTGTAAATGCACAGCTGACAGCCACAGCCTCAGGCCTTCGCTCAATAGGCCATTCTTTATTCGGGAGCCTAATATCTGGAAACTATTTGACTGCAGGAGACATGACGACCAAGCCCAGTTCATGTCCTTCGCCAATCACCCACAGATAGCAGGAATCACCGGACTGGCAATTCTAGCTGACTGCACGCCACTGTCTCAGCAGAGACTGAGGGCTGAAACAGGCACCTTCCTGTCCGCGTAGTGCAGGGTGGGTAATTTTTACTTTTTGGTGATAGCGTAAAACGGGCAAAATCGGATCGGCCGCCCGTTATACACCTCTCCCGGTTTTCAGTGCTTTTACCCTCGGGAGAACTGGCTATGTAATATTTACGTCTTTCGGATGTTCTCTCAGGTGGATGCAAAAGATCCCACGACCACTATTTCGAAGAAGAGCAGGGGAGTTCTCCCCGGTGTCCTGGCCAATATTTATCCCTCAACCAACATCACTATAACAGATGATCTGGTCATTATCACATGGCTGTTTATGGGAGCTTGCTGTGCGCAAATTGGCTGCCGCATTTCCTACATTACAACAGTGACTACACTTCAAAAAGTACTTCATTGGCTGTAAAGCGCTTTGGTTGTGAAAGGCGCTATAGAAATACAAGTTCTTTCTTTATTCTTTACGGTCAGAATCTCACCTGAACTGGCAGACGGGGCCTCATTTTAACGTCTCGGGTGAAGGACGGCCCTGCCTCAGTGCTGCGCTGGAGTGTCAGCCGAGATTATGTGCTCAAGTCTCTGGAGTTAGGAAAAAAGCCAATAATAATGAGGACGATCCCAGAACTGAGAGGTTCTAACTGTCAGGAAAGGCTGAACAGGCTGGGGCTTTTTCTCTAGAAAAGAGAAGGTTGAGAGGCGACCTGATAGAGGTCTTTAAGATTATGAAGGGGTTTGATAGGGTAGACGTAGAGAAGATGTTTCCACTTGTGGGCGAGACCAAAACTAGAGGCCATCAATATAAGATAGTCACTAATAAATCCAATAGGGAATTCAGGAGAAACTTCTTTACCCAGAGAGTGGTGAGAATGTGGAACTCGCTACCACAGGGAGTGGTTGAGTCGAATAGTATCGATGCATTTAAGGGGAAGCTAGATAAACACATGAAGGAGAAAGGAATAGAAGGCTATGTTGATGGGTTAGGTGAAGAGAGGTGGTGGAGGCTTGTGACATGAATCTGTCATTCATGACTTACGAAATAATACAGAGTGGCCTGCGGGTGGTGCTGTCCAGGGAGAGTATAAATACTCGGGCACGGGCCCAGCTTGCGCAGGACATTCTTAACAGGAACTAGTGAAGGACACAACTAGACCTCCATGTTGTAAAACAGCTGATTAAAGCTTTGTTTAATGCTTAGACCAAGTGCTGAGTAGTTTTCTTATGTCAGCTCGTGTGGAGCATAAACACTGGCATAGATTAGTTGGGCCAAACAAGGGTAAAGCTGCAACATTCAGGCAAAATTACTCTTATCAGGCAGAAAAAATCTTTCTAATAGGAACAGTAGCCGGCCATTCAGCCCCTCGAGCCTGTTCCACCATTCAAATAGATTATGGTTGATCTGTACCCCAACTCCATTTACCCACCTTAGCTCCATATCCCTTGATACCCTTACATAACGGAAATCTATCGATCTCAGTCTTAAAAGCTTCAATTGACCTCCCGCATCCACAGCCTTTTGGGGGAGAGAGTTCCAGATTTCCAGTGCTCTTTGTGTGAGGAAGTTCTTCCTGATTTCACTCCTAAACGTCCTGGCTCTGATTTTAAGATTGTACCATCTTGTTCTGGATTCCCCCACCAGAGGAAATAGTTTCCCTATATCGACCCGATCGAATCATTTTAACATTTCAAACACCTGGATCAGATCACCCCTCAATCTCCTATACACAAGGGAATACAAGCCTAGTCTGTGCAACCTGTCCTCATAATTTAACCCCTTTTAGCCCCGGTATCATTCTGGTGAATCTGCGCTGCTCCCCCTCCAAGGTCAGTATATCCTTCCTGAGGTGCGGGGCCCAGAACTGAATGCAGTACTGCAGATGGGGTCTGACCAGAGCTATCTACAACTGAAGCACAATTTCTTCACCTTTGAATTCCAGCCCCCTTTAGATAAAGGCCAACATTCCGTTAGCCTTTTTGGTTCAATAATCTGAACAGGGAATACTTATTTGAAAAAGGGGTTACGCACAAGTGACCATCACTAATAAGTGATAAAAGAAAAGAAAGACTTGCATTTCTACAGCGCTTTTTACAATCTCAGGACATCCCAAAGCGCTTTACAGCCAATGAAATACTATTTGAAGTGTAGTCACTGTTGTAATGTAGGAAATGCGGCAGCCAATTTGCGCACAGCAAGCTCCCACAAACAGCAATGTGACAATGACCAGATCATCTGTTTGGTTGAGGACACCGGGGAGAATTCCCCTGCTCTTCTTCGAAATAGTGTCATGGGATCTCGGTTTAACATCTGATCCGAATGACGGCACCTCCGACAGTGCAGCACTCCCTCAGTACTGCACTGGGAATGTCAGCCTGGAGTGGGACTTGAACTCACAACCTTCAAACTCAGAGGCAAGAGTGCTGCCCACTGAGCCACGGCTGACACACAATCAAAGCGTGCCCACGCTGGAGAAGTGGGAAAGAATCAGCCAGCGTTCCTGCTCTTGCTCGTCCAGTGCCCTTTGAGGGAACAAGTGTGCGGAGCGAGGGTGAGATCAGGCGTGGCTTTGATGGTCCCCAGCCAATGTTGACTAATTCTCTGACACTTCAACGATCATTTTTGAACCTCTGAGCAAGGTTCTGCACAACTGAAGCGTAACTTCCTCCCCTCATGAGAAAAGAGGGCCTCTGACTGAGATAAGTTGGTGTTGATATTATTCTGACCACATGCAATGTAAGCTGATGTTGATGTGTCAGGGCTGCACCGTCAGTAACACAGAGCAGAGAAAACACAGGGTGGATCTTGGCTTTGTGCAATGGTATGAAACGAGTCGGCCACCCGTCCCATATCCCTCCCAAATTTAATTCCCATTGAAATCACTAACTCACCCAAACTGGGGCTTGATTATAGGGCAACAAACCAAAAGTAACTGAGGCAGGAAGGGGAAGAGAGCATGTGTGAAAGTAGTAGGAATAAAAGTATTGTTCAGTGAATTGCGCAGCGTGATAAAACGTCCTGCAAATAGAGTCCCTTTAGCTCGCTTGTGGCTGCGGAGAGAATAACTGTCTTATTCCCTCCTAAATAGGAAGTGCAATTTTCATCTCTGGTATCGTTTCAGTTTAAACCATCGAATCACACGGTGCAGAAGGAGGCCATTCGGCCCATCGTGTCCGTGCCGGTTCCTGAGGGCGGAGCCTTCGTTTTCTGCCCCCAAGTTATTGGAAAAATTCAGCTCTTGTCTCACAGTGGTGAAGGCGGTGGGGGCGGGCGCCTGGGGGGGGTGGGGGGGGCGGGGGGTGTGGTGACGGAGCCCACAGAGGGGCTACGGGCTGTAGCTATCGATCAGATGAGACGTCGAACTAAGACCCGGATAAGACAACAGCCATTTGCTTCTGCCGTGCGGTCGTAAGAACAAGTCCCGCGCAGCCTCATGGTTTCCTGTCAGTTGTCGGAGGTGTTGTCAAGGCTCAGCTCAGCCCCTTTCAACGTGCGTCGATAACATCGAGAAAAGTCGGGTTGCCAACTCTGGTTGGCCGTATTCCTGCAGCTTTCATCACCTGACCTCCCGCTTCCAAACAGCCTTTCTCCCCGCTCCAATATTTTTATAACTAATAAATGAAAGTGTTCAAAGAACATTAAAACAAACTGGTTTTATTGCCTCTATGATTTGTCTCCCAGGTTTTTTTGCTGGCAGCGGTGTCCTGGAGATTAGTCCTTAATTCCTGGAGACTCCAGGCCGATCCTGGAGGGTTGGCAAGTAACCTTCCTGTGAAGTAACCATAACAATGAGGCCCCAAGCACCTACTTGGCCAGAAGGAAGTGACTGTCCCCATTCTACCCCATCTTTCTGCTGTTGTACGGCTGAGATAAGATCGCTATCTTTAACCTTTCTCATCTGACTAAAAGATGTCGACTCGATACTAACTCTCCCATTGTAAGAAACCACCTTCCCTGTCGTGTTTGAGGTTTCTAAAACCACCATCCAGCCCACTCGTCACCGGAAGTGTGCCTCAGTCAAACCCCGAGTGGTGATGTGCGCCCTTTCTACATCAGCAGCAACACCTTCAAAATGTGGAAACAGCTTTTATTTATATCTGGCTTTTCTGAACCGGTGCTCACGAGTTAGAATCAACTGACATGGCGGAAAATCACCCAGACACCTACGGGTGGCCTCACTTCTACTTCAACTGAAATCTAACCGGTGACAGAGGCCAAGGGTCATAGCATTAAAGCACAGAAGGAGGCCATTCATGTCTGTGCTATCTCTTCAACTAGAGCTGTCCACTCTAATCCTATTTCCTGCCCTTTTGCTCTCTGCACTAATCCCAACTGCCTGCCCTTTTCCCGTATCTCAGTAATTCAACAGATCTGAAGAGCGTTCAGACGTCCTGTGGATGAGACAGACCGCGATACAAATGCGACATCAGTTAATTCAGCAGACTGAGGACTGGACCAGAAATATTTCTGGTTTCTACAGCTCAGTTACCCACAGGATAAACTCGCTGAGCCATTGGAAAACCTCGCAAAGATGTTAACACGTTAGCATAGAAGATAGGAGCAGGAGTAGGCCATTCGGCCCCTCGAGCCTGCTCCGCCATTTAATGAGATCATGGCTGATCATCCAAATTCAGTACCCTGTCCCTGCTTTCTCCCCATATCGCTTGATCCCCTTTAGCCTTAAGAAATATATCTATCTCCTTCTTGAATATATTTAATGAATTGGCCTCAACTGCCTTCTGTGGTAGAGAATTCCACAGGTTCACCACTCTCTGGGTGAAGAAATTCCTCCTCATCTCTGTCCTAAATGGCTTACCCCTTATCCTTAGACTGTGACCTCTGGTTCTGGACTCCCCCGCCATCGAGAACATCCTTCCTGCATCTAGTCTGTCTAGTCCTGTTAAAATTTTATAAGTTTCAATGAGATCCCCTCTCATTCTTCGAAACGCTAGCGAATATAAGCCTAATCGACCCGATCTCTCTTCATACGTCATTCCTGCCATCCCAGGTATCAGTCTGGTAAATCTTCGCTGCACTCCCTCCATGGCAAGAACATCCTTCCTCAGATAAGGCGACCAAAACTGCACACAATACTCAAGGTGTGGTCTCACCAAGGCCTTGTACAACTGCAGCAAGACATCCTTGCTCCTGTACTCGAATCCTCTCGCTATGAAGGCCAACATACCATTTGCCTTCTTAACCGCCTGCTGCACCTGCATGCTTACCTTCAGCAACTGCTGCACAAGGACTCCCAGATCTCGTTGCACTTCCCCTTTTCCCAATCTATTGCCGTTCAGATAATAATCTGTCTTCCTGTTTTTGCCACCAAAGTGGATAACCTCGCATTTATCCACATTATACTGCATCTGCCATGCATCTGCCCAATCACCCAACCTGTCCAAATCATACTGGAGTTTCTCTGCATCCTCCTCACAGCACACACGCCCACCCAGCTTTGTGTCATCTGCAAACTTAGAGATATTACATCTAGTTCCCTCGTCTAGATCATTAATATATATTGTGAATAGCTGGGGTCCTCGCACCGATCCCTGTGGTACCCCACTAGTCACTGCCTGCCACTCGGAAAAAGACCCGTTTATTCCAACTCTTTGCTTCCTGTCTGCCAACCAGTTCTCTATCCAAATCAGTACCTCACCCCCAATCCCATGTGCTTTAACTTTGCACGCTAATCTCTTATGCGGGACCTTATCGAAAGCCTTCTGAAAGTCCAAATACACCACATCCACTGTTTCTCCCTTATCTATTCTACCAGTTACATCCTCAAAAAATTCCAGTAGATTAGTCAGGCATGATTTCCCTTTTGTAAATCCATGTTGACTTTGTCTGATCCTGTCACTGTTTTCCAAGTGCTCTGCTATTACATCTTTTATAATGGACTCTAGCATTTTCCCCACTACCGATGTCAGGCTAATTCCCCGTTTTTTCTCTACCACCTTTTTTAAATAGTGGGGTTACATTAGCTACCCTCCAATCCATGGGAACTGTTCCAGAGTCTATAGAATTTTGAAAGATGACCAGCAATGCATCTACTATTTCTAGGGCCACTTCCTTAAGTACCCTAGGATGTAGATTATCAGGCCCTGGGGATTTATCAGCCTTCAATCCCGTCAATTTCCCTAACACCATTTCCCTACAAATAGTGATTTCATTCAATTCCTCCCTCTCATTAGACCCTATGTTCCCCGACATCTCTGGGAGTTTATTTATGTCCTCCTTTGTGAAAACAGAACCAAAGTATGTATTTAATTCATCAGCCATTTCTTTGTTCCCCATTATAAATTCCCCTGATTCTGACTGAAAGGGACCTACGCTTGACTTCACCAATCTTTTTCTCTTCACATATCTATAGAAGCTTTTACAGTCAGTTTTTATGTTCCCTGCAAGCTTACTCTCATATTCTATTTCCCCCTCTTAATTAATCCCTTTGTCCTCCTTTGCTGAATCTTAAACTGCTCCCAATCCTCAGGCTTGCTGCTTTCTCTGCATCCTCCTCACAGCACACACGCCACCCAGCTTTATTAACACGTAGTGACCACAATTTAAAGGAACTTTTGTTTGTGGTTCTTGAAGAAAGAAAGACTTGCATTTCTACAGCTCCTTTCATAACCTCAGGACGTCCCAAAGCGCTTTACAGCCAATGAAGTACTTTTGGAGTGTAGTCACTGTTGTAATGTGGAAAACGCGGCAGCCAATCTGCGCACAGCAAGCTCCCACAAACAGCAATGTGATAATGACCAGATAAGGGATAAATATTGGCCGGGACACCGGGATAACTCCCCAGCTCTTCTTCGAAATAGTGTCGCGGGATCTTTTACATCCGCCTGAGAGAGGAGACGGGATCTTGGTTTATCGTCTCATCCGAAAGACGGCACCTCCGACAGTGCAGCACTCCCTCAGCACTGCACTGGAGTGTCAGCCTGGATTATGTGCTCAAGTCTCTGGAGTGGGACTTGAACCCACGACCTTCTGACTCAGAGGCGAGAGAAACTGAGTGATCGGGAGGAGGAGCTTTTAAAAGATGTTCTGCAGACCTCCATTGCGCGAGCACTCTCAGCACGGAATTCCCGTATTTATTGATGGGCCATTCCTAAGAAACTGGTGCACAAATATTACCGCAGCGCCCAAAGGACGAGCCACTCTGAATCTCCTCACTGCCTTCTGTGTGAATGCTACTTTGTGTCGTGTGTGCGGCGTCTGTTCGGCTGATTTTAGAGGAGTGTCCTCTGGGTGTCAGCAGCCCGTTCAATAAAGGGCTCGAAATTAATTCCTCTCCTAACAAACATTAGTGGCCACTCCACTGTTTAAAGCAAACACATTGATCATTAATTACCTCACTGAATGGTCTTTGACGTTTCCAAGGGATGTAAATTGCATGGCAATGCTAAGTGCCTTTGGCAGAGTGTTATTGTTAGGTTTGTAAACATGCAGTTATTGTTTATGGAACTTTTTTTGAAATGTTGAATTTTATATACGAACATATGAAAATTGACGGGCAGATAAAGACCTACTGGTCCATGCAACCTACCCCACATAATTGTGATGTCTTGTGCATCACAATACAGACACTACCCACCCCACACTGAGCCAATTCATCTCCTGGGAAAGGTGAAAAAACTGATTAAAAACCCATGCCTAATTAGGTGGGGGGGGGGGAGAATTCCTCTCCGACCCCCTCAGGCAATTGAAATTAGTCCAGGAATAATTTATTTTCAAAGGATGCAGAGAAGATTTACTAGAATGGTACCAGGAATGAGGGACTTCAGTGATGTGGAGGGACTGGAGAAGCTGGAGTTGTTCTCCTTGGAGCAGAGAAGGTTAAGGGGAGATTTAATAGAGGTGTTCAAAATCATGAGTAGTAAATAAGGAGAGGCTGTTTCCAGTGGCAGGAGAGTGGGTAACCAGAGGACACAGATTTAAGGTGATTAGTAAAAGAACCAGAGGGGGAGATGAGGAGACATTTTTTTACGCAGCGAGTTGTTGTGATCTGGAATGCGCTGCCTGAAAGGGCGGTGGAAGCAGATTCAATAATAACTTTCAAAAGGGAATTGGATAAATACTTGAAAAGGAAAAGTTTGCAGGGCTATGGGGAAAGAGCAGGGGGGAGTGGGGCGAATTGGAGAGAATCTTTCAAAGAGCCGGCACAGGCACGATGGGCCGAATGGCCTCTTTCTGGGCTGTAGGATTCTATGCTTCAACTGTCCCTTTCACTTCCACCCACCACCCAACCCTATTAAGGAAGCTCAGATAAGATATTTGTTCGGGAGCTTTTAATTTGTGCACAAAAGTCTGAAACACTATTGATGGCACGTTTAACTTGTCCTGCCAGGATTCTTGCTCCTGGGTGTGATGTCTCAATCATCAAACGGCCTCCCAACAGTGGTGCCAATATGTACCTCCCTCAGGGTTTCCCCTGTAGCCAGACTTTATATCGCCCTGGTGTCTGGCACACGGGTCCGTCATAAGCAGCGTTGATGACAAGGTATCAATGCCAAAGCTTTCTTTGGTGTAAGCCGTGGCTCAGTGGGTCGCTCTCTCTCACCTCTGTGTCAGAATCCCGTGGCTTCAAGTCCCACTCCAGAGACTTGAGCTCAAAATCCAGGCTGACACTCCAGTGCAGTACTGAGGGAGCGCTGCACTGTCGGTGGTGCTGTCTTTCAGATGAGACATTAAACCGAGGCCCTGTCTGCCCTCTCAGGTGGATGTAAAAGATCCCACTGCACAATTTCGAGGAAGAGCAAGTGAGTTAGCCCCGGTGTCCCGGCCAATATTTATCCCTTTCCCAAACCTAAAAAACAGACGGTCATTTATTTTGTTGCTGCTTGTGGAAGCTTGCTGTGCGCAAATTGGCTGCCGCGTTTCCTACATTACAACAGTGACTACACTTCAATAAGTGCTTCATTGGTTGTAAAGCGCTTTGGGACGTCTCCCGAAATAAATATAACTTTTTTCTTTCTTTATTTTTGGTGTTTCAGCCGATTGCCCCAGAGCTGCCGACTCCAGACGTTATAATCCCGGCTGTGGGCAGGTCTTCGACCTGAAACGTTAACTCTGTTTCTCTCTCCACGGATGCTGCCTGACCTGCTGAGTTTTTCCAGCGTTTTCTGTTGTTATTTCGGATTTCCAGCATCCGCAGTATTTTGCTACTGTATCTGTCTATCAGGGTGTTGGGCACCAGCGGCACTACCACAAGTGGCCAAGTTGTATGCAATCACACACTTGCAGAAGCTTGAAATTAGAGTTCCCGTCGTCTTGTGTGTGGGTGGAACTGCTCCCCCATAAAACCACTCAACCCTTGAAAGAAAAGTAGGTCACCGTACCATTTTTCAATGGGGTTTTTTAATTTTAACACCTTTATGTGCGAAAACTCCAGTTGTTTTCCTTCTATGAAGTGAGGTTATGTTGGCCCGGGAGTCAGGGTGAAGTCACCGTAGAGATTTAAATTAAACTTTCCGCAGCCAAACTGAGAAGGTAACGACCCACGAAACACCAGCAGCTGCCGGCGCGCTGTCGACTTATTTTTAAAATGTAGATTGTCCTTCGGGGGATATTGTTGGCCGCTGGCTGTGTTGACAAAGGTGGCCTGGAGCAGGGCAATTCAGAAGAGGACGAGGCCCAACATTCGATGGCTGGCCTGTGCCGAGTTGGCTGTTCTCAGGCCGGGTGAGGAGCGAGAGTTGCCGCTCCTGGGCTAGGGAGGAGGGGCACTCAGCCCCGCGTTCCCGCTCCTGATCGCCATTCCTGCTGGGCCACGCGCGTTTCCCGACATTGGGCAGGAATGGGATCGGGTGCGGGTTGTGATGTTCCCTTGGGTGCCTTTTTGGTGCTTGGTATCAAGTGGTAGTCGGCAGGAGCCAGCTCCAGCGTGGTGCACTCCCAGAGTCCGAACTGAAACAGCACCACTTTGAAGAGGCTTGTGCGGGACGCTCACATGAAGAAGAGTCACTGTCACTGCTGCAATGTAGGAAAAGCGGCAACCAATTTGCACACAGCAAGCTCCCACAAACAGCAATGTGATAATGACCAGATCATCTGTTTTAGTGATGTTGATTGAGGGATAAATATTGGCCCCAGGACACCAGGGAGAACTCCCCTGCTCTTCTTCGAAATAGTGCCACGGGATCTTTTACGTCCACCTGAGAGAGCAGACGGGGCCTTGTTTTAACGTCTCATCTGAAAGACAGCACCTCCGACAGTGCGGCACTCCCTCAGCACTGCACTGGGAGTGTCGGCCTGGATTTTCGTGCTCAAGTCTCTGGTAGTGGGATTTGAACCCACAACCTCCTGACTCAGAGGGAAGGGTGCTGCCCACTGAGCCACAGCTGACACCTAAACATGACCTGTCATCCAATGATCCAGTAAAAATAAATATTACATTCCTACCGCACACCAGCTCATAAATTGAGTACAAACGGGTGCTGTAAAGCGGACAATTTATTAAGCTGAGTTACATTTTCCCTCCCCTCCCCTCCTACCCCCACCGCCCCCTCTCTCCTTCCCTGAGGGGAGTGAGGCATGCTTGTTCCACATGTGCTGGCAGTTCTCTCACATCTCATCCATGTAGTCCCCTTTCATGTTTGAGACTGGGATAGAGCGTGTCAGCAAGAGATGGGGAAAATCTCTTGATTGATACCCGGATTAAATTATGAGGAGAGATTACACAAATTAGGGATGTATTCCCATGAATTTAGAAGATTAAAGGGTGATTTGATCGAAGTTTTCAAGATATTAAAGGGAACAGATAAGGTAGATTGAGAGAAACTATTTCCGCTGGTTGGAGATTCTAGGGCTAGGGGGCATAGTCTCAAAATTAGAGCCAGACCTTTCAGGAGTGAAATTAGGAAACACTTCTACACACAGAGAGGGAAAAATTCAGTTGGTTAGCATCTCCCGTTAGCTCCAGCAACTAACGGGGCGCTGATGCAGTAGCACCGGGGCGAGGCGAATCCAGCGATGCCTGACAAATCTGGTCCCCTGTTGTGCCGCCAGTACGAGGTACCGCCGGGGACTTCAACAGCAGGCAGATTGTGACGTCAGTGAGTGTGCAACGCTCACTGGGCGCCCGATCTGCAAAATTGTTTTTTCCCCACCTGCCTTAGCGCCTCGACCAGACAGCGACAGGGAGAGGAGGCATCAAGCAGGCGTAAGCCGACTCCAGGGATGTTATTTAAAAGGATCATGAATAATGAGTCGCAGCAGTCAGGTTTGTGGAGTTTCAGTCCTTTCTTGTCAGTTTGACATTGTGCAACAGTTTAATTCAGTAACTTACAGGTTCTTTTGTATGAGTAGTGTTGTGGTAACTAAAAATTAGTTACATTTATTCTTAAAAAATATCAAAGTGCTACACTTGGCTTACATTAATGGGGGCTGGACTGGCAGTCTACCTCTCCCTCCAGGATCTACGGCAGAGGGAGCGAGAAATACGGGAACATGCGCCCAGAGGGATGAGGAGGGACATCAGGGCTCTCAACAGGAGGCCTTACCCTCCGAGGGTATTCCGAGAGCGCTTCTCCTACCTTCAATTAAGCGAGGAGCAGTGTATTAGACGGCTCTGCCTCACCAAGGTGGTGGTCACAGAACTCTGCCACCTCCTCCAAACAGACCTCCAGCCTCACAGCACGATGACTTAAACCCCAGATCCCTTTTGCTCACCACATGCCCATCATACCATCCCTGTGTCATGCCATATCATAGTGTCCTCCTGGGTGCAAAGGTGAAATGAGAGAGACCACAAAATATTGCAAACTCCATGAATAAATTTATACATAAACATATCACATTCATTCTAATAACTAATGACCCTTGTGTCTGCCATACTTGAATAGCTGTCATTGTGTGCAAGGTGTGAGATGTGGGTGTGAGTGTTGCTAGGTAGAGATTGTTGGTGGGTGAGCGCTGGGGGTCTGGTGCTTTGGGCAGTGTGTGAAGCTTGTGGTACAGATGGTGGTATTTGGCATTTGTTGAATCATTCAATCACCCTGACCACCTGACTGAGGTGGATCTGCCATGAGCACACCTGCTTCAGTCCTCCGGCTCCTTCTCCTTGTTGTGCTTCTCCTTGCTGAGGCAGCTGCACAGCCAGCAATGCTGAGAATGAGGTGCTGCAGTATCAATGAACCTGCCCTTTAAGTACTGGGAGAAGCCTGTGGCAATGATGAGTTGAGATTAGACTGCACCCGATATTGGTCCACCCTTTGAGTGTAACACCACTGAGCTAGGCCTTTAAGACTTGAATTAGCGCCCCAATCATTTCTTTGAGCAGTGAGAATGAATTTTACGTGCAGTCTAAAGCATTAGCGCCTGGCGCTAATTCTCAAACTTTTCTAAAGATACCGCCCATTCCTGGGCTATAATGAATTTCTAGCCCAAAGGCTGGTAAACGTTTGGAACTCTCTTCTGCAAACAGCAATTGATGCTAGATCAATTGTTAATTTTAAATCTGAGATTGATAGATTTTTGTTAACCAAAGGTATTAAGGGATATGGGGCAAAGGCGGGTATATGGAGTTAGGTCGCAGATCAGCCATGATCTCATTGAATGGCGGAACAGGCTCGAGGGGCTGAATGGCCTCCTCCTGTTCCTAAGTTCCTAAGTTCCTTTGTTTCCTAAAAGTGCCAGATAGGCCCAATCCTCTATAATAACAACAGAAAACGCTGGAAAAACTCAGCAGGCCAGGCAGCATCCGTGGAGAGAGAAACAGAGTTAACGTTTGAGGTCGAAGACCTTTTGTCAGAACTGGAAAAAAGCAGGAAATGAAAAGATTTTAAAGCAAGTTTAGGGCTGGGAAAAGGGGGAGGGGATGAAAGAACAAAAGGGAAGGTCAGTGATAGGATAGAAAGCAGGAGAGATTAAGAGACATTGAGAGATATTCAAGGCAAGAGGAGGTGGAAATGGGACAGGTTGAGGAACAAAGGGTGGCTCTAGATGAAGTGTGAATTGCGCTGGCAGAATGAAGGACAGCTGCCATGTGGGAGGGAAGAAAAAGGCCAAACAAAGTGTGGATAAAAAAAATAAAGAGGCCTAATCCTCTGCTCCCGTACACAGTCAGGAGTGGGAACTGGCCATTTTTTTTTGCCCTTCATAGCCCACGTCACTGAAGCTAAATGTAGCATTGACTGAAATAGGCTAACTCAGCCCAGACCAGTGACCCAGACTGGGATCTTCCGTCCAACACACTGCGTACTGAGCCATGCAGGCCTTGAAACTATCAGCTCCAATCCTTGGCCTGTGCTGCGTTGGCTTATCAAGAGCAGGATTGGTAGTTTGGGTGCTAAAACTGGATTCAAATCCCCGGTCTAGAGAGCGGGAAAAAATCTCCAGGCTGAGGAGAGCCTTGTTCTGGACTGGGCTATACCCCTCCTCCACTCATGGCCTGCCAGCACTCGCTAGCTAGGCTCACAGATGAACAATAGCTGGTTGGGTGAGGTATTGGAGGGCGGTCCGTGAAGCCTTACGCCAATAAGAGGCAGCGCCTTCAGGCAGAGGGGGGGTGGGTGGAGAAGATGAACAGATAAAAGAAAAATCAGCTACATCTGCCACGGGCAAAGAACATGTGAGAAGTCCGATTGGGAAAGACAGAAAGAGTTTGCATTTATATAGCACCTTTCCCGACCTTTCAGGATGTTCCAAAGTGCTTTACAGCCAATGAAGTGCAGTCACTGTTGTAATGTGGGAAACGCAGCAGCAAGTTTGTGCACAGCAAGCTCCCACAAACAGCAATGAGATAAATGACCAGATCATCTGTTTTTTTTAGTGATGTTGGTTGAGGGATAAATATTGGCCCCAGGCCACCGGGGAGAACTCCCCCCCTGCTCTTCTTCGAAATAGTGCCGGGGGATCTTTTACGTCCACCCGAGAGAGAGAGCAGACGGGGCCCTCGGTTTAACGTCTCACCCGAAAGACGGCTCCTCCCGACAGTGCGGCGCTCCCTCAGTAGAGCAGTGTGGGTGTCAGCCTGGATTACAAGCTCTCAGATCTGTGGAGAGGGGCTTGAACCCACGACCTTCTGACTCACTCAGCCACGACTGACAGCAATTTGGAGTAAAACGCCTGCATTCCAAAGCTATACGGTGATTTCCTTTCCCTGTGATTTGTGGTAAGTTTGTGTTAAGTGTCAGTGGTGTGAGACAGACCCTGGGTTATACATGATGTTTAAAATAATTCTCCATGTAGGTCACTGGCCCAGTAACTGCCTGAGGCGAGATTAATTATTTTGATTGCTCACTTTTTATAATTAATCTCGAGAAAAAGCTTTTGGCTGTTAAGAGCTTTGAACAACTAATGCGGCAAAGCCAATTAATTAAAAACAGGGGTGGTTAATGAGGGGCTTTTGGTCGGGTCCTTTGATTTCTGTAGTTGTTGAAAGTTAACACTTCCCAGAGCGGGTTGATCCTGTCTGGGCCTGTAAAATGGGCTCTTGTACTCTTGGCAAATGACACCGACTACAAAGCCTTCCATTAGAAACCAATTTGTGGCTAGATTATAATGAGCCTGAGATTACACCTACTCCCGTCTAATTTTACAGGCAATTTGAAGCAAAATTGCTTTTGAATTAAAACAGTACAATATTTTCTTTAACAATGCTGTGGTGTGAATTTATTTCAAATCACCGAAGGAACCAGAATTAAATGCGTGTTTGTTAAATTCCAGAACATTTCTTTCACCTCGTGTCCCCCGTGTCTCAGTGGGCAGCACCCTCGTCCTCCGAGTCAGAAGGTTGTGGGTTCAAGCCCCACTCCAGAGACTTGAGCACGTACGTCTGGGCTGACGCTCTAGTGCAGTGCCGAGGGAGTGCTGCACTGTCGGAGGTGGCGTCTTTCGGATGAGACGTTAAACCGAGGCCCTGTCTGCGCTCTCAGGTGGATGTAAAAATTCCTGTGGCACTATCTTGAAGATGATGCGGAGATGCCGGTGTTGGACTGGGGTGGACAAAATTGAGAGGTCGCACAACACCAGGTTATAGTCCAACAGTTTTATTTGAAATCACAAGCTTTCGGAGCTATCGATTGCCCCTTCCTCAGGTGAAGTAAATAGATACAGAATCGCCTATTTACTTCACCTGAGGAAGGGGCAATCGATAGCTCCGAAAGCTTGTGATTTCAAATAAAACTGTTGGACTATAACCTGGTGTTGTGCGACCTCTCAAAACTATCTTGAAGAGCAGGGGAGTTCTCCCCAGTGTCCTGGCCAATATTTATCCCTCAAACAACATCACTAATAAAATCTGGTCATTGTCACATTGCTGTTTGTGGGATCTTGCTGTGCGCAAATTGGCTGCCGCGTTTCCCACATTACAACAGTGACTACACTTCAAAAAGTACTTCATTGGCTGTAAAGTGCTTGTGAGACATCCGGTGGTGGTGAAAGGCGCTGTAGAAATGCAAGTTCTTTCTTTTACTTTCAAGTTGCCAGATCTTGGCTATGCAATGAAACTGTTTACAAAGGACTGTGTACATAGACATGTGATGAATCAGTGATGGTGGGTCACCTGAGAACTTAAAGTACACACAACATGTCCTGTAGATAATCTCCCTGCAGCACGCCCTGGGACTGCTGCACTGGCGGCTCTGTTTGGCTGCCTTAATATTTGCTCGGCCTCGGAGTGTTTACTTGCTCTACAGACAGTTCTGTGAAATGTTTCATTCCACATTGACTAGGCACAGTGAAATCTCTCGGGGAAGTATCGTCCTGATGGAGTGTTTACACGAGCGCTGACAGATATGCTGACACCAGAACTCCGACTACTATTTATCCTCTGCTCCTAAGGAAGCTGGCTGTCAATAACTGTGACTGTGCTCGGCTTTCCCACAAGTAACTGGAGAGGAAATTTAAGGATGCTGGGCAAGCCTCAGTAGAGTTCTGTGTGGCAATTATCAGCCGTGGCTCAGTAGGCAGCACTCTCACCTCTGAGTCAGAAGGTTGTGGGTTCAAGTCCCACTCAGAGACCTGAGCACAAAAAAAATCCAGGCTGACACTACAGTGCAGTGCTGAGGGAGCGCTGCACTGTCAGAGGTGCCGTCTTTCGGATGAGACGTTAAACCGAGGCCCCGTCTGCTCTCTCGGGTGGAGGTAAAAGATCCCATGGTACTATTTTGAAGAAGAGTAGGGGAGTTATCCCCGGTGTCCTGGGCCAATATTTACCCCTCAATCAAAATCACATTATCCGGTCATTATCACATTGCTGTTTGTGGGAGCTTGCTGTGCGCAAATTGGCTGTTACGTTTCCTACATTACAACAGTGACTACACTTCAAAAAGTACTTCATTGGCTGTAAAGCGCTTTGAGACGTTATGAAAGTTGTTATATAAATGCAAGTCTTTCTGTTTCATTTTTTGTGAATACGAGACCGTAGCATAAAACTGGCCAGGATTTGGAATTGACCGAGGTCTCTGACTGAACGGCCACAGACACAGTTAATGTGAGAAGTGCAAAATGTTATTCTGCTCCCGCTCTCCTGCGTCTTGGGCTACTGCGGGTTCTGGCTAGCAGGCTGGCATGAACAGCCAGAGTATCAGTTCCTTCCTGTCTCCTTGGTGTCTTTCTGTTCTCACCCAAGTTGCCAAGATTCTCTTCCAGCTTCTCTCCTGCCTCAGAAGGGATTTCCTGTCTTTCGTTTTCTATTCCCATCACTGACATCTTTCATGATTTGTTCTTAAAAAAATTACATCCGAGCAATTCAGGGAGTCTCCATGGACTGAGGTTTCTGCAGCTCATGTTTTAATGTGCTAGGTGCCAGCTTGGTTCAGTTGAGTCAGAAGGTTGCGGGTTCAAGTCCCACTTCAGGACTTGAGCGCACTAGTTAGGCTGACACTCCAGTGGAGTACTGAGGGATTGCTGAAATGTCAGAGGGGCCGTCTTTTGGATTAGACGTTAAACCAACGCCCCCCTCTGCTCCTCAGAGGGATGCAAAAGACAACAGAGTACTATTTGAAAAGGAGCAGGGAGATCTCCCAGTGCCTTGACCAACATTACTCCTTCAACCAACACCATCAACCACATGTTATCTGATCATTCACTCATTTCCTGTTTGTGGGACCTTGCTGTGTGCAAATGGGCTGCCGTGATTCCCTACATGACAACACTGGCTGCACTTCAAAGGTAGTTCATTAGAATCAGAGAATGATACAGCACAGAAGGAGGCCATTCGGCCCATCGTGCCTGTGCCGACTCTTTGGAAGAGCTATCCAATTATTCCCACTCCCCCCTACCCTTTCCCCATAGCCCTGTGGATGTGAAGCATTTTGGGACTTCCTCTGGGTGGCATAAGATGGTGTAGAAGTGCAAATTTCTTTAGCAGAGAGCTGCCAAGTATACTTTGACGAGTAATTTATCGAACCATAGAATGGTTACAGCACGGAAGGTGGCCATTCGGCCCGTTGAGCCCGTGCCGGCTCTCTGCAAGAGCACCTCAGCTAGTCCCACTCCCCCGCCCTTTCCCCGTAGCCCTGCAAATTTCTTTCCTTCAGGTACTTATCCAACTCCCTTTTGAAAGCTAAGATTGAGTCTGCCTCCACCACCCTCTCAGGCAGTGCATTCCAGATCTTAACCACTCGCTGCGTAAAAAAGTTTTTTCTTATGTCGCCTTTGGTTCTTTTGCCAATCACCTTAAATCTGTGTCCTCTGGTTCTCGACCTTTCCACCAATGGGAACAGTTTCTCTCTATCTACTCTGTCCAGACCCCTCATGATTTTGAACACCTCTATCAAATCTCCTCTCAACCTTCTCTGCTCCAAGGAGAACAACCCCAGCTTCTCCAGTCTATCCACATAACTGAAGTCCCTCATTCCTGGAATCATTCTCGTAAATCTTTTCTGCACCCTCTCTAAGGCCTTCACATCCTTCCTAAAGTGCGGTGCCCAGAATTGGACACAGTACTCCAGTTGGGGCCGAACCAGTGTTTTATACAGGTTCATCATAATTTCCACACTTTTGTACTCTATACCTCTATTTATGAAGCCCAGGATCCCGTGAGCCTTTTTAACTGCTTTCTCAACCTGCCCTGCCACCTTCAACGATTTGTGCACATGTACCCCCAGATCTCTCTGTTCGTGCACCCCCTTTAGGATTGTACCATTTAGTTTATCTGTCCTCTCCTCATTCTTTCTACCAAAGTGTATCATTTTGCAACTTTCTACGTTAAATTTCATCTGCCACGTGTCTGCCCATTTCACCAGCCTCTCTATGTCTTCCTGAAGTCTATCACTATCCTCACTGTTCACTATACTTCCAAGTTTTGTGTCATCTGCAAATTTTGAAATTGTGCCCTGTACACCCACGTCCAAGTCATTAATATATTTCAAGAAAAGCAGTGGTCCTAGAACCAACCCCTGGGGAACACCACTGTATACCTTCTTCCAGTCCGAAAAACAACCATTCACCACTACTCTCTGTTTCCTGTCACTTAGCCAATTCCGTATCCATGCTGCCACTGTCCCTTTTATTCCATGGGTTTCAACTTTGCTGTCAAGCCTATTATGTGGCACCCGATCAAACGCCTTTTGGAAATCCATGTACACTACGTCAACCGCATTGCCCTCATCAACCCTCTGTTACCTCATCAAAAAACTCAATCAAGTTAGTTAAATACGATTTGCATTTAACAAATCCATGTTGGCTTTCCTTAATTAATCCACACTTGTCCAAGTGACTGTTAATTTCATCCCTGATTACTGTTTCTAAAAGTTTCCCCACTACCGAGGTCAAACTGACTGGCCCATACGAAAGAAAGACTTGCATTTATATAGCGTCTTACACAACCACCAGACGTCTCAAAGCGCTTTACAGCCAATTAAGTACTTTTTGAAGTGTAGTCACTGCTGTAATGTAGTTGCTGGGTTTATCTTCACACCCTTTTTTGGACAATGGTGTAACATTTGCAATTCTCCAGTCCTCTGGCACCACCCCCGTATCTAAGGAGGATTGGAATATTATGGCCAGTACCTCCGCGATTTCCTCCCTCAATTCCCTCAGCATCCTAGGATGCATCCCATCCGCTCCTGGTGACTTATCTACTTTAAGTATAGACAGCCTTTTTAATACCTCCTCTTTATCAATTTTTATCCTATCAAGTATCTCCTCTACCTCCTCTTTCACTATGTCTATGGCAGCATCCTCTTCCTTGGTGAAGACAGATGCAAAGTACTCATTTAGCACCTCGGCCATACCCTCTGCCTTCATGCACAGGTCTCCTTTTTGGTCCCTAATCAGCCCCACTCCTCCTCTTACTACCCTTTTACTATTTATATGCCTATAAAAGACTTTTGGATTACTTTTTATGTTGGCTGCCATTCTATTCTCATACCCTCTCTTTGCCCCTCTTATTTTCTTTTTCACTTCTCCTCTGACCTTTCTATATATAGCCTGATTCTCAGATGTGTTTGCAACCTGACACCTGTCATACGCGCTCTTTTTCTGCTTCATCATATTCTCTGTCTCTTTCGCCATCGAGGGAGCCCTGACTTTAGTTGCCCTGCCTTTCCCCCTAGTGCGAATGTACCTTAACTGTACCTGAACTATTTCCTCTTTAAAGGCAGCCCATTGTTCCATTACAGTTTTGCCTGCCAATCTTTGATTCCAGTTTACCCGGGCCAGATCCGTAATCATCCCACTGAAATTGGCCTTCCCCCCCAGTTAAACATTTTGGGGGAAAAATTCGGTTGCTTTGCGCCTCCCGTTAGCGCCCTAAGAGGGCGCTAACGGGGCGCAAAGCAACTAGCGCCCGGGCGCGGCGATGTTTGCGCCGCTCGCAAAATTGACCAGACATTTTGGGGCGGCGCTAAACACTACCGCCATGATCTCCTGCGCCCGCAGATCGTGACGTCAGTCGAGTGCGCAATGCCCCGGTAGCGCCACAGACCGGATATTGAGTGGCGCCCCCTGACTTTCCGTCTGCCGCTAGCAACGACAGGTTGAGGGGAACATTTTGCAGTCGGGAAGGGACTGGGGGAGCGCTATTTAAAGGTGATCGCTTCCTGCCTTTTTTTATCGGCGACATTTTTGCACCACGCATTCTGAGAGAGAGAGAGAGAGACTTCTGGAGAGACTCAACACTGTGTGAAGGAGTTTTGGGTACTGAGCAGCACTTTGCAGGTTCATTTTGATTTGACCTTCCTTGCATCGATTTAGAAGAGACTATGGGGGCTGCGCTCTGAGCTCTTTCCCTGGGTCTCTCCATTGTTCTTTCCAGCAGATTTGATGTACAGGTCTCTCCAGGCCGAGATTCAAGGCTGCAATGAGCAGAGTGTGGATGGAGAGCAAGATTGACCCTCCTCTTCAAGAACTGGCCGGTGCCATTGTGTCTGTGTTCCATTGCTGACTGACATCACATGAGCTTCGCCAGCGCTCTGAGGTAGCGCCTCGCTCCTCGGCCTTTGTGCCTTAAGAGAGGTATGTAGCGCCTGATTTAGCGCTCCAATCACCTCCAGGGGTGATAGAACCCAAGTTTACAGTCGGAGGTGATAATTAGCGCCAGGCGCTAAACTTTGCGCCCGGCCGATAATTACGCCCCAAATGGGGCGATACTGAATTTCTCCTCCCTTTTACTCTAGATTGCTCCCTGTCCTTTTCCATAGCTAATCTAAACCTTATGATACTATGATCACTGTTCCCAAAATGTTCACCTACTGACACTTGCTCCACTTGATCTACTTCATTCCCCAGAACCAGATCCAGCAATGCCTCCTCCCTCGTCGGGCCAGCAACATATTGAACAAGAAAGTTCTCCTGAACACACTTCAGAAATTCTTCCCTTTCTCTGCCCTTTACACTATTACGATCCCAGTCTCTATTAGGATAGTTGAAGTCCCCCATTATCACTACTCTATAGTTCTTGCACCTCTCTGTAATTTCTCTGCAAATTTGCTCCTCCATATCTTTCCCACTATTTGATGGTCTATAGAATACACCTGGTAGTGTAATGGCACCTCTATTATTTCTTAACTCTAGCCATATAGATTCTATCCTTGACCCCTCCAGGACATCTTCCCTCTCCCGCACTGTAACATTCTCCTTAACCAATACTGCCACACCACCTCCTATCTTTCCTTCCCTATCTTTCCTGAACACTTTATAACCAGGAATATTTAATACCCAATCCTGCCCTTTTTTGAGCCAGGTCTCCGTTATTGCCACAACATCATATTCCCATGTGGCTGTTTGCACCTGCAGCTCACCAACCTTGTTTACTATGCTTCGTGCGTTCACATACATACACTGTAAACCCATCTTAGACCATCTCTCTTAGTTTGACCCCAGCTAATACCTTACTATTTCTTACTTTAATGCTCTCTGCCTCTCCCAATCCTTTGAGCACTTTATTTCCCCTTTCTAATGTTACATCCTGGTGTCCATCCCCCTGCCAAATTAGTTTAAACCCTCCCCAACAGCACTAGCAAACCTCCCCGCGAGGATATTGGTTCCGGCCCTGTTGAGGTGCAACCCATCCGGCCTGTACAGGTCCCACCTCCCCTGAACCAGTCCCAATGCCCCAGGAATCTGAAGCCATCCCTCCTGCACCATCTCTCCAGCCACGCATTCATCTGCCCTATCATCCTATTTCTATGCTCACTAGCGCATGGCACCGGGAGTAATCCGGAGATTACTACCTTTGAGGTCTTGCTTTTTAATCTCTTTCCTAGCTCCCTGAAATCTGCCTGCAGGACCCCATCCCTCTTTCTACCTATGTTGTTGGTACCGATATGGACAACGACCTCTGGCTGTTCACCCTCCCCCCTCAGAGTGTCCTGCAGTCGCGCAGTGACATCCTTGACCCTGGCACCAGGGAGGCAACATACCATCCTGGAGTCACGTCTGTAGCTGCAGAAACGCCTGTCTGCTCCCATAACTATCGAATCCCCTACCACGATTGCTTTCCCTCTCCTCCTCCTCTACCGCCCCCCCGTACAGCTGAGCCACCCGTGGTGCCACAGACTTGGCTCTGGCTGTACTCCCCAGAGGAACCATTGCCCTCACCAGTACTCAGAACTGAATACTGGTTGGAGAGCGAGATGGGCTCAGGGGACTCCTGCACTACCTGCCTGGTCCTCCTTGTCTGTCTGACGGTCACCCATTCCCTCTCTGCCTGCGCACTCATTAGCTGCGGGGTGACCACCTCCTGAAACCTGCTATCCACGAAGCTCTCAACCTCGCGGATGCACCGCAGTGACGCCAGCTGCTGCTCATGCTCCGAAACCCGGAGCTCGATCTCCTCCAGCTGACGACACCTCCTGCACATGTGGCTGTCCAGGACACGGGAAGCATCCTGGAGTCCCCACATGGCACAGGATGTGCATTCGCAGGACTGAGCTGCCCTGCCATGCCTTTACTTAATAGACTATTAACTAGAAACACTTACCAGCTACTCATCAATCAGCTCCTTCCCTGGTTGTGACGTCACTTTAGCTGTTTTGCAGTTGTTGCTTTTGTTGTTGTTGTTTTCGCTGGAGGTTCTCCGACTCCTCACTCCCCCTGCCCCAGTCTGCGCTCTCTCTGGGCCTCCTCACTCCCCCTGCCCCAGTCTGCGCTCTCTCTGGGCCTCCTCACTCCCCCTGCCCCAGTCTGCGCTCTCTCCGACTCCTCACTCCCCCTGCCCCAGTCTGCGCTCTCTCCGACTCCTCACTCCCCCTGCCCCAGTCTGCGCTCTCTCTGGGCCTCCTCACTCCCCCTGCCCCAGTCTGCGCTCTCTCTGGGCCTCCTCACTCCCCCTGCCCCAGTCTGCGCTCTCTCTGGGCCTCCTCACTCCCCCTGCCCCAGTCTGCGCTCTCTCTGGGCCTCCTCACTCCCCCTGCCCCAGTCTGCGCTCTCTCTGGGCCTCCTCACTCCCCCTGCCCCAGTCTGCGCTCTCTCTGGGCCTCCTCACTCCCCCTGCCCCAGTCTGCGCTCTCTCTGAGCCTCCTCACTCCCCCTGCCCCAGTCTGCGCTCTCTCTGAGCCTCCTCACTCCCCCTGCCCCAGTCTGCACTCTCTCTGGGCCTCCTCGCTGCCGCTGCCACTGCTGCTCCAGTCAGAATGCTGAAACACTGAGCGGGCTGGGTATGCACTGTTCCTGCTCCCCTGAGGTAGTTGAATCTGCCTGTTTGCTCCCTCTGCGTGATCTGGCACAGCACCTGGCTGCTATAAGGTTCTGCCTGATCCTTTTCTTTCTGGTGACTCACATTTTAGAATGATTTTATTTAATTCTCTGCTGGAAGTGAATCTGTTTCACGGTTCCTCCATTCACAGAATGCCACATGGCTGAGGAACCCAACAAAATCAGAGGGGGCACAGGACAAATCCCACAATCTCCTTAATGGGACCCAGAAACCCTTTCTCCCCCTCTGTGCCTTCGGGGTTGGGGGGTGTGGGCTGGTGCTGGGGGTGGGGGTGGGGTGTGTGGGCTGGGGGATGGTGGCGGAGGGAGTGGGCTGGTGCTGGGGGTGGGGTTGGGAGGTGTGGGCTGGGGGTGGGGGTGGGGGTGGGGGGGTGTGGGCTGGTGCTGGGGGTGGGGGTGGGCGGGTGTGGGGCGGATGGGGGTGGGGGCTGAGGGTGGGGGTGGGGGTGTGTGGGGGGGATGGGGGTGTGGGCTGGTGCTGGGGTTGGGGGTGGGGGTGGGGGTGGGGATGGGGGTGGGGGTGGGGGGGGTGGCTGGGGGTGGTGGGGGGTGGGGATCCCGTATCGGTACACGGCCAGTGGGGTGGTCCATACCCCTGAGGACGCCCCGCCTTTCTCCGCCACATTCCCGGGACGCGGGAACCGTCTCCTCTTTGCCTCATTTCCCCCTCGGCTGTTCTGCTGTCGCCATTTACTCCTCCTCTGAATCCATCTCTTGTTTCTTTACTTGTCATCTCCTTTCGCCTCACTCCATCATCCCTTTTGTCATTTAATCTCTCCGGCTCTCCACCCTAGCACAGACCTTCCCTTTTGACGATAGGTCATCAACTGAAACGTTAACTCTGTTTCTCCCTCCCCAGATGCTGCCTGACCTGCTGAGTATATCCAGCATTTTCTGTTTTTATTAAACCATTCATTATGTCCACTTGCTCCTAATAGGCAAACTACACTACAACATTGACTACAGTTCAAAAGTACTTCATTGGCTGTAAAGCGCTTTGGGACATTGTCAAAGGCGCTATATAAATGCAAGTCTTTCTTTCTTTAAACACTGTTAAAAGTATTGCATGAGACCTGGAGCGCATGTCCTGTAAGTGCCCACAAACTAACCCCATTACTCCAGCTTCAATGATAGGTGATAAGAGGGTATAAAACTGGTCCACCAAGCCTCTTAGTGCTGTGCCATTCACAGGAACATTATACAAAATCGTATTCAATGAGTTTTTTTCTACCATATTTCACCTGTCCATAACCTTTCTTTTTCTTTTTTTTTCTTCGTTCCTGAGATGTGGGCATCGCTGGCAAGGCCAGCATTTATTGCCCATCCCTAATTGCCCTTGAGAAGGTGGTGTTGAGCCACCTCTTGAACCGCTGCAGTCCATGTGGTGAAGGTTCTCCCACAGTGCTGTTAGGGAGGGAGTTCCAGGATTTTGACCCAGCGACGATGAAGGAACGGCCGATATATTTCTAAGTCAGGATGGTGTGTGACTTGGAGGGGAACTTGGAGGTGGTGGTGTTCCCATGTGCCTGCTGCCCTTGTCCTTCTAAGTGGAAGAGGTCGCTGGTTTGGGAGGTGCTGCCGAAGAAGCCTTGGCGAGTTGCTGCAGTGCATCTTGTAGATGGTGAGTGCAGAACCTGCTTACTAGCGGACTAGTAGTGCTCGTTCAGTAATGATGTAAAAACAGCACTCCCATTCTAACCAGAAGGTCCTTTCCATTGCAATAAGTCGGAGATTAATCGAAGCCCTGAAAAGAAGTCCCTTGCTGGTGAAACCCCTGTGAATACAGCATTAACTGACGTGTACTGTATACATTAACGGGTGTTCTTTATAAACAAGCACGTATAAAAGTTTACGCAATGAGGTCGGATGAAGCAATTATCCAATTTCACTGCACGGAATGGTTTATATAGTCTCTTTGGGACAATAACATGAGAGTGCATTAAAGAGCGGAGTTGTGACTTGGATCAGTGTTTCCCAGTGTTTGACTCACCTTCTTCACCAAACTGTGGCACCAGATTGCCTCAATGAATTAGTTAACGGCTTTATAATATGCAAGCTTCCTATTAAGCGTTTTGAGTGAAATCCGTGCTTTCCTCTCTTAGCACATTATGGACCATTATACGTAGAAATGCTTTGGAAATTATTTACCAGTTTCGGCCACTGCAATCAAATGAAATCGCACAGGACAGAAGTGGTAATATCCCAATGCACTCAGCTTATCGATTCCTCAGTACAGCAGTTTCTGACTAACCTACATAGGATTACACAGAACGTACAGCACAGAAACAGGCCATTCAGCCCAACTGGTCCATGTTTCTGCTCCACACGAGCCTCCTCCCAGCCCTCTTCATCTCACCCTATCAGTATCTCTTTCTATATGTCAGCTGTGGCTCAGTGGGTTTCACTCTCACCTTGGAGTCAGAAGGTTGTGGGTTCAAGTTCCCACTCCAGTGAGACTTGAGCACATAAACCAAGCTGACACTCCCAGTGCAGTGCTGAGGGGGTGCCGTCTTTTAGCTGAGATGTTAAACCGGGGCCCCGTCTGCCCCCTCAGGTGGACAAAAAACATCCCATGGCACAATTTCGAAGAAGAGCAGGGGCGCTCTCCCCGATGTCCTGGCCAATATTTATCCCTCAATCAACATCAGTAAACAAACAGATTATCTCATTGCTGTTTGTGGGAGCTTGCTGTGCGCAAATTGGCTGTCGTGCTTCCTACATTACAACAGTGACTATACTTCAAAAATACTTCATTGGTTGCAAAGCGCTTTGAGACATCCTAAGATTGTGAAAGGCGCTATAGAAATGCGCGTTCTTTCTTTTCTCTTTGACCGAGCTGTTTGACAAAGGGTGTGTAAATAGCGAAGGAAGACTTATACGGGTCGGTGGGGCGGGCGGTGTGGGGGTCGGGTTGGGGTGTTCCTTGAAATGAGAGGAATCCCGAAACCGGCCCTGATTATGCCCTGAAACATGGTGAGATCCAGCGCAGGGTGAAAGGAGCCAGGAGTTGCCAGCTCACTGGATCGCACTGCTATCAGAAGGCACTTACAATGTGCTCTGCTTGTGCCCATCTCACGGTGCGTTTGAGGTCAGTTGCTGCTCTTTTGAGGAAATGGCTGGAGGGCATTTCACAGCTGCATTAAGAACACAAATTAAATATCAAATGAAGCCCATAAATACTGGCACAGTTTCACTTTGTGATATTTAATGTTATTCATTTGCAAGCATAAGCTGGAGGAGGGAGTTTGATTGATTCCATATGCTTTGATGTCCTTCCAAGGACATTTGGTAATGGTGATTTCAGCTATAGTCTACAGTTCGAATTTATGTTTCTCTTTCTTCCATTCCCTTCCCTAGTCCCTGTAGTAAAAGCTTTGTAATAATCCCCAACTCAAGACCCCTCCAACCCACATAAGTCTTCCTTAGCTATCCACGCATCCTTTTGTCTCTTTAATGTCCTAATACTTCTGCCCATTACTTGAGGGGGTCGATAGAGAGAAACTATTTCCTCTGGTGGGGGGAAGTCCAGAACAAGGGGGCAGAACCTTAAAATTAGAGCCAGGCCATTCAGGGGTGATGTCAGGAAGCACTTCTTCACACAAAGGGTGGTGGGAATCTGGAACTCTCTTCCCCAAAAGGCTGTTGAGGCTGGGGGTGGGGGGTCAATTGAAAATTTCAAAACTGGGATCGATAGATTTTTGTTGGGTAAGGGTATTAAGGGTTATGGAACCAAGGTGGGTAGAGGGAGTTAAGATACAGATCAGCCATGATCTCATTGAATAGTGGAACAGGCTCGAGGGGTTGAATGGCCTCCTCCTGTTGCTGTGTAACAGGCTCGAGGGGCTGAATGGCCGCCTCCTGTTCCTATGATCCTATGTTCCTTGACTGAGGTTACATCATTCCACTCATGATTCCTCTCTCGGTTATATTTTCCTCCTCCCCTTTTCCTGATTGTATTAATATGCCTGGCCTCCTTTTATTTTCCACTTTTGAAGGCTCCGCTCCTGAAACGTGATCTTGTCTGTTCTCTCTGCTGATGCAGACTGGCCCAGTTCCCGTCATAATCCTCGGTCCACAGGATAGGGTGTTGCTATGCTGTAGAGTTTCCAGGGAGCCTGTCAATATTTCTCCTTCCATCTACCTGTTGGCAGGCTTGCTTGCTGGATCTCTGGGCAGCTTTTGTTCCCTCTCCCAAAGGGCTCACTCAGCATTTATAATAAATTGTCCAGAGGCAGAACATAATTCCACACTGTGTGTGTGTGTCTGAGTGTGTGTGAGTGTGTCTGTGTGTTTGTGTGTGTGTGTGTGTGTGTGAGTGAGTGTGTGTGTGTGAGTGTGTCTGTGTGTTTGTGTGTGTGTTTGTGTGTGTGTGTGTGTGAGTGAGTGTGTGTGAGTGTGTCTGTGTGTTTGTGTGTGTGTTTGTGTGTGTGTGTGTGTGTGTGAGTGAGTCTGTGTGTTTGTGTGTGTGTGTGTGTGTGTGTGTGAGTGAGTGTGTGTGTGTGAGTGTGTCTGTGTGTTTGTGTGTGTGTTTGTGTGTGTGTGTGTGTGTGTGAGTGAGTCTGTCTGTGTCTGTGTGTCTGTTTCTGTGTGACTGAATACCTTTTACAAAGGCATATTAATAAAGAAACCGTTTGGAGACTCCCAAATTGTGGAGATTGGATCTTTTACTACAGGCCTGGCTGGACGCACTTTTTAACCAGTTTTAATCTGTCGATGTCTAATCAAAGGACCACATGGTGGCAGCAGCTGGACGAGAGGTAACGATCCCATGACTTTCGTGGAGCAACATGATCAATATGTTGGGCAGGACAGGTACTTGACTGCGTGGTAATAGTATATTCCCCCCTCTGCCTATTGAGTCGCTCGGGTCCCTCAGCCTCTGTGCTGCTGATGTCATTGCCTTGCAGTCATGTACAACAACAACAGCTTGCATTTATATAGCACCTTTAACCCCCAGGGTCTCTCTGTCCTGACACCCATTTAGTTAATATTGCCTGCTTCAGTTGTATTGACCATTCAGTGCCTGCTCGCTGCTGCTGATTACTGGGAAGTCGTTACAAGGTTTGCGGCCAATAAGTCACGTGCAACTCTGGCTGGGCGTATCCTGGGAGGTTTCATCACATGACCTCCTGTCTCCAACTGCCCCGCCCCCCCACGCTGCCTCCATTGGTCCCCCGACATGCCCATCCTCACGGTGCCCCGCCTTCTCCGCTGAACATACCCATCATTCCCCGACTGACTGTCAGTCAAACAGCACTTTTCCCCCCCCCCCACCGTGTCCAATATTTTTATAACTAATAAAAAAAAGTGTTCAAAGAAAATCTTTCAAAAACACAGTTTTGTTTAACGCTCCGGTGATTCGTCTCTCCGGGGTTTTTGCTGGAGATTCCAGGCCAATCCTTGGTGACCCTCCGAGCAAATGAGGCAGGGTGGTCTGGGTGATCAGAAAAGCAACCAGCTTCACCTGGGGTCAGGCCAACAACAACACATTACATTTATATAGCGCCTTTAACGTAGTAAAACGTCCCAAGGCGCTTCACAGGAGCGTAATTAAACAAAATTTGACAGTGAGCCACATAATTAGGGCAGGTGATCAAAAGCTTGGTCAAAGAGGGAGGTTTTAAGGAGAATCTTAAAGGAGGAGAGAGAGGTAGAGAGGTGGAGAGGTTTAGGGAGGGAATTCCAGAGCTTGGGGCCTCGGCAGCTGAAGGCACGGCCGCCAATGGTGGAGCGATGAAAATCGGGGATGCTCAGGAGGCCAGAATTAGAGGAGCGCAGAGATCTCGGAGGGTTGTGGGACTGGAGGAGATTACAGAGATTGGGAGGGGCGAGGCCATGAGGGATTTGAAAACAAGGATGAGAATTTTAAAATGGAGGCGTTCCTTAACCGGGAGCCAATCCGAATGTCAGGAGAACTGGAATGTGCAGCTTCACTTGCGATTGTGGAATCGCTTGTGTCAAAAATATGTAAAGTGTAAGAAATAAATTCCCTGCTCCAAGACAAAGACTTGGTGATGGTTGAGAGGGTGGAAGTAACATCGACCCAGACCTTATTTCAGAGCTGTCAAAAATTGAAGTGCGAAATGCCTCAAAGAGGATACAGCCATCGTGTGATCTGCTTGCTGATTCAGTCAGAGGATGTTGCGGTAATGGGTTCTGGTTTCAGTCTAGTCTTTCAGCCTTGTCACCCACATCATCTTGTCACCACACTTCATCATCCCCTGCAGTAGATCACCTGCAGTGTCAGGGGTTTCTGCAGTCACCCGAGAACACAACAACAACTAAACACAGTCTGCATTAATAGTCGACCCCTTTCATAGAATCGCACCGCACAGGAGGAGGCCATTCGGCCCATCGTGCCTGTGCCAGCTCTTTGAAAGATTCTCTCCAATTAGTCCCACTTCCCCCCGCCCCACCTCGCTCTTTCCCCACAGCCCTGCAAATTTCTCCTTTTCAAGTATTTACCCAATTCCCTTTTTGAAAGTTACTATTGAATCTGCTTCCACCGCCCTTTCAGGCAGCGCATTCCAGATCACTACAACTCGCTGAGTAAAAACAAAACCTCTCATTTCCCCCTTGGTTCTTTTGCTAATTTTCTTAAATCTGTGTCCTCTGGTTACCGACCCACCTGCTAGTGGAAACAGTTTCTCCTTATTTACCCTATCAAAACCGCTCATGATTTTGAACACCTCTGTCAAATCTCCCTTTAACCTTCTCTGCTCCAAGGAGAACAATCCCAGCTTCTCCAGCCTATCCACATAACTGAAGTCCCTCATCCCTGGTTCCATTCCATTCTAGTAAATCTCCTCTGCACCCTCTCCAAGGCCTTGAGTCATAGAGTCATAGAGTTATACAGCACAGAAAGAGGCCCTTCGGCCCATCCTGTCCGCGCCGGCCATCAAGCACTGTCTATTCTAATCCCATTTTCCAGCACTTGGTCCGTAGCCTTGTAGCGTTTCAAGTGCTCATCTAAATGCTTCTTGAATGTGGAGGGTTCCTGCCTCTACCACCCTTTCAGGCAGTGAGTTCCAGATTCCAACCACCCTCTGGGTGAAAAAGTTTTTCCTCAAATCCCCTCTAAACCTCCTGCCCCTTACATTGAAACTATACCCCATCCTTCCTAAAGTGCGGTGCCCAGAATTGGACACAATACTCCAGCTGGGACCTAATCAGTGATTTATAAAGGTTCAGCATGTTTCATGTTTAAACAAAGCTTCCCTTTCTTGGCATACTTTAGATGCGTAACCCAAAAGCTTCAAGGCGAAACTTTTCAAATCTCTTAATAATAACTTTGACTTGCTCCTCCGAAAGCTCGGCTTGTTTCTGCAGCGAGTAGCTGAGCGGTGAAGATTTTGCATTTGACCCTGGGACTGGGGTGAGCGCATCCAGGACCTGCATCTCATTTGACCCTGTGCTGACCTTCCGACCCCATCTCTTCTCCATCACCAAGACCGCCTACTTCCATATCTGTAACATCGCCCCTCTCCGCCCCTGCCTCAGCCCAACTGCTGCTGAAACCCTCATCCATGACTTTGTTACCTCCAGACTCGACTATTCCGACGCCCCACCTTCCAACCCTCCCTAAACTTGAGCTCATCCAAACCTCCGCTGCCCGTAGCCTGACTCGCACCAAGTCCCGTTCACCCATCACCCTAGTTTCTCTACATTAAAGGTGCTACATAAATACAAGTTGTTCTTGAATAAAGGCATTGCAGTGAACCTGAGAATCCTCGGGTTAGGAAGGAGAGAATTATCCAGAGTTCCCAGAAACCCGCAGTAAATAACAACAAGTTGCATTTAAAGTAAGAAGAGGCCCAAGGTGTTAAGATAGGCATGTGGACAACCCAACATAAATGCGCGTAAAGAGCCACAAAATAATAGCATCACCAGTGCAGACCTAATGGGCTAAATAGTAATACGATAGCAAAATACTGCGGATGCTGGAAATCCGAAATAACAACAGAAAACGCTGGAAAAACTCAGCAGGCCAGGCAGCATCCGTGGAGAGAGAAACAGAGTTAACGTTTCAGGTCGACGACCTTTCATCAGATATTCTGTGATGCAACATTCTATGATTAAGGCCCGCTCGTCACTGGCGATTACCGGTTACTGGCGAGTCACTGGCGATTACCGGTTAGTGGCGAGTCACTGGCGATTACCGGTTAGTGGCGAGTCACTGGCGATTACCGGTTACTGGCGAGTCACTGGCGATTACCGGTTAGTGGCGAGTCACTGGCGATTACCGGTTACTGGCGAGTCACTGGCGATTACCGGTTAGTGGCGAGTCACTGCCGATTACCGGTTAGTGGCGAGTCACTGGCGATTACCGGTTACTGGCGAGTCACTGGCGATTACCGGTTAGTGGCGAGTCACTGGCGATTACCGGTTAGTGGCGAGTCACTGGCGATTACCGGTTACTGGCGAGTCACTGGCGATTACCAGTTGGTGGCGAGTCACTGGCGATTACCGGTTAGTGGCGAGTCACTGGCGATTACCGGTTGGTGGCGAGTCACTGGCGATAACGGTTACTGGCGAGTCACTGGCGATTACCGTTTAGTGGCGAGTCACTGGCGATTACCGGTTACTGGCGAGTCACTGGCGATTACCGGTTAGTGGCGAGTCACTGGCGATAACCGGTTAGTGGCGAGTCACTGGCGATTACCGGTTAGTGGCGAGTCACTGGTGATTACCGGTTAGTGGCGAGTCACTGGCGATTACCGGTTAGTGGCGAGTCACTGGCGATTACCGGTTAGTGGCGAGTCACTGGCGATTACCGGTTAGTGGCGATTCCCTGGCGATTACCGGTTACTGGCGAGTCACTGGCGATTACCGGTTAGTGGCGAGTCACTGGCGATTACCGGTTACTGGCGAGTCACTGGCGATTACCGGTTAGTGGCGAGTCACTGGCGATTACTGGTTACTGGCGAGACACTGGCGATTACCGGTTAGTGGCGAGACACTGGTGATTACCGGTAAGTGGCGAGTCGCTGGCGATTACCGGTTAGTGGCGAGTCACTGGCGATTACCGGTTAGTGGCAAGTCACTGGCGATTACTGGTTACTGGCGAGTCACTGGCGATTACCGGTTAGTGGAGAGTCACTAGTGATTACCGGTTAGTGGCGAGTCACTGGTGATTACCGGTTACTGGCGAGTCACTGGCGATTACCGGTTACTGGCGAGTCACTGGCGATTCCCGGTTACTGGCGAGTCACTGGCGATTACTGGTTAGTGGCGAGTCACTGGCGATTACCGGTTACTGGCGAGTCACTGGCGATTACCGGTTACTGGCGAGTCACTGGCGATTACCGGTTACTGGCGAGTCACTGGCAATTACCGGTTAGTGGCGAGTCACTGACGATTACCGGTTAGTGGCGAGTCACTGGCGATTACCAGTTAGTGGAGAGTCACTAGTGATTACCGGTTACTGGCGAGTCACTGGCGATTACCGGTTGGTGGCGAGTCACTGGCGATTACCGGTTAGTGGCGAGTCACTGGCGATTACCGGTTAGTGGCGAGTCACTGGCTATTACCGGTTAGTGGCGAGTCACTGGCGATTACCGGTTAGTGGCGAGTCACTGGTGATTACCGGTTAGTGGCGAGTCCCTGGCGATTACCGGTTACTGGTGAGTCACCTGTGATTACCGGTTAGTGGCGAGTCACTGGCGATTACCGGTTACTGGCGAGTCACTGGCGATTACCGGTTACTGGCGAGTCACTGGTGATTACCGGTTAGTGGCGAGTCACTGGCGATTACCAGTTAGTGGAGAGTCAGTAGTGATTACCGGTTACTGGCGGGTCACTGGCGATTACCGGTTAGTGGCGAGTCACTGGCGATTACCGGTTAGTGGCGA
Organism: Squalus acanthias; assembly: GCA_030390025.1. Lineage (NCBI taxonomy): Eukaryota > Metazoa > Chordata > Chondrichthyes > Squaliformes > Squalidae > Squalus > Squalus acanthias. Next base: position 95,290,703 of record CM059437.1, on the reverse strand, counting down.
GTCACTGGTGATTACCGGTTAGTGGCGAGTCACTGGCGATTACCGGTTAGTGGCGAGTCACTGGCGATTACCGGTTACTGGTGAGTCACTGGCGATTACCGGTTACTGGTGAGTCGCTGGTGATTACCGGTTAGTGGCGAGTCGCTGGCGATTACCGGTTACTGGTGAGTCACTGGCGATTGCCGGTTGGTGGCAAGTCACTGGTGATTACCAGTTACTGGCGAGTCACTGGCGATTACCGGTTGGTGGCGAGTCACTGGCAATTACCGGTTGGCGGCGAGTCACTGGCGATTACCGGTTACTGGCGAGTTGCTGGCGATTGCCGGTTGGCGGCGAGTCACTGGCGATTACCGGTTACTGGCGAGTCACTGGCAATTACCGGTTGGCGGCGAGTCACTGGCGAGTCCCGGTTAGTGGCGAGTCACTGGCGATTACCGGTTACTGGCGAGTCGCTGGCAATTACCGGTTACTGGCGAGTCACTGGCGATTACCGGTTACTGGCGAGTCACTGGCGATTACCGGTTAGTGGCAAGTCACTGGCGATTACCAGTTACTGGCGAGTCACTGGCGATTACCAGTTACTGGTGAGTCACTGGCGATTACCGGTTAGTGGTGAGTCACTGGTGATTACCGGTTAGTGGTGAGTCACTGGTGATTACCGGTTACTGGCGAGTCACTGGCGATTACCAGTTAGTGGTGAGTCACTAGTGATTACCGGTTACTGGCGAGTCACTGGCGATTACCGGTTAGTGGCGAGTCACTGGCGATTACCGGTTAGTGGCGAGTCACTGGCGATTACCGGTTACTGGCGAGTCGCTGGCGATTACCGGTTACTGGCGAGACACTGGCGATTACCGGTTACTAGCGAGTCACTGGCATTACCGGTTAGTGGCGAGTCACTGCCGATTACCAGTTAGTGGCGAGTCACTGGCGATTACCGGTTAGTGGCGAGTCACTGGTGATTACCAGTTACTGGCGAGTCACTGGTGATTAGCGGTTATTGGCGAGTCGCTGGCGATTACCGGTTACTGGCGAGTCACTAGTGATTACCGGTTACTGGCGAGTCACTGGCGATTACCGGTTAGTGGCGAGTCACTGGTAATTAGCGGTTAGTGGCGAGTCGCTGGCGATTACCGGTTACTGGCGAGTCACTGGCGATTACCAGTTAGTGGCGAGTCACTGGCATTACCGGTTAGTGGCGAGTCACTGCCGATTACCAGTTAGTGGCGAGTCACTGGCGGTTACCGGTTAGTGGCGAGTCAATGGCGGTTACCGGTTAGTGGCGAGTCACTGGCAATTACCGGTTAGTGGCGAGTCACTGGTGATTACCAGTTAGTGGCGAGTCACTGGCGATTACCGGTTACTGGCGAGTCACTGGTGATTAGCGGTTACTGGCGAGTCACTGGTGATTAGCAGTTAGTGGCGAGTCACTGGCATTACCGGTTAGTGGCGAGTCACTGGCGATTACCGGTTAGTGGCGAGTCACTGGTGATTACCGGTTGGTGGCGAGTCACTGGCGATTACCGGTTAGTGGCGAGTCACTGGCGATTACCGGTTTGTGGCGAGTCACTGGTGATTACCGGTTAGTGGCGAGTCACTGGTGATTAGCAGTTAGTGGCGAGTCACTGGCGATTACCGGTTAGTGGCGAGTCACTGGTGATTACCGGTTGGTGGCGAGTCACTGGCGATTACCGGTTAGTGGCGAGTCACTGGCGATTACCGGTTAGTGGCGAGTCACTGGCGATTACCGGTTACTGGCGAGTCACTGGCGATTACCAGTTTGTGGTGAGTCACTGGTGATTACCGGTTACTGGCAAGTCACTGGCGATTACCAGTTTGTGGCGAGTCACTGGTGAATACCGGTTAGTGGCGAGTCACTGCAGGATCTGTGCCCAGTAAATTGTAAATTATGCAAACTAGTCTGGGTGATCACCCAATCCCAAATCCAGCAACCTGTGTCTGTGTGTGTGTGTAAATCTGTGTGTGTGAGTGTGCGTATTTGTGTGTATTTTATTGTTGTACTGTAGAATATTATTGCGGTACTGCAGTTTTTAATTGTTGTCCTGCAGTATTTTATGAGACACCAGTCCCACGCCAACATGGTTGACTCTTAACTGCCCTCTGAAGTAGCCCAGGAAGCCACTCAGTTGTAACTAGGACGGGCAATAAATTCTGGCCTTGCCAGCGACGCCCACAATCCTGAGATTGATTTTTATTTAAATGACCAGCTTTGTTGAATTTCACTTCGCTGCCGGCCATGGTGGGATTTGAACTCTGGCCACACCTGATATAACTAATGGCAAAGCCGGCAATTCTGTATTCACGGCTGATTGTGGTAGGTGATGAGATTGTGTCGTTTTGGCAGATGCTGCAAAAGAATAGTAAAACTTTTTAACTCATTGGGGTTTTCTTTAAGGCGTGCTGTTCCCCGAATCAAGGGCGCACTGGCAAGTTGTAACATCTTCTGTTACTCTGGGTGAAGTTAACTCCTGCATTGTGTGGCTCACTGATGGAGGCTTTACCATTGAGCTAACAAGCTGAAGCATTAAAACCACCATTGCTGCTGTTGTTCAAACTCAACTGGGCACACTAGGTCAGGTTTTTCAATAATTCTTGTCCAGAAAGAAAGAACTTGCATTAACACAGCGCCTTTCACAACCTGTTGTAATGGAGGGAAAGGCGGCAGCCAATTTGCGCACAGCAAGGTCCCACAAACAGCCACATGATAATGACCAGATAATCTGCTTTATTGATGTTGATTGAGGAATAAATATTGGCCCCAGGGCGCCAGGGATCACTCCTGCTGCTCTTCTTCGGAATATGGGGCTGTGGAATCTTGCACATCCACCTGAGAGGGCAGATGGGGGACTCAGTATAACATCTCATCTGAAAAAATGGCACTTCAGTACTCGCACTGGAGCGTCAGCCCAGACTCTGTGGTCAGGTCTCTGGAGTGGGGCCTTGAACCCACTGTCCTATCTGACCCAGAGGCGAGGGTGCAGCCCACTGAGCCACGCTGACACTGGCATGTTGCAGCTGTGGAGCGCTCTTCATCGGGACGGGGATAGCAGTTGAGAAACCAGCGAGACCAGCTCCATCTAGTCGGCATATAGTTCCAGCAGTCAGAGAATCGCGCCAACAGAGGCCTGGATGAGGCCCCGGCCTGGTCTGAAAGCTGAAGACTGAAGGGCTGTTTCTAAACGTGGAGGGGTTACAGATGGAAACATATCGCAATACGAAGCCAATGGGAACCAGGAGAGCCTGGTAAACGGCGGGCCAGGCACTAACCAGCTCATGACTAAACAACCAATGTTACAAATTCATGATGTCTGTTAGCAATTGCCTTGAAGAATGAATGACAATAAATCATCCGGGGATTCCAGATGGCCATTAGTTCCAAGAGCCCAAACTTTTCCTATTTGGTGTCAACGTCTGATATTTTCCAAATAGTTTAATTATGAAGATGAACCGTGTGAAGATAAACTTGCTTCTATTTCCAATTGAGTTTTTGTTTTGTCACAACCTGAAACATCTTTTGTAGCCCGTGTATGAAACCTTCATTCATCCTGCTTTGCACTAAATGACTTTGAGCTTTCAATGGCATGCGCTGGTAATGGGTAACACGTGTCTGCGTTTTCCACACACACAGTCAGTTAAATGAAGAATTATTCTCTTTCCTGCCCTTTTTCCCATTGCTGCCAGTTGTTCCCCTGTATCCGCGCTATCTTTGGCGACTGGAACACAAGACACTCCGCCTTATCACTGGGCCAACCCGACAGGAAGTGTGCGTGACTGGTGTAAATGAGGTACCCAAATACCAATATAGCTGTTTCCCACAGACTGGTGAACACTTTGTATTTATACAGCGTCTTTAATGTAGTAAAACGTCCCAAGGCGCTTCACAGGAGCGATTATCAAACAAGATTTGATACCGAGCCACATAAGGAGATATTCTTCTTTTAGCCTCAACCTGTCACATTAACACCTCCTCTTGCCTGACATCGGTGGTGGGTAAACTGATGGAAGCAATTATTAAAGATGTCATAACAGACCATTTGGAAAGTGGCGACATGATAGGTCCAAGTCAGCATGGATTTGTGAAAGGGAAATCATGCTTGACAAATCTTCTGGAATTTTTTGAGGATGTTTCCAATAGGGTGGACGGGGGGGAACCAGTAGATGTGGTGTATTTGGACTTTCAGAAGGCCTTCGACAAGGTCCCACACAAGAGATTGGTGTGCAAAGTTAAAGCACATGGGATTGGGGGTAATGTGTTGACGTGGATTGAGAACTGGTTGGCACACAGGAAACAAAGAGTAGGAGTAAATGGGTACTTTTCAGAATGGCAGGCAGTGACCAGCGGGGTACCGCAGGGTTCGGTGCTGGGGCCCCAGCTGTTTACATTATATATTAATGATTTGGACAAAGGGATTAATTGTAATATCTCCAAATTTGCGGATGACACTAAATTGGGAGGCAGTGTGAACAATGAGGAGGATGCTAGGAGGCTACAGAGTGACTTGGACAGGTTGGGTGAATGGGCAAATGTATGGCAGATGAAGTACAATGTGGATAAATGTGAGGTTATCCACTTTGGTGGTAAAAATAGGGAGGCAGACTATTACCTGAATGGTGGCAGATTAGGGAAAGGGGAGGTGCAACGAGACCTGGGCGTCATGGTACATCAGTCACTGAAGGTGGGAAGGCAAGTGCAGCAGGCAGTCAAGAAAGCAAATGGCATGATGACCTTCATAGCAAGGGGATTTGAGTACAGGAGTAAGGAGGTGATGCTACAGTTGTACAGGGCCTTGGTGAGGCCACACCTGGAGTATTGTGTGCAGTTTTGGTCTCCTAACTTGAGGAAGGACATTCTTGCTATTGAGGGAGTGCAACGAAGGTTCACTAGATTGATTCCTGGGAGGCCAGACTGACATATCAAGAAAGACTGGATCAACTGAACTTGTATCCTCTGGAGTTCAGAAGAATGAGGGGGGATCTTATAGAGACGTTTAAAATCCTGACTGGTTTAGACAAATTAGATGCGAGCAGAATGTTTCCAATGTTAGGGAAAACTAAAACCAGGGGTCACAGTCTAAGGATAAAGGGGAAGCCATTTAAGACTGAGATGAGGAGGAACTTCTTCACCCAGAGAGTGGTGAATCTATGGAATTCTCTACCACAGAAGGTTGTTGAGGCCAGTTCGCTAAATATATTCAAAAGGGAGTTAGATATAATACTCACAACTAGGGGGATCAAGGGGTATGGCGAGAAAGCAGGAATGGGGTACTGAGGTAGCATGTTCAGCCATGAACGCATTGAATGGCGGTGCAGGCTCGAAGGACCGAATGGTCTACTCCTGCACCTATTTTCTATGTTTCTATGTTTCTTGCCTTGATCATCTCTTAATGTCTCTCAATGTCTCTTAATCTCTCCTTTTGTTCTTTCATCCCCTCCCCCTTTTCCCAGCTTTATCCTTGCTTTAAATTTATTTCATTTCCTGCTTTTTCCAGTTCTGACGAAAGGTCTTCGAGCTGAAACGTTAACTCTGTTTCTCTCTCCACGGATGCTGCCTGGCCTGCTGAGTGTGTCCAGCGTTTTCTGTTGTTATTTAAGGAGATATTAGGACCGGGCTTGGTCAAAGAGGTCGGTTTTAAGGAGCGTCTTAAAGGAGGAGAGAGAGGAGAGGTGGAGAGGTTTAGGGAGGGAATTCCAGAGCTCGGGGGCCCAGGCAGCTGAAGGCACGGCCGCCAAGGGCGGAGCGATGAACATCGGGGATTCACAAGAGGCCAGAATTGGAGCAGTGCAGAGATCTTGAAGGGTCATGGGGCTGGAGGAGGTTACAGAGATAGGGAGGAGCGAGGCCAGGGAGGGATTTGAAAACAAGGATGAGAATTTTAAAATCAAGGCGTTGCTGGACTGGGCGCACAGGGGGTGATGAGTTAACGGGACTTGGTGCGAGTTAGGATCCGTGCAGCAGAGTTTTGGATGAGCTCAAGTCCTGAGGTGGTGAAAGATGCCATATAAATGCAAGTCTTTCTTTTTTTCAAGCGCTCCCCCTGTGCTAACTCTGTAGGTCGTGGCTCAGTGGGTAGCACTCTCAGTTCTTGTTCTCAGAAGGTTATAGGTTCAAGTCCCACTCCATCAGACTTGAGCACAAAATCTAGGCTGTCACTCCCAGTGAAATGTAAGAGGGTCATTTTCTGACGTTGTGCTCCCGGTTCAGAGCCTCACCCAACTGAAGCATGTATCAGAAATTCAGGAGCGCAATTTCCTGATCTCCGTTTCCATCGGGTGAGGCTTTGCACCGGAGCGTGAAGATTTAAAATTATGCATAACTCGTCCTTCGACTTTCTTTCTCTATTAGTGTCAGCTGTGGCTCAGTGGGTAGCACTCTCTCGCCTCTGAGTCAGAAGGTTGTGAGTTCAAGTCCCCACTCCAGAGACTTGAGCACATAATCGAGGTTAACACTCCAGTGCAGTGCTGAGGGAGCGCCGTGCTGTCTTTCAGATGAAACTTTAAACTGAGGCCTCGTCTGCCCTCTCATGTGGACGTAAAAGATCCCACGGCACTCTTTTGAAGAAGAGCAGGGGGAGTTATCCCCGCTGTCCTGGCCAATATTTAATCCCTCAACCAACACCTAAAATCGATGATCCGGTCATTTATATCATTGCTGTTTGTGGGAGCTTGCTGTGCGCAAATTGGCTGCCGCGTTTCCTACATTACAACAGTGACTACATTTGAAAAGTAATTAATTGGCTGTAAAGTGCTTTGCGATGTCCTGAGGTTGTGAAAAGTGCTTTATATATGAATGTTCATTCTTTCTTTAGTCATTACACATTCATTACATTCATCGCCCAGCATCATTTCCAGGCACTCTGTAACACTGCCCTTGATATCATACACTTTTCACATGGTCCTCAAAGAGCCTTTGTGGAGAGCGCACTATTACATTTTTAAGTCTTGCAATAAATCTACACGCGATGTTGGTGCAGTAAGATGTGAAAACTGTCAATATTTTGTAAAGCGAACAACACGTGCGCGTTCCCTGAGGAGGAAGCCCGAGGTGTCGATGACCTGCACTGTCACTCATCAACACTTTAAGTGGTCAATCCCCTAGACACACTGAGCAGCTGCATTGGCGGCGTCTGTCTTCACACTGTGACTCATTATAAGACCTACACAGGATGAAGTGTACAGAAGTTCCAAGAAAGGCGTTTGCGATGGTTTGGGGAACGCTTCAGTTTTGGAAACAGCTAGCATATCTTCCCTGGCCCTGCACACATAGGTACGTGGAACACGATTCTGAGGAAGACCAACAAAACGCTGGAAAGAACGAAAGAATTTGCATTTCTATAGCGCTTTTTACAATCTCAGAGCATCCCAAAGCGCTTTACAGCCAATGAAGCACTTTTAAAGTAAAACAGAAAATGCTGGAAATATCCCGGCAGTATCTGTGCAGAGAGAAACAAAGTTAACTTTTCAGGTCAATGACCTTTCATCAGTACTTTTGAAGTGGAGTCACTGTTGTAATGTAGGAAACGCGGCAGCCAATTTGCGCACAGCAAGCTCCCACAAACAGCAATGTGATAATGACCAGATGTTCTGTTATTTAGGTGTTGGCTGAGAGATAAATATTGACCAGGACGAACTCTCCTACTCGGAATAGTGCCATGGAATCTTTTATGTCCACCTGAGAGAGTAGACAGGGCATCATTTAACATCTCATCCGAAAGCTGGCACCTACTGACAGTGCAGCACTCCCTCAGCACTGCACTGGGAGCATCAGCAGAGATTTTGGGCTCAAGTCTCTGGAGTGGGACTTCGAACCCACAACCTTCTGACTCAGAGAGCAAGAGGGCTACCCACTGAGCCATGGCTAGCACAGCCTTCTTTCTTTCTTTCTTTCTTTCCATAGAACAAGAAGTCGAGGAAGAGCAGGGCAGCGCTGGATAGACAATGTCAAGAGTGACTCCTCACAGAAAGAGACACAGATGACTGAAAGCGGCCCGGCTGGTCCAAAACCGACAACAGTGGAGTTAATTCACCCCCATCGTCGCTGCCGCGCTGACGGACGAGAAGTTAGTAGTATCAGTAGTAGTTGAAGTAGTAGTACTAGTAATAGTAGTAATAGTATAGGATGAAGTGACACTGGGACTGAGGACTTTTTAAAAATTCATTTATGGGATGTGGGAGTCGCTGGCAAGGCCCAGCATTTATTGCCCATCCCTAGTTGCCCTTGAGAAGGTGGTGGTGAGCCGCCTTCTTGAACCGCTGCAGTCCGTGTGGTGAAGGTACTCCCACAGTGCTGTTAGGGAGGGAGTTCCAGGATTTTGACCCAGTGACGATGAAGGATGGGGCGATATACTTCTAAGTCAGGAAGGTGTGTGACTTGGAGGGGAACTTGGAGGTGGTGGTGTTCCCATGCGCCTGCTGCCCTTGTCCTTCTAGGTGGAAGAGGTCCCGGGTTTGGGAGGTGCTGTCGAAGAAGCCTTGGCGAGTTGCTGCAGTGCATCTTGTAGATGGTACACACTGCAGCCACGGTACGCCAGTGGTGGAGGGAGTGGATGTTTAAGGTGGTAGATGGGGTGCCAATCAAGCGGAAGCCAATCAAACTGAAGACATGGCAAGCTATCTTCTGTGCAATGTTGTTCTGGTTTTGGGAATGATGATTGAATAATGGAGGATTGTCAAGTAACCAGCAAAGAAGAGGTGAGGTAATTAATTGGGTCACACCTTAATCATAGAATTTACAGCTCACAGGGAGACCTCGCAGTCTGTCATGCCTGTGCCGATGCCAACTCTCAACTGGACTATCCACTCCAATGGAAGAGTTTTGATAGGGTAGACATAGAGAAGATGTTTCCACTTGTGGGGGAGTCCAAAACTAGGGGCAATAAATATAAGATAGTCACTAATAAATCCAATAGGGAATTCAGGAGAAACTTCTTTACCCAGAGAGTGGTGAGAATGTGGAACTCGCTACCACAGGGAGTGGTTGAGGCGAATAGTATAGATGCATTTAAGGGGAAGCTAGATAAGCCACCTGAGGGAGAAAGGAACAGAAGGATCTGCTGATAGTGTGAGATGATTACAGCAGCGACTACACTTCAAAAAGCACTTCATTGGCTGTAAAGCGCTTTGGGACGTTTGAGGCCGCAAAAGGCATCTTTCTTCTTTTTTCTATCTGGATTCAAAGCCACCCCTTCCCTCCCTCCAGCTCAGTGGGTAACTGCACCGTGTGATGTTCCGATTGTTGGAATGTAGGAAACGCGGCAGCCAACTTGCGCACAGCAAGCTCCAACAAACAGCAATGTGATAATGATCCAGCTAATCTGTTTAGTGATGTTGGTGGAGGGATAAATATTGGCCCCAGGACACCGGGGAGAACTCCCCCTGCTCTTCTACAAAATAATTCCATGGAATCTTTTACATCCACCTGAGAGAGCAGTCGGGGCCTCGGATTAGCATCTCATCCGAAAGACGGCTCCTCCGACGGTGCAGCACTCCCTCAGCACTGCAACTGGGAGTGTCGGCCTGGATTTTGTGCTCAGGTCTCTGGAGTGGGTCTTGAACCCACGACCTTCTGTAAATCACAGCAGCTTCATACATCGCACAGCGCGCAAAATAACCCAGCTAAAAATGATTGGATGGTCTGGTTGGGTCAGGTTAACCACATAACAATTACTTTAACTGGTGTTGTAGTCATTCTGTGGTAGAGTATTGCAGCTGCGTGTAATTCCCTGTGGAAGATGTGACCTAGTGGTAACTATTGCCAGAAGTCGAGTTAACTGGCTGGTATCTCAGAGCAGCTCAGACAATTCTGGCCCAAGGCAATGAAGTGACGTTAATGATGGAAATTCACTCCTTTTAAATTAAGAGCGAGCTCCTTCTCGCCACAGTAGCAAGGAGCCAAGCCGTGTGGAGTAAGTGAATCACAGACATGTATTGGTGGACAAACCACATTAAGTCTTCATTGTCTAAAAACAGCAAAGGTTTAATGGTGAACGGAAGGGACGCAAAGCTCAGCAACGGCAGAGAATGCACAGAAATTCTTCCATCTCCTAATCAGAACGCTTCACAATGTAACTGCCTCTTGATTTAATTTATTTATATTTACAATACAAGATTGGAGGAAGCAGTGGCCCGGATCATAACGCTCGCTCACTACGGTAAACGCTTCAGCTGATGAATTGTCTTGTTACAAATCATATATTGCTGATACTGCTTATTGCGAAGCAGGCTCGAGGGGCCGTATGGACTACTCCTATTTCTTCTAGAATAACAACAGAAAATGCTGGAAATGCTCAGCCGGTCAGGCAGCATCTGTAGAGAGAGAAACAGAGTTAACGTTTCAGGCCTGTGACCCTTCGTCAGAACTGGGAAAAGTTGGAGAAGTAACAGGTTTTTAAGCAAGTGTGGGGCAGGGAGAGGGGGGAGGGGAGGAAAGAACAAAAGGGAAGGTCTGTGATAGGATGGAAGGCAGGAGAGATTAAAATGACCAAAGGGATGATGGTGCAAGGCACAAGGAGATGGTAATGGGACAAGTTAAGAAACAAAAGCCTATTTCTTAGGTTCGATCTTATCCCATGTCGTTGTGTTGCAGAGCAGTCATCTGCGACGCCTTTAGCCTCTCTGAACAAGCTTTGGACATAATGGCCTAAATCAAGTGTAGATTTCTAGTTGAAGTGGGACGTGCTGATATGAACTGACTGCAACAGCCCACGATTCTGCCCAGCAGTCACACAGGGGAGAGCTTCTTATTTGGATTGAAGTGACAGTATCCATGACATGAGCTACGACAACACACATACCCAGCAGCCGTCATACATCCCGCAGGTATTTTTACAAGCAGGGTCGTTGGGGAACAAACATTTCCTTTGCATTTTATGTATTTATTATCCTTCTTCCCATGTCCAGAAGGGACTCGGGTTATAGGCAGGCGGAGGTTTACATCGCAGAGAGAAATAGCAAACAATGGATTAGTGTCAAAGGTCAAGTATTTTACAAGCACTTTTAGTGTTGATTTGAATCTTGATGGTCTTTCACTTGAATGAAAGGACTTCAAAATTACCCTATCTTTATAAATATTTATGAAAACTCTGGATTAGCTTCCAAAGAAACGGTGCCCGCCGACTCCAGCACTTAAATACCTCCTGTTACTGTCCCAACCACACCGGAGGTAAAAACGTTCTTTAGTCGGGTTCGAAGTTCCCACAGGCTGGAGCCTGTGCACTGACACCCGTCAATGTCTAACGACACCGATAGATGGCGGAGGCTAATCCATTCAGGCTGTGAGCGACTGGTAGTCATCACCGTTAATCCTTAAAGGCAACACACGGTGTGAGGAACATTATCACACTCGCAGAAACTCCATCGCCTTATGTGGCAGAACTGATTTTTGGATATTAAGGGAATCGAGGGATGTGGGGATCGGGCGGGAGGGTGGAGTTGAGGTAGAAGATCAGCCCTGATCTTATCGAAGGCTCGAGGGGCCGAATTGGCCTACTGCTGCTCCTAATTCTTATGTTCTTAACTGGGAATTTCAGTCTGGAAATACTACAACAACAACAACAACTTGTATTTATATAGCGCCTTTAACGTAGTAAAACGTCCCAAGGCGCTTCACAGGAGTATTAAAAGACAAAAAATTTGACACCGAGCCACATAAGGATAAATTAGGGCAGGTGACCAAAAGCTTGGGCAAAGAGGCAGGTTTTAAGGAGAGTCTTAAAAGAGGACCGAGAGGTAGAGAGGTGGAGAGGGTTAGGGAGGGAATTCCAGAGCTTGGGGCCCAGGCAACAGAAGGCACGGCCGCCAATGGTGGAGCGATTATAATCAGGGATGCTCAAGAGGGCAGAATTAGAGGAGCACAGATATCTCGTTGGGGTTGTGGGGCTGAAGGAGATTACAGAGATAGGGAGGGGCGAGGCCATGGAGGGATTTGAAAACAAGGATAAGTATTTTGAAAACGAGGCGTTGCTTCACAGGGAGCCAATGTAGGTCAGCGAGCACAGGGGTGATGGGTGAACAGGACTTGGTGTGAATTAGGACACGGGCAGCCAAGTTTTGGATGACCTCAAGTTTACGTAGGGTGGAATGTGGGAGGCCAGCCAGGAGTGCGTTGGAATAGTCAAGTCTAGAGGTAACAAAGGCATGGGTGAGGGTTTCAGCAGCGGATGAGCTGAGGCAAGGGCGGAGACAACACAATTGGTTAAATTGAGAACATAATTTCAGTTTGAATAGAACAGACAGGAAGGGATTACGAGATACGTATTGAAAAGTTGAACTTTCACACTGTAATATCTCCTGGCTATTAATGCAGAATCTTAACTTTGGTTGCTGAAAATTTTAGACGGTGGATGAGTGAACAGCGTTGATCGCTCCCTCAGCTTGTTGTGCGGTTATAGAGTAATTATTGGTTCCAGGGCATTATAAGCAGTGTCGTTGTTTGCAGTGAGGTACTGTACTGGATAATTCAGCCTTGTAGCTGTTGCAACTGTACTAATCATCCTGCTTCATGTCTGTGAAACATATTCGCGCCACATTAAGAGACTGAATCACTTTCACAGAAGCTGCCTGAAATGACTAATGATGATCAGATAGTGAGGCAAGCTCCCTGACACTGACGTTCTGAAAAAAGCTGACATGATTGAGCTGACCGAGATGCTCCGATCATGAAGGCACGGCCTACGGTGGTCCGGTCAGGCGGTGCGAATGTCTGATGAACGAATCCTGAAGAAGATCTGTTTTGCCGCACTGACAGCCGGGAGGCGATTTTGTGGTGGTGAGCGAAAGAGATATAAAGACCATTAAAAAGTGACTCTGAAACAGGGCAAAATAGACATCCGTCAGTGGGAAGAACTTGCTGAAGATGAGAAAGCGCGGTGAGAAACCATCCATGAAGACACCTCCTATTGCGAGGCCCGTTGCCAGCTGAGGAAGTCTCGCCTGAAGAATCAAGATCCCTGGCCTGGTGTATCTGGGATCCATGGATCAATCTGCGGCTCGTTCCCAGCAAAAGTAGGTCTCAACAGTCACTAAAGAACTCACCGCCAAAAAAAATGAGATGATATTCCGGCTGTCTTCTTCGATATCCAAGGACGAATGACAACTCATTAGAAAAGGAGATAACGTAAGAACATGAGAATTAGGAGCAGGAGTTGGCCATACGGCCCCTTGAGCCTGCTCCGCCATTCAATAAGATCATGGCTGATCTTCGGCCTCAACTCCACTTTCCCGCCCAATCTCCATATCACTCGATTCCCCTAGACTCCAAAAATCTATCGATCTCCATCTTGAATATTTTTTATATTCATTCATAGAAACATAGAAACATAGAAACTAGGAGCAGGAGTAGGCCATTCGGCCCGTCGAGCCTGCTCCACCATTCAATACGATCATGGCTGATCATCCAAATCCAGTACCCTGTCCCTGCTTTCTCACACAGAATCCCCATCGAGCCTGCACTGACACATATCCCACCCTATCCCCGTAACCCCACGTATTTAATTCCCCCTAACATATCCCATCCTATCCCCGTAACCCCACATATTTAATCCCCCCCTAACACTAAGGGTCAATTTATCATAGCCAAATCAACCTAACCCGCACATTCATGGGATGTAAGCGTCGCTGGCAAGGCCAGCATTTATTGCCCATCCCTAATTGCCGTTGAGAAGGTGGAGGTGAGCCGCCTTCTTGAACTGCTGCAGTCCATGCGGTGAAGGTACTCCCACAGTGCTGTTATGTAGGGAGTTCCAGGATTTTGACCCAGCGATGATGAAGGAACGGCCGATATATTTCCAAGTCAGGATGGTGTGCGACTTGGAGGGGAACTTGGAGGTGGTGGTGTTCCCATGTACCTGCTGCCCTTGTCCTTCTAGGTGGTAGAGGTTACGGTTTTGGGAGGTGCTGTCGAAGAAGCCTTGGCGAGTTGCTGCAGTGCATCTTGTAGATGGTACACACTGCAGCCCTCTGGGGTAGAGAATTCCAAAGATTCACAACCCCCTGAGTGAAGAAATTTCTCCTCATCTCAGTCCTAAATGGCTGACCCCTTATCCTGAGACGATGCCCCGTAGTTCTAAACTCCCCAGCCAGTATAATAGCCTCTCTGCATCTACCCTGTCAAGCCTCTCACCTCCTGACTCCCCAAAGCCTTTCCACCATCTACAAGGCACAAGTAAGGAGTGTGATGGAATACTCTCCATTTGCCTGGATGAGTGCAGCTCCAACAACACTCAAGAAGCTCGACACCATCCAGGACAAAGCAGCCCGCTTGATTGGCACCCCATCCACCACCTTAAACATCCACTCCCTCCACCACTGGCGCACCGTGGCTGCAGTGTGTACCATCTACAAGATGCACTGCAGCAACTCGCCAAGGCTTCTTCGGCAGCACCTCCCAAACCCGCGAACTCTTCCACCTAGAAGGACAAGGGCAGCAGGCGCATGGGAACATCACCACCTCCAAGTTCCCCTCCAAGTCACACATCATCCTGACTTAGAAGTATATCGCCGATCCTTCATCGTCGCTGGGTCAAAATCCTGGAACTCCCTCCCTAACAGCACTGTGGGAGTACCTTAACCACCCGGACTGCAGCGGTTCAAGAAGGTGGCTCACCACCTTCTCAAGGGCAATTAGGGATGGGCAATAAATGCTGGCCTTGCCAGCGACACCCACATCCCATAAAAACGAGTAAAACGAGTAAAAAAAACCCCTAAGATTTTTTTACAGCAAACTCATACTATGACGACTGGGCCTGGTCTCTTCACATAGTCAAATTTGTGCTTTATTGCCACCTGGCTCAATCTACCCTATCAGGACTACCCTGCTCTTCATCGAATAGTGGGCATGAGATATTTTACATCCACCTGACAGGGCCTCGGTTTAACGTTTCATCCGAAAGACGGCACCTCCAACAGTGCAGCACTCCCTCAGCACTGCACTGGGAGCGTCAGCCTAGATTTTGGTGCTCAAGTCTCTGGAGTGGGGCTTGAACCCACGACCATTCTGGCTCAGAGGCGAGGGTGCCAGCTTTCAGGTGGCAGAAATGTCAGTGGGTATCAGTGGGCAGGAGGAAGCCTCACTGACGTTCAGCAGTAATCTACAAGACTACCTGTAAACACCAAGCAGGGCAGCCACCAGTGACACATAACGACCTTATTAGGGCTACGAGAAACAAAGGCTACGCTTCAGTCAATAGACAAAAGCTGCAGCTTTCGAACTGCCTTGCACGCCATGGAAAGTCCCTGTCATTCTAGCTGCGAGTCGTTCATTCTGTTTAAAGCTGTAATCTGTTTTTATATGTCTCATTCTTCAGAAAAATGATTGGGGCTCTGCAGCTTTTAAAACGGGTTTCCAGTTCGCAGGGCACTGTTGCAAAATGATTGCTCAAGGCAATGGGCTGAGGTGAAGCAATCGTCCTCCTTTCTCTCTATTTACTTTATTTATATCTCATGCTTCTGCAATTTGTATGTGAGATGCCCACCCCCCCACCCCCCATCCTCCTCCCACCCCCCACCTCCCCCCCCACCTCCCCACCATCCTCCTCCCCACCATCCTCCTCCCCCCCCACCTCCACCCCCCACCCCACGCCCCCCCCATTCTCCTCCCCACCATGTGTCATTTCAGTAAAAGAAAAGAAAGGGAGGCTTGCATTTCTACTGCACCTTTCACGACCTCAGGACGTCCCAAAAAGCTTTCCAGCAAATGATGTAGTTTTGAAGTGCAGTCACTGTTGTAATGTGGGAAACGCGGCAGCCAATTTGCACACAGCAAGCTCCCACAAACAGCAATGTGATAACGATCAGATAATCTGCTTTTAGTGATGTTGATTGAGGGAGAAATGTTGGCCCCAGGACACCTGGGGAGAGCTGACTAAGCTCATGCATAGCAATGTGGGCAGACAATTGCTGGTGCCCATTTAACTGTACACCATGGGTAGCTAGCACTTAAAGGAGAGAAGGTGAGAAAATCGAAGAGCCAAATAAATGAAAACTAAAGAAAGAGCTTGCATTGATATAGCGCCATTGATGACGTCCCAAGGAAGTACTTTTTGGAGTGTAGTCACTGTTGTAATGTGGGAAACGCAGCAGCCAATTTGCGCACAGCAAGCTCCCACAAACAGCAATGTGATAATGACCAGATAATGTGTTTTAGTGATGTTGGTTGAGGGATAAATATTGGCCCCAGGATACCGGGAATAACTCCCCTGTTGTGTTCCAGTTGACAGTTTGTACTAATTAAATAGGTTAGGGAGGACCAGGGGTCACAGATTTTAATACAAAAAGAAAATTACTGCAGATGCTGGAAATCTGAAATAAAAACAGAAAATGCTGGAGATACTCAGCAGGTCAGGCAGCATCTGTGGGGAGAGAAACAGAGTTAACGTTAACTCTGTTTCTCTCTTCGCAGATGCTGCCTGACCTGCTGAGTATCTCCAGAATTTTCTGTCACATATTTTAAGTTGAACAAGCCAGATCGAGGTTAGATGTCAGGAGGTGGTTCTTTCCCCAGAGAATAGTGGACTTCTGGAACAGGCTGCCTTCTCATGCGGTGGACGGCGATTCGCTGAATTCCTTCAAGTGAGAGCTGGACCCGTTTCTGGCTGGGGAGGACATCCCCTCTTACAGAAGGGTAGGTACTGCAGGGAATTATCAGGGCCACAGTGATCTCCTGGCCTAGTTTCGATCGCCGAGGGGGGGTCGGAGGGGAATTTCCCAGATTTTTTTCCCCCAATTTGGCCTGGGTTTTTTATCTGGTTTTTCACCTCTCCCAGGAGATCACATGGTTTCGGGTGGGGTGGAGTGTGTGTATATTGTGATATATTGTGATAGACAAGACATCGCGATTGTGTGGGACAGGCTGGGTGGACCAGAGGGTCTCTAACTGTCCATCATTGTTCGTCTGTTCGTTCATTCGTATGTTTGTAGTTAAATTTACTGGTGTGGTGATGTAATGACAGTTTTATCCATTATATCACTGGTAAATCACCAGGCTACCGGGGGTTAAAGCACTGGTATGAGTTAAGCCCAGTTAATCAGTCACGGATTATGCAAATCTGTTCGAGTTGACCCCACAATACAAATGGATAGCTCCCATTCAGTGGATCCCAGCCTCGTGCAAACGGAGCACGAGTGCAGAAAGTCATTTCACACTTGGTGTCGTCCGACTGCAGAAATTCAAGGAGCTTAAGCAAATGCAGTTGACAGCAATGCATTTCTGAAATCAGGTCACATGCCGCACATGTTCCTGAACAAAAAAGTTACTGAAGTTCGAAGGGCAGCTGTTCAAAGTTTAATTGGAGCTGAGAAAATGTAACGGAAGGACAACATTCTGATCACAAACCCAAGAAAGGGCGGTTGAAAACATAAGTAAAAACAGGAAAGGAGAAGTGAAAACGAGATGAATTTGGTCTTTTAAGCATCAGCTCTGTCGTGTCAGTATTGATCAGTATTTGCCATTGTGGGGATTTACTGCCAGTTGTCTCATTTGTGGTTGATGAAAGACTGAAGACAGTAAGTAAACTGATCTGACACCATTCTGGAAACAGAGCGTCTCAATGAGGTTGTTGTGAATGAAGCACGCAAGCCCTGCGGAACAGTTCACTCAGAAACTCATAACGCAGTGTTTACAACTGGCTAATGCAATCAATAAAACTATTGGAGAACAATTTTTAAACGGAAAGTTATGTCACTTTGTATTCCCTCTCAGTGCAGTTTGTTGATGGAAGAGAATGGGGCGGGGGAAATGATGATTTGAAATGGAGACTGGTGCATCTCCCGCGGCAATGCTCATGGTAGCACAGTGGCTGGGCGGTTCTAAAGAACAGGACATAGCATGTAACGCGGAGTGTATTATTCTGCTGCTAAATTGGAGCTGTGGATAAGCCGGTTTCTGTTAAAGCAACAAGATGGTTTTCTAAGGTCAATTAGAGGCCAATTGGCCATCAGCAGATCCTCAGGTCAGTTAGAGCCTAATTGTCCTTCAGCAGCTCTTCGGGGTCAGTAAGAGACTAATTGCTTTTCAGCAGATCCTAGTGTCAATTAGAGATAAGACAGTTCCCATTTTTTTAATATGCTTTTTAAAAAAAAAGTGTGACTTCAGAAGGCATTTTTTATTGGTGAGGAAGTTTCTCTGCACACTGGAAGTGTGTATAAATTCCCATGTGTAACACTTGAGACACTTGCTTCTTAGAGTACTGAGCATAATTCTGGTCTCCATATTATAAAAAAGATGTAGAGGTATTGGCGAAGGTGCAAAAAAGATTTACAAGGATAAGACAAGATCTAAGAGGTTATAACTATCAGGAAAGATTGAACAGGCTGGGGCTCTTTTCTCTAGAAAAGAGAAGGCTGAGGGGGCGACCTGATAGAGGTCTTTAAAGTTATGAAGGGGTTTGATAGGGTAGACGCACAGAAGATGTTTCCACTTGTGGGGGAGACCAGAACAACTGGTCATGAATATAAGATGGTCACTAATGAATCTAATTGGGAATTCTGGAGAAACTTCTTTGCCCAGAGAATGGTTAGAATGTGGAACTCGCTACCACAAGGAATAGTTAAGGTGAATAGCAGAGATGCATTTAAGGGGAAGCTAGATAAACACACAAGGGAGAAAGGAATAGAAGGTTACATTGATAGGTTGAGATGAAGTAGGGTGGGAGGAGGCTGGTGTGGAGCATAAACGCCAGCATAGACCAGTTGGGCCGAATGGCCTGTTTCTGTGCTGTACATTCGATGTAATTGTATGCTTGGAGGAAAGGAGAGAAACTCAGGGTGTGAGGCAACCTACCGATCGCAGGGAGATCATGTGAAGGGCAGTGAAGGCCTAACTGCAGGTCACCTGGAAGAACAAATAACTCAAAATTAAAATGATCTCCTTACTAAATTGAGATACTATGAAGAGCATGAACCCAACTTTGAAGGGTAACCCCACTGTGAAGACACCTTGGTGAGGCAACAGACCCGAGAGTCCGTGAGCATAACGATCCCCACATTACAGTGCTTGATTACATCGAGAGATCTCCCAGCACTTCACACTGTGAGTTCTTTTCTTTGTCAGTAGGCTTACCGTTCAATTGCCACAAGAAGCGGCTTTAATGAAGTACAAACATTGTTCCCGCTGCTAGAACTGATTACAAGCATAGTAAATAGTGAAGGAGAAATTACATTGGAATTAACTAGTCTGCAACCACATTCTGGCAACCTATATAACTCGTACACACCCACCGTACACACCCACCTTACACTCCCACCGTACACACCCACCGTACACACCCACCTTACACTCCCACCGTACACACCCACCGTACACACCCACCTTACACTCCCACCTTACACACCCACCGTACACACCCACCGTACACACCCACCTTACACTCCCACCGTACACACCCACCGTACACACCCACCGTACACTCCCACCTTACACACCCACCTTACACACCCACCGTACACACCCACCGTACACACCCACCGTACACACCCACCTTACACACCCACCGTACACACCCACCTTACACACCCACCGTACACACCCACCGTACACACCCACCGTACACACCCACCGTACACACCCACCTACACACCCACCTTACACACCCACCGTACACACCCACCGTACACACCCACCTTACACACCCACCGTACACACCCACCTTACACACCCACCGTACACACCCACCTTACACACCCACCGTACACACCCACCTTACACACCCACCTTACACACCCACCGTACACACCCACCGTACACACCCACCTTACACACCCACCGTACACACCCACCGTACACACCCACCTTACACACCCACCGTACACACCCACCTTACACACCCACCTTACACTCCCACCGTACACACCCACCGTACACACCCACCTTACACTCCCACCTTACACACCCACCGTACACACCCACCGTACACACCCACCTTACACACCCACCGTACACACCCACCGTACACACCCACCTTACACACCCACCTTACACACCCACCGTACACACCCACCTTACACACCCACCGTACACACCCACCGTACACACCCACCGTACACACCCACCGTACACACCCACCGTACACACCCACCGTACACACCACCGTACACACTCACCTTACACACCCACCGTACACACCCACCGTACACACCCACCTTACACACCCACCGTACACACCCACCGTACACACCCACCTTACACACCCACCGTACACACCCACCGTACACACCCACCGTACACACCCACCGTACACACCCACCGTACACACCACCATACACACCCACCTTACACACCCACCGTACACACCCACCGTACACACCCACCTTACACACCCACCGTACACACCCACCGTACACACCCACCTTACACACCCACCGTACACACCCACCGTACACACCCACCGTACACACCCACCGTACACACCCACCTTACACACCCACCGTACACACCCACCGTACACACCCACCGTACACACCCACCGTACACACCCACCTTACACACCCACCGTACACACCCACCTTACACACCCACCGTACACACCCACCGTACACACCCACCGTACACACCACCGTACACACCCACCTTACACACCCACCGTACACACCCACCGTACACACCCACCTTACACACCCACCGTACACACCCACCGTACACACCCACCTTACACACCCACCGTACACACCCACCGTACACACCCACCTTACACACCCACCGTACACACCCACCGTACACACCCACCGTACACACCCACCGTACACACCCACCGTACACACCCACCGTACACACCCACCTTACACACCCACCGTACACACCCACCGTACACACCCACCGTACACACCCACCGTACACACCCACCGTACACACCCACCGTACACACCACCGTACACACCCACCGTACACACCCACCGTACACACCCACCTTACACACCACCGTACACACCCACCGTACACACCCACCGTACACACCCACCGTACACACCACCGTACACACCCACCGTACACACCCACCGTACACACCCACCGTACACACCCACCGTACACACCCACCTTACACACCCACCGTACACACCCACCGTACACACCCACCGTACACACCACCGTACACACCCACCGTACACACCACCGTACACACCCACCGTACACACCCACCGTACACACCCACCGTACACACCCACCGTACACACCCACCTTACACACCCACCGTACACACCCACCGTACACACCCACCGTACACACCCACCGTACACACCACCGTACACACCCACCGTACACACCCACCGTACACACCCACCGTACACACCCACCGTACACACCCACCTTACACACCCACCTTACACTCCCACCGTACACACCCACCGTACACACCCACCTTACACTCCCACCTTACACACCCACCGTACACACCCACCGTACACACCCACCTTACACACCCACCGTACACACCCACCGTACACACCCACCTTACACACCCACCTTACACACCCACCGTACACACCCACCTTACACTCCCACCGTACACACCCACCGTACACACCCACCGTACACACCCACCTTACACACCCACCGTACACACCCACCGTACACACCCACCGTACACACCCACCGTACACACCCACCATACACACCCACCTTACACTCCCACCGTACACACCCACCGTACACACCCACCTTACACTCCCACCTTACACACCCACCGTACACACCCACCGTACACACCCACCTTACACACCCACCGTACACACCCACCGTACACACCCACCTTACACACCCACCTTACACACCCACCGTACACACCCACCGTACACACCACCGTACACACCCACCGTACACACCCACCGTACACACCCACCGTACACACCACCGTACACACCCACCTTACACACCCACCGTACACACCCACCGTACACACCCACCTTACACACCCACCGTACACACCCACCTTACACACCCACCGTACACACCCACCTTACACACCCACCGTACACACCACCGTACACACTCACCTTACACACCCACCGTACACACCCACCGTACACACCCACCTTACACACCCACCGTACACACCCACCGTACACACCCACCTTACACACCCACCGTACACACCCACCGTACACACCCACCGTACACACCCACCTTACACACCCACCGTACACACCCACCGTACACACCCACCGTACACACCCACCTTACACACCCACCGTACACACCCACCGTACACACCCACCTTACACACCCACCTTACACACCCACCGTACACACCCACCGTACACACCCACCGTACACACCCACCGTACACACCCACCGTACACACCCACCGTACACACCCACCTACACACCACCGTACACACCCACCGTACACACCCACCGTACACACCCACCGTACACACCCACCGTACACACCCACCGTACACACCCACCGTACACACCCACCTTACACACCCACCGTACACACCCACCGTACACACCCACCGTACACACCCACCGTACACACCCACCTTACACACCCACCGTACACACCCACCGTACACACCCACCGTACACACCCACCGTACACACCCACCGTACACACCCACCGTACACACCCACCTTACACACCCACCGTACACACCCACCGTACACACCCACCGTACACACCCACCGTACACACCCACCGTACACACCCACCTTACACACCCACCTTACACACCCACCGTACACACCCACCGTACACACCCACCGTACACACCCACCTTACACACCCACCGTACACACCCACCGTACACACCCCACACCCACCTTACACACCCACCGTACACACCCACCGTACACACCCACCGTACACACCCACCGTACATCACACCACCGTACACACCCACCTTACACACCCACCGTACACACCCACCGTACACACCCACCTACACACCCACCGTTACACACCACCGTACACACCCACCGTACACAACCCACCGTACACACCCACCGTACACACCACCGTACACACCCACCTTACACACCCACCGTACACACCCACACCGTACACACCCACCGTACACACCACCGTACCACACCACCGTACACACCCACCGTACACACCCACCGTACACACCCACCGTACACACCACCGTACACACCCACCGAACACACCCACCGTACACACCACCGTACACACCCACCGTACACACCGCACCTTAACCCCACGTACACACCCACGTACAACCCCCACCCTTACACACCCACCCGACACACCCACCGTACACACCCACCGTACACACCACCGTTTAACACCCACCGTACACACCCACCCGTACACACCCACCGTACACACCACCGTACACACCCACCGTACACACCCACCGTAACACCCACCTACACACCCACGTACACACCCACCGTACACACCCACCTTACACACCCACCTTACACACCCCACCTTACACACCCACCGTACACACCCACCGTACACACCCACCTTACACACCCACCGTACACACCACCGTACACACCACCGTACACACCCACCGTACACACCCACCGTACACACCCAGACCATTTCCATGGTGTAGGGCCACAAACTAACAATCTTCTCTCAGCCACCCACAAAGGGCAATGGCCCTAAAACAACAACAACAGAACTTGCATTTATATAGCGCCTTTATCACAGGAAAACGTCCCAAGGTGGTTCACAGGAGCGTAATCAGACAAAATTTAACACCGAGCCACATAAGGAAGTATTAGGATAGATGACTAAAAGCTTGGTTAAAGAGGTATGAGAATTTTAAAACCAAGACGTTGCTGGACCAGGAGCTAGGGGGTGATGGGTGAGCGGGACTTGGTGTGGTTAGGATACGGGCAGCAGAGTCTTGGATGAGTTCAAGTGTATGGAGGGTGGAAGGTGGAAGGTCAGCCAGGAGAGCGTTGGAATAGTTGAGTCTAGAGGGAACAAAAGCGTGTAGGCAGGGAAGGTGCTTGATATCCCCTGACTCAAATAAATCCCAGCAATTCATCAAATTATTTTGACATCCAAACTGTAACTCCCAACCATACAGACAATGTGCCAATGTATTCTACTGTATGTACCGTACCAAAACTGTGCAGTGACCCCGCAAAATATGTGCACATGTTCTCCCCCTTTCGTAAAGAAAAATTAAAAAGATACATTCTCATGTTGATTACTAAAGGCTTATAATCCACCCAGAATCTTTGAGGTTCCTTAATTTGCACCTTTCAGTTTCAGTCTGGTGAGCATGAGTTTCCTCTTGCCATTAGCTTCTTATACAATAGATATTTTAGGGTAACCAGTGATTGATGGCTCACCGAGTGAGGTGGTCTAAATTCCCAGGTATTATGGCATATATCGAGCAGAAGGCCAAAAGATCTTTGGCAGCACCTCCCAAACCCACGACCTCCACCACTTAGAAGGACAAGGGCAGCAGGTGAATGGGAACACCACCACCTCCAAGTTCCCTTCCAAGTCACACACACAATCCTGACTTGGACACATATTGGTCGTTCCTTCATCGTCGCTGGGTCAAAATCCTGGAACTCCCTCCCTAACAGCACTGTGGGAACACCTTCACCACACGGACTGCAGCGGTTCAAGAAGGCGGCTCACCACCACCTTCTCGCGGGCAACTAGGGATGGGCAATAAATGCTGGGCCTTGCCAGCGACGCCCACAAATAAAAAAAAAACATAGAATTTACAGCACAGAAACAGGCCACTCGGCCCAACTGTGCCGGTGTTTCTGCTCCACACGAGACCCTGCAGGCCCACCCCATTTCAGGTAACCCTCTCTGTATATCCTTCTGACTTAGAAGTGTGTACTCAGACATCGAAATGTAAGAGAATCCTTATGTGCAATAAATTTTCCATCGATCCCCGATATTTTAGGGAGTACAAAGAAGGAGATGTTAGTTGAACAGCCCTCCAACTGGGAACAGATCACCAGCAACGAAACCTTTAAAGGGGAGAACCAATTCTAGATGTTGAATAGGTGAGTTTAATGGAGTGTTTAATGGTGCATTTCTTCATTTAAACGCACCTGTTCTGCATTCCTAATTGATGCTTCACTTTGGAAGTGTAGTTACTGATGCTACTATCAATTCATTTGAATCACTGTTCAAACATTTACTGTTTGATGATGAATAGCAACTGAGAAATGAATAATCCATTTTGTGATAGGCAACACAAATATTATTAGGTACAGAGGGGGATGTACGTGTAGGTCAGTGTGGAAATGATTTACTCTTTGATGTCGCTAAACCACCTGCTTTGTTACTGTTCCAAGCTCCGTCTGTTCTTGTCTTTTGTTTAGTGACAGGACGCAGTGGGATGTCATTTTACCTCAGTCAGACGTTCCCTTCTCTCATGATAGGTGGAAGCGATGCTTCAGCTGTACAGGGCCTTGGTCAGACCCCATCTGGACACTGCGTCAGTTCTGGGCCCCGCACCTCAGGAAGGATATATCGGCCTTGGAGGGCGAGCAGCGCAGATTCACCAGAATGACACCGGGGCTAAAAGGGTTCAATTATGAGGACAGGTTGCACAGACTGGGCTTGTGTTCCCTCGAGTATAGAAGATTGAGGGGTGATCTGATCGAGGTGATTAAACTGTTAAAATCATTCAATAGGGTCGATAGAGAGAAACTATTTCCTCTGGTGGGGTGGGGGGGGAATCCAGAACAAGGGGGCAGAACCTTAAAATCAGAGCTCAGCCGTCCAGGAGCAAAATCCGGAAGCACTTTTTCACACAAAGGGCAGTAGAAATCAGGAATTCTCTGGCCCAAAAGGCTGTGGATGCTGGGGGACAATTGGAGCTTTCAAGACTGAGACTGATCGATTTTTGTTCGGTAAGGGAATATGGAGCAAAGGCAGGGAAATTGAGTTGAGGTGCAGATCAGCCATGATCTAATTGAATGGCGGAACAGGCTCGAGGGGCTGAATGGCCTCCTCCTGCTCCTATGAGTAACACACCATGCACTGAACTGGTGAAGTGAAGTGTGGAAGGACACAAATAACCTGACAAAGTCTTGCGGAGACAGAAGCCCCTGGAGGAGGAAGAGACACGGTAGGCAGCCAAACACAGGGCACACTGGGAGAGATTGGATCCGGCCCGATTGTGCCCAGGGCACGACAGAAAGGCAGAATGTACAACATCCGATCCAATGGTCAGTGCTTTAAAGTATACAGTCAGGCAGCAAAGACTCCCCCCAAAAGCAGCGACATCAACAGGAGCAGCCCTAAGGTTCCTGCTATATTTTTGAAAGAAAGACTTGTATTTCTATAGCGGCCTTCATGACCACCGGACGTTCCAAAGCACTTTACAGCCAATGAAGTACTTTTTGGAGTGTAGTCACTGTTGTAATGTAGGAAACGCAGCAGCCTATCTGAGCACAGCAAGCTCCCAGAAACAGCAATGTCATAATGAGCAGATAATCTGTTTTAGTGATGTTGATTGAGGGATAAATATTGGCCCCAGGACACCAAGGATACATCCCCTGCTCTTCTTTGAAATGGGATCTTTTACGTCCACCTGAGAGAGCAGACGGGGCCTCGGTTTACCATCTCATCCGAAAGACGGCACCTCCACAGTGCGGCACTCCCTCAGTACTACACTGGGAATGTTAGCCTAGATTTTTGCGCTCAAGTCTCTGGAGTGGGACTTGAACCCACAATCTTCTAGACTCAGAGTCGAGGATGCTACCCACTGAGCCACAGCTGACACTAAGCCATCGGTCATTGTAAATACTTGACTCCTACTCCCTTCCGCACTACCAACATCTCGCAGTAGCAACAGGATTGGGCTGCTATGACTGAATTTTGAATGCACTGTCAACAGGCTATAGAATGTGGCTTCAAAGACATAATAGAGCTGGAACGTCAAGTAGATAAGCAATCTTGCCCAGCAATCCAAGCAGATAATACTTAATTCAAGGATGAAAACATACCTTTCTTTATACCATTCGTAAGTGAGAGCCTAGAAAACTACTAAAACGTCACTGCTTTTGTGTTATCAGGTCTTTGCCAGCATTGTGTTTAACAAGCATCGTGTCTCCACTGTGTATCTACTTTTGATAACTGCAAGTAATTGGAAGAATTACCTGTCCCTGTGAACTGCGGAGGCATTTTAATCTGGCGTAAAAATTCTGTAAAGACTCTCGAGTCGGCTGTATAGATCACACCTGCAGAAAGAAAGACAGACAGACAGACAGACATTATCAAGCAAAATTTGACACCGAGCCACACATGGAGATATTAGGACAGGTGACCAAAAGCTTGGCCAATGAAGTAGGTTTTAAGGAGCGTCTTAAAGGAGGAGAGAGAGGCGGAGAGGCGGAGAGGTTTAGGGAGGGAATTCCAGAGCTTAGAACAACCTGTGTGCCACCCAATTCACCCTCCTGATCTTCTTTCTCACCTCCCCCCTCCAGAATTCCCTCTCTCTCTCCTATTTTTACTTCCATTTGCCCTGCCTTTGGTCTTGCGAAATGAGCTTTAATTGGTTCTTTTGCATGAATGCCAAGAAATGGCAGATTATCTGGAGCGCACTATAGCTTAAACTCTTCATAATTCTCCTTCAAATTTTACTTTATGGCTTATATGTTTGACCCTGATCACCCAGAACCATTCTAGCCCAGCTTTACATTGTGTATGGCAGCATCTGTGGAGAGAGAAACCAAGTTAATGTTTCAGCTCGATGACCTTTCGTCTTTCTCTCTCTACAGATGCTGCCTGACCTGCTGAGTATTTCCAGCATTTTCTGTTTTTATTTCATTTTCCAGCATCCTCAGTATTTTGCTGTTGTAATTACATTGTGTATGCCTGTCTAGTAACTCATTAATTTCAGCTTGGTGTCATCAACAGTATCTTCAATAAACTGAGACAACCTTCAAACAGGCCTGATTAACATCAAAATGGTACATTATTCTGCGGCATCACATATTTAATTGTAATGAACATCACGCTGAATAAAACTCATGTGTAATTTATTCTACATTGTTGAAATTGGAAATTGGAAAGTTTAATCAACATTTTTCAAATGGGTGCAAATTTCTACTTAATGGCCTAGATATTCAATCGCTTCCCACCTCACCCCCACCTCCCGATCACCCCCACCACCCGATCACCCCCACCACCCGATCACCCCCACCACCCGATCACCCCCACTTCCCACCCGATCACCCCCACCTCCCTCCCGATCACCCCCACCTCCCACCCGATCACCCCCACCACCCGATCACCCCACCACCCGATCACCCCCACCTCCCACCCGATCACCCCCACCTCCCACCCGATCACCCCCACCACCCGATCACTCCCACCTCCCACCCGATCACCCCCACCACCCGATCACCCCCACCACCCGATCACCCCCCCACCCCCCGATCACCCTCCCTCCCGATCACCCTCCCTCCCGATCACCCCCCCTCCCGATCACCCCCACCACCCGATCACCCCCACCTCCCTCCCGATCACCCCCCACCACCCGATCACCCCCCCCTCCCGATCACCCCCACCACCCGATCACCCCCACCTCCCGATCACCCCCCCACCCTCCCGATCACCCCCCCTCCCGATCACCCCACCACCCGATCACCCCCACCTCCCGATCACCCCCACCTCTCGATCACCCCCCACCTCCCGATCACCCCCACCACCCGATCACCCCACCACCCGATCACCCCCTCCGATCACCCCCACCTCCCACCCGATCACCCCCACCTCCCTCCCGATCACCCCCACCCCCCGATCACCCCTCCCTCCCGATCACCCCCACCTCCCGATCATCCCCACCTCCCGATCACCCCCACCTCCCTCCCGATCACCCCCACCACCCGATTATCCCCACCACCCGATCACCCCCACCTCCCGATCACCCCCACCTCCCTCCCGATCACCCCCCCTCTCGATCACCCCCACCTCCCTCCCGATCACCCCTCCCTCCCGATCACCGCCACCTCCCGATCACCCCCCCTCCCGATCACCCCCACCTCCCGATCACCCCACCTCCCTCCCGATCACCCCCCCCTCCCGATCACCCCCACCTCTCGATCACCCCCCCCTCCCGATCACCCCTCCCTCCCGATCACCCCCACCTCCCGATCACCCCCCCCTCCCGATCACCCCCACCCCCCGATCACCCCCACCTCCCGATCACCCCTCCCTCCCGATCACCCCCACCTCCCGATCACCCCCCTCCTCCCGATCACCCCCCCCCCCGATCACCCCTCACCCCCACCTCCCGATCACCCCTCCCTCCCGATCACCCCCACCTCCCGATCACCCCCCCCTCCCGATCACCCCCACCTCCCGATCACCCCCACCTCCCGATCACCCCCCTCCCGATCACCCCGACCTCCTGATCACCCCCCACCTCCCTCCCGATCACCCCCACCTCCCGATCACCCCCCCCTCCCGATCACCCCCCCTCCCTCTCGATCACCCCCACCTCCCTCCCGATCACCCCCACCTCACTCCCGATCACTCCCCCCACAATCACTCCCCCCATTCGCCCTCCCGATCACCTCCCTCCCACCCGCTCGCTTCCCCCTCCCGGTCACCCCCTCACTCCCGGCCTCTTCCCTCAGTACTGCACTAGCGTGTCAGCCTCATACAGAGGTGAAAATGCTACCGTTGAGCCAAGGCTGCCACCTTGGCTAGGGAGAAAGGACAGGGAACGGGCATTTATCCTGCCCTGATGGCCTGATGGCACCTCCAGGGTCGAGCACCTGTGGTAGGCCCGGGAAACGATGGAGCGTGCGTTGGATCGGGAGGCGAGAGGCGTTCGTATTAGACGGTTAGCAGCAATTTGACTGAAGCCCAGGAAGCCTGGAACTCATTAAAAGCCAACGTGGGGAGGTAGGAGGAGGAGGAAGAAGGAGTTTAGTATCAAATATCTTCCTCTTTACTGAGAGATAGTGAGGCTGTACTTCCAGGGAGATGGATATTTGGATGAAATCCATGCTCTGTGGTAACGTGCCAAAAATGGAAATGAGGTTAGACACCAACAGAGTAATATTATCCGTTGCCTGTATCACAGCTACAGCTAAACACTGGTGTATGTAATAGGTCAGCCTAGTCAAAAGAAGCTGTTTGTAACCAGACTTGCACATTACTGTCATCTGTGGCTCAGTGGGTAGCACCCTTGACCTACTGAGTCAGAGGTTGTGGGTTCCAGTCCCACTCCATGAGACTTGAGCACAGAAGCCAGGCTGACTCTCCCAGTGCAGTGCTGAGGGAGTGCTGCACTGTCGGAGGTGCCGTCTCTTGGATGAACTGTTAAACCGAGGCCCCGTCTGCTCTCTCAGGTGGACGTAAAAAATCCCACGGCAATATTTCACAGAAGAGCCGGGGAGTTCTCCCCGGTGTCCTGGGGCCAATAGTCATCCCTCAACCGACATCACTAAAACAGATTATTTGGTCATTGTCACATTGCTGTTTGTGGGAGCTTGCTGTGCGCAAATTGGCTGCCGCGTTTCCTACATTACAACAGTGACTACACTTCAAAAAGTGCTTCATTGGCTGTAAAGTGTTTTGGGACGTCCTGAGGTCGTGAAAGGTGCTGTAGAAATGTAAGTCTTTCTTTCTTTTGATTACAGTTAGTTCTATTTTTGGTAATGTTGGTCCAGGTGCAGTGGTCATCGGGGCAGCAGGTAAATTGTACCCTGCTCTTCGAATAGTGCCATGAGATCTTTTACGTCACCTGACTAGGGCAGACAGGCGCTTCAGTTTTATCACCTCATACGAAATTCAGCCAAGCTGGTAAAGAAAGAACTTGCATTTCTAGAGCGCCCTCTCACAACCTCAGGGCGTCCCAACGCGCTTCACAGCCAATGAAGTGTTGATGGTAGAGTATGGGCAGCGCGGTGAAACAGCAGCGTTAACTATCAGCGCAATAATCAATATTACAAGGTCACGGTGGCCCATTTGTGGACTCATATCAAGGAGAAAGGGGAGAAAAATAATCACCTCGGGGGACTCAGCAGATTAGATTCTGCTCCGTTGTGAATAGTGTCTCCTTGACGATGTGTGAAGAGTTGCATGTAATAATCAGCCAGTGTAATTTCAGCCTCTTGCAGATTAATTTTCATGGGATATTTTTCCAGTGTAAATTACTGTTGCTTCATTAACCACAGCTCCCATATTGCAAAGACTTATTAGTTACTGCGCGTGGAGAGATGACTGTCTGAGCCGCGCGTGATAAAGCTGGGTGTAGGCTGTTTATTTATGATGTGTGCTGTGGCATTCATTCATTAACCATTCAAGTAACCAACTTGCAGCGGCTGACATTGAGCTTAATATGAGATTTGGTACGTAAACGAAAACTCCCTGATTATGTTGTGTTTCTGACCTAGCTGTACCTAGCAACATTAGGAAACAGGAGGAAGCCATTCAGCCCCTCGAGCCTGTTCCACCATTCAATGGCTGATCTGTACCTCAACCCCATTGACCTGCAGGTTCCCCCCCCCCCCACCACCCCCTCCACCCTGTTTATTTTTTGCCACCTCTAAGAGTTAGCTCACAGCTGAATGAGTGAAGTCTAAGGTTGCGTCATGACATAGAATTACATCGAAATAACAGCACAGAAACAGGCCATTCGGCCCAACAGATCCATGCTGGTGTTTATGCTCCACACCAGCCTCCTCCTACCTTACCTCATCTCACCCTGTCAACACATCCTTCTATCCCTTTCCCACTCATGTACTTATCCAGCTTCCCCTTAAATGCATCTCTGCTATTCGCCTCAACCACTCCCTGTGGTAGCGAGTTCCACATTCTCACCACTCTCTGGGGAAAGAAGTTTCTCCTGAATTCCCCATTGGATTTATTAGTGACTATCTTATATTGATGGCCCCTAGTTCTGGTCTCCCCCACAAGTGGAAACATCTTCTCTACGTCTACCCTATCGAAACCCTTTCATAATTTTAAAGATCTCGATCATCTAATTGTTTTTTCTCATCATTGTTTCATAGTCACATCCTTCATGAGAGAAGGGAAGAAAATGGAAATATGGAATGATTTGAAAACAGAAACTCTCCAATGTTGATTATTTTTGCTAAAGTTTTATTGAGACCGTTCAATCATCGAGTCTGGTTAAAAATAAAGGATAAGCCAGAAATGTTGACTGCGCGTAGTGGGAGAGATTACTCTTTGGCAATGTTCCCTTGATAGGTTCCAGATGTTTTTTTTTCCTCTCTCCCACTTTCTCCTCTCCCCTCCTAAAGGCGTTTGACTCCTTCATGGGATATATTTCCACAGGCGCTGGGTGCTCTCCAGTAACCTCTCATAGTAGCCATTCACTGAGTCTGAGGCTTGACAATGAATGTCTACAGGCTATTTGACTACTGGAGTCATCAGAGGAGAATTCAACCCTGACCTTACTTGGTTACGATACGCGCACACTTCCAGTGTGAACTCTAAGGAAGAAAGAGAGAAAGAAAAAAGAGAGAACAAGAGAAAGAAAGAGAGAAAGAGAGAAAGAAAGACTTGCATTTACATTGTGCCTTTCACGACCTCAGGACATCCCAAAGTGCTTTACAACCAATGAAGTATTTTGATGTGTAATCACTGTTGTATTGTAGGAAACACGGCAGCCAATATGTGCACAGCAAGCTCCCACAAACAGCAATCTGTTTTAGGTGTTGGTTAAGGGATTAATGTTGGCCAGGACACCAGTGAGAACTCTCCAGCTCTTCTTCCAATAGTACCAAGGGATTTTATACGTCCAACTGAGAGGGCAGACGGGACCTGGGTTTAACATCTCATCCTAAAACAAATAAATTGTCAAATGAGTGGCTTTTGGACTGTGAGAATCCTACACTAATATAAATGCTCAGCATCCTCAATGGGAAGTTCTCTTGCTCCTAATTCGCTTCTACCTTAGCAAAATGAACACAAAAGTCTTTCACACCGAGTCGGCCTGGTCCAGTCAGCAACAATGTTCCCGTTAAGCCGCGCGGTCACGCAGCGGTCTGCAGGTCCCGCGCAGGCCACTCAGCGGCTTCACA
Organism: Squalus acanthias; assembly: GCA_030390025.1. Taxonomy (NCBI): domain Eukaryota; kingdom Metazoa; phylum Chordata; class Chondrichthyes; order Squaliformes; family Squalidae; genus Squalus; species Squalus acanthias. The sequence continues at coordinate 95,257,726 of CM059437.1, read as the reverse complement.
ATGGAAAAGCCGCGCGTGCGCGGAAATCCGAATGGGCCGCGCACCCAAAAAGAAAATTAGCGGGAACATTGGCGAGCAATACTCTTGCCTCCAAGTTAGAGATTTGGGAGTCCAAGTCCCAAACCAGGATCTGAGCAAATACATTTTCTGACCGTACAACTTGGCTGCAAGGCAGCTGGTTAGATTCAGAATTCCGCGGGACAATTACTACCTCACGGAGTCAGGCGGTAGGCGAGGTCGCCTCACGAGGCCCTTACCACCTCAGAGAGGTAGGGTCGTAAATCTGTGGAATTCTCTGCCCCAGAGAGCCGTGGAGGCTGGGTCATTAAATACATTTAAGGTGGAGATAGACAGATTTTTGCAAGATAAGGGAGTGAAGGGTTATGGGGAGCGGGCTGGGAAGCGGCTTTGAGCCCAAGATCAGCCATGATCTTACTGAATGGCGGAGCAGGCTCGAGGGGCCAAGTGGCCTATTCCTGCTCCTATTTCTTATGTTCTTATGTACACCATTAATATATTGGGGAAAGAGTTGTATTTATGTCATGCCCTTTCCTGTCCTCAGAAAGACCAAAATTAGTAAACATCTTACAGTTATTTTTTTTTAAATTGGAAAAAATAGTAGAAGTTGTAAGTCAGAATATGTATGCTGTAGAGTTGCAGAAAGGGTCGAATTATGGGTCATAAATAGAAATAGAGCTGGTTGATATGTTTAACACGATGGCTTCTGAAGTTTTGGGGCCTTGGGAAACGTCAAGCCCGAAGAGTTGAGTTGGTGTAGGAACTGGACGTAAAGAAAGATATTCTGCAGTTCTTCCTGACTTTGGTTTAGTGGTACCAGGAGAAACTTTCCAGAACCTTCCTCCAGAGCCCGAGTGAAATCCAGGACATAGAGGACTGTTCACAGATTGAGGAATGGATCGATTGGCCTTCTCTCATTCCAGCCTTTGTGCAGTGTACGAACCTGTAGAACGACCTCAAGGCACGTAGCAGGCAAGTACCTTTGATGTAAGTAAATAATCTGGGATATGGTGGGCAGAAAATGTAACTTTACTGTTTGCAATTAAGATGTTACATTTTCAGAAAATGTCTCTTGCCTCTGTATGTTTTCTCAACAAAAGAACGAACTTGCAATTATATAGCGCCTTTCACAACCTCAGGAAGTCCCAAACCGCTTTACAGCCAATTAAGTACTTTTTGAAGTGTAGTCACTGTTGTAATGTAGGAAACGCGGCAGCCAATTTGCGCACAGAAAGCTCCCACAAACAGCAATTATATAATCATTGGTTTAAGGTGTTGGTTGAGGGATTAAATACTGCCCAGGAGACTGGGGAGAACTCCCCCTGCTCTTCTTCAAAATAGTGCCACGGGATCTTTTACGTCCACGTGAGAGAGCAGACAAGGCCTCAGTTTAACGTCTCATCTGAAAGACGGCACCTCCGACAGTGCGGCGCTCCCTCAGCACTGCACTGGAGTGTTAACCTCGATTATGTGCTCAAGTCTCTGGAGTAGGGACTTGAATCCCACAACCTTCTGACTCAGAGGCGAGAGTGCTACCCACTGAGTCACGGCTGACACTAATAGAGAAAGAAAGTCGAAGGACGAGTTATGCATAATTTTAAATCTTCACGCTCCTCACCCGATGGAAACGGAGATCAGGAAATTGCGCTCCTGAATTTCTGATACATGCTTCAGTTGGGTGAGGCTCTGAACCGGGAGCACAACGTCAGAAAATGACCCTCTTACATTTCACTGGGAGTGACAGCCTAGATTTTGTGCTCAAGTCTGATGGAGTGGGACTTGAACCTATAACCTTCTGAGAACAAGAACTGAGAGTGTCGTGAAAACACGACAGCCAATTTGCGCACAGCAAGCTCTCACAAACAGCAATGTGACAATGACCAGATAATCTGTTTTTAATGATGTTGATTGAGGGATAAATATTGGCCAGGACAGCGGGGATGACCCTCCCTGCTCTTCTTCAAAATAGTGCCACGAGAGAGCAAATGGGGCCTCGGTTTAACGTATCATCCGAAAGAAGGCACCTCTTACAGTGCAGCACTCACTCAGCTCAAGTGGTCACATTGCTTATTAATTAATAACATGTTAAATGTGGTGAAAAATCATTGTTGCAGCTATATTTGCATGAGGTTTATAATCAATGCTGGGGTGTTTAATTATCTTGTGTTAAAGCCCACCAGGTACTCAATGCTTTCCATCAATTCCTTGATCCCAGAAGACCTTTTCAACACAGCCCAGTACAATGAGGTAACCAGGGTTCAAAGCCTGGGCAGGAGATGCTGGTGCTAACAGAACGCTGAGATGCCCTGAGGCTTCCCCACGGCCTACAGGCACAGAACTAGGGATGTTGCTCCAACCTGTTAGACCTGTATGTCGTAGCGTGCGGTGTGCGAGGACAATTGCCTGCAGCTCGCCCGGCATCTTGTATGAAGCTTGATTTCTGCTGCTTGTCCTCTCATTCTGAACATGAGCACAAGGGTTATGTTGAAAAGAATATGAACAGACACATACATAAGCTCACCCCTAATGCTATTAATACACGACAAGAGCAATGTAACAATGTCAAACTCGGAGCAAATGAAGCAACACTTCACTCCCAACTAGAGTGCTGTACTCGGGACTTCACAGTGTTTTTCCAGAGCTTAAAGGACTTGATTATATATAACTTACTTTTGGCTACATGTATTTCCACCTTGTTACTGGTGCTACGATAACAGCCATGGGGAGGCAGGTCTTACCCCTGTAATGAGGTTGGCTGGATTCCATTCTCGTTGTGTTAGCTTCAGTTGTTACACTAGAACAGATTCAGTGCACAAACGTTCTCCATTTCGGAACAAATGAAGACAACAACAACAACTTGCATTTATGCAGCACCTTTAACGTAGTAAAACTTCACAGGAGCGTCATCGGGCAAATCTGACACTGAGCCGCGTAAGGAGCTATCAGGACAGGTGACCAAAACGTTTGGTCAAAGAGGGGGGTTTTAAGGAGCGTCTTAAGGAGGAGAGAGACGGAGAGATTTAAGGAGAGAATTCCAGAGCTTAGGGCCTCGGCAGCTAAAGGCACGGCCACCAATGGTGCATGATGGAAATCAGCAATGCGCAGGAGACCAGAATTGGAGGAGCGCAGAGATAGAGAGGATTGCATCGCCCTGTTGTACGGCCAATATAATGCATGGGCTTGCGCTGAAAACAAATTAATTTAGTACTGAGGGTAATTTTAACCTAACCCAAGGGAAGATCTTGGTTTGAAAGACGGCACCTCCAACAGTGCAGGATTCCCTCAGTACTGCACTGGGATTGTCAGCCATGGCTCAGTGGGCAACTCTCTCGCCTCTGAGTAAGAAGGTTGTGGGTTCAAGTCCTACTCCAGAGACTTGAGCACAGAATCTAGGCTGACACTCCCAGTGCAGTACTGAGGGAGCGCTGCACTGTCGGAGGTGCCATCTTTCAGATGAGACGTTAAACCAAGGCCCCTATTTCGAAGAAGAGCAGGGGATTTCTCTCTGGTGTCCTGGCCAACATCACTAAAAAAACAGATTATCTGGTCATTATCTCATTGCTGTTTGTGGGAGCTTGCTGTGCGCATATTGGCTGCCGCGTTTCCTACATTACAACAGTGACTACACTTCGGAAGTACTTCATTGGCTGTGAGACGTTCTGAGGCCGTGAACTGTGCCACATAAATGCAAGTCTTTCTAATTGCCTGCACGATGTGCCTATTTAGAGCAATTCCTCCATATAGGGCTTTAGGGGCAGTTTAAGATTGGGAACTATGCATGTTGGGTGTATTCCCCCACCATTAACAAAAGAAAAGTATGCTCAATATTCCAAGTTAATTTCAAATGCGACTAAAAGTTCATTTATAATTTATAATAATATTACTTTTGCCAGTACGAGGTGCCAAATCGCACTCCAAGCTGTTGCCCCCGTACTTCTGTTTTGCTTTAAAAGTCCTGAACACAATTTAATTGCCGCAACAAATCACTTGTCTTCAGTATGAATGGGAGAAAGCCCAAAGCTATAATCTTTACATCAAATGACGCCCTGCCTCTTCTATCCCGAGACACACTCACGCTGAAATAGTTTTGTTTTACAATGGACAGACTATAGAAACAGGGCTCTATTCATTGGAACACAGAAGGTTGAGGGGTGATTTAAAACAAGTGTTCAAATGTATAAGGGTTTTGGCTAAGGTAAATCGGGAGGGAAGCTATTTCTACCCGGCTGGTTCAGTCGTCCACTAAAGGACATGACTTTAAGATCATCACTAAATGAACAACACCGTTAACACAGAAAAACGCTCCATGGCACTTCACCTGGTCAAACACAGGGACACCAAACCAAATAAGGAGATATTAGGAGGGGTGATCAAAGGCTTGGTCAAAGAGGTAGGTTTGAGGGAGAGTCTTGAAGGAGAAGAGAGAAGTGAAGAGCCGGAAAGGTTTAGGAAGGGAATTCCAGAGATTAGGACCTAGATGGCTGAAGTCACGGCCGCCAATGGTCGGCTGAAGGGCGGGGCAGTGCGGGGCGGAGGGGGTCAGGGGAAGGTGGGGGTGGAAGATGGGTGGGAATACAAAACAACACTGAGGGCACTTCCAAAAAATCTATTGCATGGGAAGTGCTTTGAGAAGTTTCTGAGAGATGTGATAAGGTCATCCCTTTTGTAAATCTCAAGGGATTTATTGGATAGACCATGTGATCTAAAGGTCTTGAAATATGTGGCACTTATCATGGACTAGGCCAATGATATTTGATTAGATGCTTTTAACAGCTGGTAAGACATATTACCATTAAATAGAAAGGTGGCTGTCAAAGATCCCATGGCTCAATTTCGAAGAAGAGCAGGAGAGTTCTCCCCGGTGTCCCGGCTAATATTTATCCCTCAACCAACATCACTAAATCAGATTATCTGGTGATTATCACGTTGTTGTTTGTGGAATCTTGCTGTGCGCAAATTGGCTGCCGCGTTTCCTACATTACAACAGTGACTCCACTTCAAAAAGTACTTCATTGGCTGCGAAGCGCGTTGAGATGTCCTGAGGTGGTGAAAGGTGCTGTAGAAATGCAAGTTCTAAATCATGAAGCAACGTTAGGGTCGGGGATTTCCTCGAGGGTTCGCCCATTCCATCGTCACAACTTCGGCAGAAGTTCAGAGGAAATCCCCCCTTAGTGAGACACCCAGCCTAAATTATAACTTCTAGTGAAGCAAAGAGCTAAGACATCTGTAGGAGAACTTCCATGTTCATGGTTAAGAACGGGCATTTTCTCCAGGGTGGGCACTGCCATGATTCTTGATCCGGTTAAAAAAAAATGAGCCCATCTCCCATGGCATTGCCCATAGGCCGTCTAGGACCTGAAGCACACTTGTGAGGTTCACCTGGTCTGTCCCTTTAAGACCATCGTGCAGGTACACCGTACAGGAACATGGTGTAGCTCTTTTTGGTGGAAAAAAATAAACAAATAGGCTGTAACTAAAAAAAAATTAAAGGAAACTTAACAACTTAAATTAAAATTTGGTTGTCCGGGGTGATGATGCACTCCAGTCCCTGCGGTTCCACCGGTCGCGGAAGGTCTCGAGCGTGCCGGCAGACACCGTGTGCTCGGTCTCCAGGGCCACCCGGGCGCAAACGTGGCCGTGGAAGAGAGGCAGGCAGTCGGGCCGAACGACCCCCTCGACCGCCCGCTGCCTGGACCAGTTGATGGCCACCTTGGCCAGGCCCAGGAGCAGTCCCACGAGGAGGTCCCCCCGACCTGCCCGCTACCCCCCCCTCCCCCGCCCCCGCCGCACTGGGTGACCAAAGATCAGGAGTGTGGGGACTGAAGTGCAGCCAAAAATCGAGGAGCAGCCCCTTCAAGTAGTGGAAGAGGGGCTGCAACCTCTCACATTCAACATATACATGGAACACGGACTCCTCCAGGCCGCAGAAAAGGCAGGCGGCAGGAACGTGGTGTAAAGAGGAAATTCCTGAGGTCACCTGGAGGCTAATTGATGAGGGAAGTTGCTGTAGATTGTGAGACAAGTCACGCTTTACACCTGAAGTGTTGGCATTGTCCAATGTTCATGTTCTAATGTGTTTGGATTGGTTGGTGCAGCAACATGTCTTTTGCTTATGTATATCTGAGAAAGAACAAAATAAGCAGAACAATTGTAACATTAAAGGAGGAAATCCAGGAAGAACTGTACCACTATTCAAGTTTGAAGGGGAGATTTTCAATAAGGAGTACAAGGAGATTTAGGTGTCCATGTCCATAAATCACTAAAAGCTAGTAGACATGTGCAAAAAGCAATAAAAAGACGAATGGAGTGTTGGCCTTTATCTCAAGGGGGCTGGAATATGAAGGGCAGGAAGTGATGCTTCAGTCGTACAGAGGTTTGGTCAGACTCCACCTGGAGTGACTGCATTCAGTTCTGGGCTCCGCACCTCAGGAAGGATATATTGGCCTTGGAGGGGGAGCAGCGCAGATTCACCAGAATGATCCCGGGGTTTAGAGGGTTAACTTATGAGGACAGGTTGCATAGACTGGGCTTGTGTTCCCTCGAGTATAGAAGATTGAGGGGTGATCTGATCGAGGTGTTTAAAGAGATTCAATAAGGTAGATACAGAGGGCTGGATTTTACAAACCTCAGCGGGTCGGTGGCGGGTCCCGACCCCGCTGTTGGCTCCATCCCAGCCTCTGAAATGAATTTCCCGAGATTAGGCTTGTTAAGTCCCGCCCAGCGAGTTTCCCAGCCAATTAGAGGAAGCGGGTCCGGTGACATCATTTGATGACGCATTATCAACCGGTTTCCTTAAAGGGACCATGCCCAACTTTATTTTGACATTTGTGCTGTCAATGTTCTACAGCATTGAGGTGCTGCAAACACTGACAATCACTGTACAAAGGTGAGCCCTTGCACCCAGACTCTCCAGTGACTCCCTCCTTAGGCTAGAACAGATAGCAGCTGCAGGTGAGGTTACAGAAGCGATCTGCCACTGGTCAGAGAGGTTCTCCCAAAGAGGTGAGACTACACACACAATCCAAAACTTGTCACCTACAGAAAAGTGTAAATGCATTAAAAACGATTTCCCAACATTTTCTTACCTCTGAAACTCACCAGTGTACCATTGCATCCTTCACACCACTTCTGCAGCTGTCATCAATGCAGAAACATTACAGTAGACCCACAGCACGCCACACTTACCTGGCGTGGTGTCCGGACATCGGGAAGCCCGAAGTAGACCTGTCAAAATTGCAAAAAGCCTCTTAACTGCCTGTTAACAACCTGTTAACAAGCAGTTAAGTGCCTATAATCCTCTTCCCGCCGCTAGGTGTCGGGTCTATGCGCAAATCGGGGACCCAACACCTGGGAAGGTTGTCTGGAGGTGGGTTGACAGCGGGTTTCCGACCCGCTGTCAATCTTTGCGATTTTGCCGGATGTCCCACCTCCAAACCCGCCCCCTGAGTGCCGGCAAAATTCCGGCCATAATCTTCAAATGAGTGAAAGGCCGTTCAAGCGTGAAATCAGGAAGCACTTCGTCAAACAAAGGGCAGTGGAAATCTGGAACTCTCTCCCCAAAAAGGCTGCGGATGCTGAGGGCCAATTGAAATTTTCAGGACTGAAATCGATCGATTTTTGTTGGGTAAGAGTGTGAAGGGATACGGAGCAAAGGCGGGTGAATGGAGTTGAGGTACAGACCAGCCATGATCTCATTGAATAGCGGAACAGGCTCGAGGGGCTGAATGGCCGCCTCCTGTTCCTATGTTCCTACGTTCCACGTTCCTAAGACAGTCACATGCAGTGTTCATGCATCAAAACCCTGAATTGGTTGAGTTGATTCACCATATCTGCCTCTCAGAAAAGCAATGTGCTTTGAATAGATCTGCAGCAATTTGATTTGAATTTGCTCCATTTGCTGTTAATGGAGCTTTGGCTCCTGATTAATTGCTCTTAAAGAAATGCTTTTATATTGAGCACGACTTTTAAACCCATGTCTCTTGAAGAGACAGTCGTGTCTCCACATATCGTGCTTGCAGCTGGTTTACTCAGTAGAGTATAGATATCATGAATTACATAGTATTTCCAGCACAGAAACAGGCCATTCGGCCCAACTGGTCTGTGCCGGTGTTTATGCTCCACACGAGCCTCCTCCCACCCCTCTTCATCTCACCCTATCAGCATATCCTTCTATTCCTTTCTCCCTCATGTGTTTATCCAGCTTCCCCTTAAATGCATCTCTGCTATTCGCCTCAACCACTCCCTGTGGTAGCGAGTTCCACATTCTAACCACTCTCTCTGGGTAAAGAAGTTTCTCCTGAATTCGCTATTGGATTTATTAGTGACTGTCTTATATTGATGGCCCCTAGTTCTGGTCTCCCCCACAAGTGGAAACATCTTCTCTACGTCTACCCTATCGAACCCTTTCATAATTTTAAAGACCTCTATCAGGTCACCCCTCAGCCTCCTCTTTTCTAGAGAAAAAAGCCTCTTAGTCTGGTATCATTCTAGTAAATCTTTTTTGCACGTTCTCCTGCGCCTCTGTATCCTATTTATTATACGGACACCAGAGCTGTGCACAGTGCTCCAAGTGTGGTCTAACCAAGGTTCTATACAAGTTCAACGTAACTTCTCTGCTTTTCAGTTCTATCCCTCTGGAAATGAATCCCGGTTTGCTTTATTATGGCCTTGTTAGCCTGTGAATATTATTCCCCAGACGCTTCGAAAGTTATTTATTATAGGAACATAGCTACACAGGAACAGGAGGAGGCCATTCAGCCCCTCGAGCCTGCTCCGCCATTCGATGAGATCATGGCTGGTCTGCGACTCTAACTCCATATACCCGCCTTTGCCCCATATCCCTTAATACCCCCGGTTAACAAAAATCTATCAATCTCCGATTTAAAATTAACAACTGATCGAGCATCAATTGCCGTTTGCGGAAGGGAGTTCCAAACATCGACCACCCTTTGTGTGTAGAAGTGTTTCCCGATTTCACTCCTGAAAGGTCTGGCTCTAATTTTTATGTCCCCTAGTCCTAGATTCCCCAACCAGCGGAAATAGTTTCTCTCTATCTACACTATCTGTTCCCCTTAATATCCTGAAAACTTCGATCAAATCACCCCCTTAACCTTCTAAATTCCAGGGAATACAGCCCTAGTTTGTGTAATCGTTCCTCGTAATTTAACTCTTGGAGTCCGGGTATCACTCTGGTAAACCTGCGCTGCACTCCCTCCAAGGCCAATATATCCTTCCTAAGGTGTGGTGCCCAGAACTGCTCCCATTGCTCCAGGTGTGGTCCAACCAGTTGAACCTCCGTTGAATTACCAGGCCCTTCTTCCAGTCTCACCTGATGTCAGTACTCAAGATTGCAGCACAGGCACCCACAGATCTTTCATTCTGAGTAGATGTAAACTATGGGATTAACCTTTAATAAAACGTTTCTGCAGGCAAACCCTTCTTTGATGTGAAAGCGTTGAGTGAAAATGGATGGGGAAATGACGTCACCTTAAGGCAGTTTTCTCAAACATTCTAATCCTTTGTAAATTCAGGATTCAAGTTACTGTAGTCACCTTGGCCAACAAAATAATAGGAACCCTTTGAAGCACTTTGTGTGTGTGTTTTTTAGCGAGTTCACTAGGACACCATGTTCCCTGGTTGTGGTCTATTTGCTGTTCATGGAGCGAGATCACATTCCGAGTCACCACTTTCCTAACACTTCCACTTTTATACTAGCGCAGGAAAACAAATCTCGACAGCTTTGCTCTGCCACACAGCAGGCCAAGAAAAACAGCTGAGAGAGGAGAGAGAAGCTTTAACTGACAGCCTTTGCCATTGGAATACATTAAGATGCACCGTACCGATCGGACCATAAAAGGGTCTTCTAAATGCAAAAGAACGACTTGCATTTCTACAGCGCCTTTCACGACCTCAGAACATCACAAAGCGCTTCACAGCCAATGAGCCCTTGCCTCAGCTCATCCGCTGCTGAAACTCTCATCCATGCCTTTGTTACCTCTAGACTTGACTATTCCAACGCACTCCTGGCTGGTCTCCCACATTCCACCCGACGTAAACTTGAGGGCATTCAAAACTCGGCTGCCCGTGTCCTGACTCACACCAAGTCCCGTTCGCCCATCACCCCTGTGCTCGCTGACCTACATTGACTCCCGCTTAAGCAGTGCCTCGATTTCAAAATTCTCATCCTTGTTTTCAATTCCCTCCATGGCCTCGCCCCTTCCTATCTCTGTAATCTCCTCCAGCCCCACAACCCCCTCCGAGATATCTGCGCTCCTCTAATTCTGCCCTCTTGAACATCTCTGATTATAATCGCTCAACCTTTGGTGGCCGTGCCTTCTGTTGCCTAGGCCCCTAAGCTCTGGAATTCCCTCCCTAAACCTCTCCGCCTCGCTACCTCTCTTTCCTCCTTTAAGACTCTCCTTAAAACCTACCTCTTTGACCAAACTTTTGGTCACCTGCCCTAATTTATCCTTATGTGGCTCGGTGTCAAATTTTTTGTCTTAAAATATTCCTGTGCAGCGCCTTGGGACGTTTTACTACGTTAAAGACGCTATATAAATACAAGTTGTTGTTGTTGTTTTGAAGTGTAGTCACTGTTGTAATATAGGAAACACAGCAGCCAATTTGTGCACAGCAAGCTCCCACAAACAGCAATGTGATAATGAGCGGATAATCAGTTTTAGTGATGTTGGTTGAGAGACAAATATTGACCAGGACACCGGGGTGAACTCCCCCTGCTCTTCTTCCAATAGTGATGTGAGATCTTTTACGTCCTCCTGAGAGGGCAGACGGGGCCTCGGTTCAACGTCTCATCCGAAAGACAGCACCTCCGACAGTGCGGCACTCCCTCAGTACTGCCCTGGGAGTGTCAGCCTAGATTTTTGTGCTCAAGGCTCTGGAGTGAGAGTTCGAGCTAAACAATAGAGACAAGGCAGGTCCCAGGCTTGTTTCTGACCTAGAGGACCCCAGCTGGGGCAGTAATAGGGGCCATGATTATTGGCCTCAACACCCCAGGGCTAAGAACAGCCCAGGTTCCTGCTCCTGATCATTATCCAGTGTGAACCTTGAATGAGGAGGGTAGAATGGCTTTGGCTGTGATGCATCCCATACTGCCAGCACTCATTGTCTAGGCTTGTGTACAGATGATGGGGGCCTGGAGGGTGGCTGGGACCTGTGGAACCGTACTCCACCTGGCACTGTCAGGAGAGATAAAAAAATAAAGACTGTTAACTAAGAGAAAAAAGAAAAGAAAGAGTTGCATTTATATAGCGCCTCTCACGAGCTTAGGACATCCCAAAGCCTTCACAGCCAATTTTGAAATGTTGTCACTGTTGTAATGTAGGAAACGGGGCAGCCAATTTGTGCACAGCAAGATCCCACAAACAGCAATGTGATAATGGCCAGATAATCTGCTCTAAGGTGTTGGTTGAGGGATAAATATTGGCCAGGACACCGAGGAGAACTCCCCCTTGCTCTTCTTCGAAATAGTGCCATGGGATCTTTTACATCTACCTGAGAGGACAGGCAGGGTCTTGATTTAACATCTCAACCGAAAGACAGCACCTCCGACAGCGCAGCACTCCCTCAGTACTGCCCTGGGGATGTCAGCCTGGATTATAGGCTCAAATCTCTGGAGTGGGACTTGATCCACAACCTTCTGACTCAGACGAGAGTGCTACCCACTGAGCCACGGCTGAGAGTAACAGGGAAAGGAAATCGAAGGATGAGTTACGCATAATTTTAAATCTTTATGCTCCGGTGGAAAGCCTCACCCGATGTGAACGCAGATCAGGAAATTATGCGGATTGCATTCCCGAATTACCGAAACATGCTTCTGTTGGGTGAGTGTCTTCACCAGGAGAGCAACATCGGAAAATGACCCCTTTACATTTCAGGAGACAGAAGTTCCATTCTTACATTGGGGATTTAAGTTTTGCAAAAGGGTTTTTTAACATTTTCAACCCTTTTTTTAAGATTGCTTTACCTTTTTATAATTCTAGCAGTAACCTTGGATCAACTGCATGCTTTAAGCCTATCTGATGGTCATGAAGCGGATATTTTGGGATGTCTTTCAAAGGGTTTTTTTTAAGCCAAATGTTATTCAATTGTCTATTTAAGTTCCAACTTGTACTGAAGAGACAAGGTATCTTCTGTAGTAAAGGCTTGGCACTAACTTGAACATTTGATGTCCCCTGTGCGCAGACATATAACATTTCACGGCCCACTTTTAATCTGTTCCACATAATTATCAAAAATGTTTGGACCTTGTTGGATTTCCATTTGAGGATTTGCTGCAAATTTTGCTCTAGTCGGGAAGGGGAATCGTAAAGAAGGCAAATAATATCGGCATTAAATGCCAGGGGCATTTGTTGATATTTAGAATCATAGAATCATAGAACAGAACCATAGAACAGTACAGCATAGAAGGAGGCCATTCTTTCGAAGAGCAATCCAGTTAGTCCCACTCCCCGGCTCTTTCCCCAATCTCTGCAACTTTTTCTCCTTTAAGTACTTATCCAATTCCCTTTTGAAGGCTACGATTGAGTCTGCCTCCACCACCCTATCAGGCAGCACATTCCAAATCCTAACCACTCGCTGCGTAAAAAAAGTTTTTCCTCATGTCGCCTCTGGTTCTTATGCCAATCTCCTTAAATCTGTGCCCTCTGGTTATCGACCCTTCATCCATTGGAAACAGTTAGGGGTGAATCCATGTTTATCTAGGACAGGGTTGTCCAAACTACAGCCCTTGGGCCGCATGCGTGCCCCCCTGCTCCCTGGCAATCTGCCACTCAAACCCCAGCCAACTCATCTCTATTGGTTTGTTCCATTTGAGTTTTGTGCACTTGTTTTGAAATCCCTCCATGGCCTCGCCCCTCCCTATCTCTGCCACCTCCTCCAGCCCTACAACCCTCCGAGATCTCTGCGCTCCTACCATTCTGACCTCTTGTCTATTTGTCCACTTCCTTCACCCCACCATTGGCGGCCGCGCTATCAGCCATCTAGGGCTTAAGCTCTGGAATTTCCTCTCTCAGCCTCTCCGCCTCTCTCTCCTCCTTTAACATCCTCTTTGAAACCTACCTCTTTGACTAAATTTTTGGTCAGCTCTCCTAATGTCTCCTTCTTTAGCTCGGCATCCATCTTTTGTCTGATTACACTCCTGTGAAGCAACTCAGGATGTTTTACTACGTTAAAGGCGCTATAGAAATGCTAGTTGTTGAAAGGGCTGTTTTAACACTGTTTATCCAACCAACATCATGTAGGGGGTGGTGTGTAGGGGTCAGCCTCACCTCTGACTCAGTGAGCGGTTCGAATCGCTCCCACGCCCCTGGTTCTAGACCTATTACTTATTTAGGGGTTGTGAACAAAGATGCAGTAGGCAACAGGTTTGATGAAAGAATTTTGACTTTATTAAAAGAAAAAGGTAACAAACTTAAAACACTCTTAATGCTTAAACGCAGGTTGGGGAACACACAGTACAGGTGAGGGAGAATGACAATATACAAAAAAAACCTTATCCCTCCCAAAAATCCCACTATCTAGCTAGGTTTTGGTTTCAGGAGATCAGGGATAATGCTCACCAAACAGGGGTTTTGACAGCTCGAAATACAGCCAGGTAAGTTGATTACGATTTTGAGGTACTCTCTTTTTGTCCTTTGGGGCCTGCCGACCCCACGTGGTACCAGTCTGTGAAATCTGCGAGGGCTCCTCAGTCGGGTGGAGTCCGCAGATGCGGTAGGGCGCGGTTATGGATTTTTCTGGTAAGACCCACTTTTCTTTGGTAGAAATAGGGAAAATAAAGTGTTTGTTGGATACTTTATCTTGTAGAGTGGAAACTTCGGGTTTTGTTCTTCCAATGGTGGTCTGGTCGTCGAGTTTTGTTGCGGTTGGGGTCCGGTTGGCGGTCTTTGGTGTTGGCTCGGTCGCGGCGGCCTAGATCATTACCTGAGTGGTGGTAATGATCTGAAGGTCCTGGTGGTTGGTCGTTGCGCGGGGCCTTGGTCCCCGCGGTACTTTTAAATGGCGGTCTACATCGTGGAGCCCTTGGTGGCTCTGGTAGTTGATTGATTGCGTTGGAGGCCTGTCGGGGCGGTACCTTCTGGGGCTGGACCATGGGTTGAGCGATGCCGACTCGCTCCCAGCCTCCAGTGACCTTGGCTAGTGGCTGCTAGTGCTAGACCGTGTGCTGAGCGATGCCGACTCGCTCCCAGTGGTCTCAGCTCTAGCCCTTGCCTGGCCTTGTCTGTCCTTGCCTTCGATCTCGCCCCGGGTCTGCCTCATGGCCTTGCTGCTTCTCTCCTCCTCCTACTCGTGTCGTGTGGCCCTCTGTAGCTGTGGGTAGCTTGCTGTGTGTGCTGGGGGAATAGGCCCTCAATTGTACTGTTTCAGGTCCATTGTCTTAGGTTTTGGCGGGCTCCTTAGGTTTTGATGGCTTTAACTGTATGTTTACTTGTCCTGATGGCTTCCGATGTCTTCCGTTTAGGCAGGGCCTTTATCTGCGCAACACGGTGGCATAGTGGTTAGCACTGGTGCCTCACAGCGCCAGAGACCCGGGTTCAAATCTGGCCTCGGGTGACTGTCTGTGTGGAGTTTGCACATTCTCGCTGTGTCTGCGTGGGTTTCCTCCGGGTGCTCCGGTTTCCTCCCACAGTCCAAAAATGTGCGGGTTAGGTTGATTTGGCTATGATAAATTGACCCTTAGTGTTAGGGGGGGATTAAATATGTGGGGTTACAGGGATAGGATGGGATATGTTAGGGGGAATTAAATACGTGGGGTTACGGGGATAGGGTGGGATATGTGTCGGTGCAGGCTCGATGGGGATTCTGTGTGAGAAAGCAGGGACAGGGTACTGGATTTGGATGATCAGCCATGATCGTATTGAATGGTGGAGCAGGCTCGACGGGCCGAATGGCCTACTTATGTTTCTATGTAAATCTCGCCTCCTTTGTCTTAGGTTTTTGGTGGGCTTGTTAATCTGTCCCTGTAGATACTGGGCTAATTGGGTTTTGATGGGGTGATGGGTGTATTGAATGTTTTATTGTTTTCAAGCTTCTAGCATCCTGTATGGGCCTGGGGATATTCAAAAGGTGACTTGAATTATTCAATTTTGGATGTGTTGTGAGGTTTTGGGTGAGGTTCTTCCTCCTGCCTGGATTGCAGTGCAAACAAATTCCAGACAGCTTGACTCCAAAAGCTGTCCACTGCCTCGCCACACCCCTTCGCAGCCTGTCTTGTGTCTGTGAAAGGTGTTTTTCCCCATAGTCATATCCAAAAGTCGTTTTCCTCAGGGGTTTTCTTCCCTGATCTTTAAAAATGTCCAAAACTGAGGTTTTTGCCTCAAATCACTACAGTTAGGTCCCATTATCCCAAATTCGTATGACAAATCCAAAAATCACCCCTTTTAGGGTTCTATATGAGTTTCTGGGGAATTTTGCGAAGCTTACAATCACTAATAAAAAACCAGATGATCCGTTCATTATCTCATTGCTTGTGGGAGCTTGCTGTGCGTAAATTGGCTGCTGCATTTCCTGATTACGATAGTGACTGTACTTCAACAGTACTTCATTGGCTGTAAAGCTCTTTGGGACATCCTGAGGTCATGACAGGTGTTATATAAATGCAAGTTCTTTTATGATTAAGTACAGTCAGAGTAAAATAAACAATGAACCAGGTTAAGAACATAAGAAATAGGAGCAGGAGTCGGCCATTTGACCTTTCGCGTGTGCTCCGTCATTCAATAAGATCATGGCTGATCTTCTACCTCAACTCCCTTTCCCGCCCGATCCCCATACCCCTCGATTCCCCTAGAGTCAAAAAATCTATCGATCCCTGTCTTGAATATACTCAACGACCGAGCCTCCACAGCCCTCTGGGGTAGAGAATTCCAAAGATTCACCACCCTCTGAGTGAAGAAATTTCTCCTCATCTCAGTCCTAAATGGCCGACCCCTTATCCTGAGACTGTGACCCCTGGTTCTAGACTCCCCAGCCAGGGGAAACATCCTCCCTGCATCTACCCTGTCAAACCCTGTAAGAATTTTATATGTTCTAATTGTTTTAGATTATTTAGACTGTGCTGTGGGTTAAGAAATGTGGAGGCAGTCTGCATTTGTAACAGATTCTGTTTATCTGAAATCTAAAGCAAAGCACTTTTGATAATGGAGAAGAAGCATAATGTGCCAACGGTTTAATGGGGTGTTAGTGTCACCAGCTCCCAACATACCAGCCTCACTCAGCCTGTAACAGCCCACAATAAACCCTTCCGATTCCCTTTGCGACCAGCCAACAAGAAGAGCTGGTTTTTAATTTTTAAAAAAGACATCTTCAAGGCTTCCCACCTCAGCGAAGCTTTGGTGTTACCAGTAGCCTCGATAAAATAATCACACACGTGTTAGGAATTAAGATTGAGAAAGAGGTAAGAAACCCATTTTACACAAAATAATTACTTATATTCTTTAACTATATTCCATTTTAGATCATTTCTACAGTTAAAAAACTTCAAATTGCAACACCACAAAAGGCTGAAAATGTATCTGTACAAGAGGTTACTACAACATTTTCTGAGGCCAGCTGGCACATGTTTACATTTAGATTCGCTTTATTGCCCTCAACTGGAGTCTCAATTCTCGTTACAGCCCTTGAAAACCCAAACATATTTAGCAAGGCCTAGGGACATCTTGATAGGGACTGGCACGGAAAGTGGGTGAAGGGTTATGGGCTACAGATGCCTATGGAAGTGTGCTGTTGGAAACAGTATAAGTGGGGTAAAATCCTGGCCATAGGTTGGGAAGTGGAGAAGGGAGACTTAGAATGTTACAGCACAGAAGGAGGCTATTCGGCCCATCCTGCCCGTGCCAGCTCTGTGAAAGAGGCTCTCCAATCAGTCCCACTGCCCCATCGCCCTGCCAATGTTCTCTCCTCCACATCTGGAGGGCTGGGCTGTAATGTGTGTATCTTCCGCAGCAAAGCTCCTTTGAGATCTCAGTGTTGGTCATGAATATATATGTAATATTTATTCATCTTTAATAAATGGCAAGTGTTTGACCCCATGTCCAAGAATCAATCCTCGAAATATCGACACAGAACCGCAGCCTTGGTCTATATTATTACAAAATTCGCCTTCCTCACGCGCGGACTCTGGATGGACAGGGCTTGAGGGGCCAAATGGCCACTCCTCACTCGGACTCTTACGTCATACAATGTTAAACAGGTGTTTAGTGCTCAAAGCCTTCAACTTCTGTTTCTTTTCTCAGTTGAAGCCTTGAAGATGTTAAGTCTTGAAAGAAAGAAAGACTTGCATTTCTATAGCGCCTTTCATGACCACCGGACGTCTCAAAGCGCTTTACAGCCAATTAAGTACTTTTTGAAGTGTAGTCACTGTTGTAATGTGGGAAACATGGCAGCCAATTTGCACACAGCAAGCTCCCACAAACAGCAATGTGATAATGACCAAATAATCTGTTTTTATGATGTTGGTTGAGGGATAAATATTGGCCAGGACACCGGGGAGAACTCCCCTGCTCTTCTTCAAAATAGTGCCACGGGATCTTTTACGTCCACCTGAGAGAGCAGGGGCCTCGGTTTAACGTCCCATCCGAAAGACAGCACCTCCGACAGTGCAGCGCTCCCTCAGCACTGCACTGGAGTGTCAGCCTGGATTTATGTGCTCAAGTCTCTGGAGTGGGACTTGAACCCATGACCTTCTGACTCAGAGGCGAGAGAGAGAGTGCTGCGCACTGAGCCACGGCTGATGCTGCACATATTCCACAGCAAGCGCAGTTTTTTCCTGAAGGTCTTTGTAGAGCGCAAGGGGGGGGGGACTCCAGATGATTTACACAAAGGTCTCCTAAAATGTATACAAAACGTTTCTCTTGAAACATCGCCGACTTTGCAAAGCTTCGAGGAATCACACACAGGAGTGAAGTTAGGAAACACTCCTACACACAAAGGGTGGTAGAAGTTTGGAACTCTCTTCCGCAAACGGCAATTGATGCTAGGTCAATTGTTAATTTAAAATCTGAGATTGATAGATTTTTGTTACCCAAAAGGTATTAAGGGATAGGTGGTGGAGGTGGCGGGTTTGGGAGGTGCTGCCGAAGAAGCCTTGGCGAGTTGCTGCAGTGCATCTTGTAGATGGTACACACTGCAGCCACGGTGCGCCAGTGGTGGAGGGAGTGAATGTTTAAGGTGGTGGATGGGGTGCCAATCAAGCGGGCTGCTTTGTCCTGGATGGTGTCGAGCTTCTTGAGTGTTGTTGGAGCTGCACTCATCCAGGCAAGTTCTCCCCGGTGTCCTGGGCCAATATTTATCCCTCAACCAACATCACCAAAACAGATTATCCGGTGTGTGTAGGATCTTGCTGTAAGCAAATTGACTACACTTAAAAAGGGCTTCGTTGGCTGTGAAGCATTTTGGGCAGGCACTGTAAAAGTGTGAGCTCATTCTTTCTTTTGCCACGTTACCAAGGGGCAGAACACCATAACCATCCACCGAAACAACCGTGGTTGGGTTCGCATTCGATTACTTAATAGCAGACCACTGGAACTGAGAAGGCGATAGGCTGACATCGAACAGCTAAATCTGCTGTACACCAATTAGAGTACATCAGGCACAAATGGTGCCATTTGGTGAACTAACTGCAGCAATGACTCAGGCCTGCGGAGTACGTTCAGCGCGACGTTTTTTCACCAGTCGCTTACTCTCTGTCGACCGTAATTACTTCCGCTGCCACCCGAACCTATTTGCGAGAGCGATAATTATGCCAAGTTTTTTTTTCTGCCCGAATGTATTTATTATTTACCAATCAAGTAGTAAATTGCAAATATAACGGGGCTGGATCGTTCTTTGATTGCCTGAAAGTGATGTTACCCGCAGGAACGCAGACGCAAGCCGTCAGCCTGTCGACTACAATAAATTGTCTAATGGAAAGTGGGGGGAAGCCAAGAGGGCGTCTTGCATTCCTATTTACGCAGGGAGAACTGAGTCTCGGCTGTATGGTCCGTTTATTTTGATTAATTGACTCCAGTAAGTCTCCAGCCACTAATTGCAGGGGATTTGTGGCTGCAATTGAAGGGGGAGCAGGAGTGCGGGAGCCCACAGTGGTTGTAATGCTTTTTTGTAACACGGCCACTGCACAGTTTCCGCTGATGATAACAGTGTCCAGAATTGAGTGGCCCAGTTTATGGGCACGGAGCTGTTTGCTTATTTATTCATAAACGGTTATATTCCTCTCAGTAATAAAGCCTCTGTACACAGTGACCCTGCTGGGAAGAATGGTTCCTACTTTCACATCCGAAGGCAATATTAAATTGGACTTAAAAGTGAAGAGCTAGATTTAAGAACCTGTAAAATAAAGAATGATACTTAATAGAGCTGCCATTCCCCTCCCCACCCCTCTCTCAAGACTACACATAAAAGCCAGAGAGAGACAGTTGTTTTATTGTGGTGACATGCAGGGGCCCTGGGTACAATCATACACAACCTAATCACAAGTTATTCAATGCACCGCTCTCACATTACCTCCTGTAGGATGAGTGTGTCACAGGGGAAGTCAGCTAACGTCAAGTATGGAGAATGATGACATCCCCCCGGGTCCTTGAACACTAGTAAAGCCACTATTATTACATAGAATCACATCAAATTTTACAGCACAGAGACAGGCCATTCGGCCCAACTGGTCCGTGCCGGTGTTTCTGCTTCACGCCAGCCTCCTCCCACCCCTCTTCATCTCACCCTATCAGCATCTCCTTCTGTTCCTTTCTCCCTCGTGTGTTTATCTAACTTCCCCTTAAATGCATCTATACTATTCGCCTCAACCACTTCCTGTGGTAGCGAGTTCCACATTCTAACCGCTCTCTGGGTAAAGAAGTTTCTCTTGAATTATTTATTGGATTTCTTAGTGACTATCTTATATTTATGACCGGTTGTTCTGGACTCCCGCACAAGTGGAAACGCTCTCTCTCTCTGTCTACCCTGTCAAACCCTTTCGTAATTTTAAAGACCTCAATCAGGTCACCCCTCAGCCTTCTCTTTTCTCGAGAAAAGAGCCCCAGCCTGTTCAGTCTTTCCCGATAGTTATAACCTCTCATCCTGGTAAATCTTTTTCCCACCTTCTCTTAGAGCCTCTCTATCCTTTTTGTCGTACGGAGGCAAGAGCTGTGCTCAGTGTGGTCTAACCAAGGTCCGATACAAGTTCAACATAAGGTCCTTGCTTTTCAATTCTATTCCTCTAGAAATGAACCCCAGTGGTTCATAATCCTGGCTGCATAATTGTACGTTAGCCTAGTGCCACCTAATGCGGGCAATGTAAACAATGTCGTTCCAATAAAAGGAGTTGAAGCTTGACTATGACACCCAGCTCGACCTCTCCACAATCTCTCTCGACCCCTCCACTGCCTCGCTGCTGTCAGAGTGTTTGTCCGATGTCCAGTCTCCATTGAGCTGCAGTTTCTTCCGGTTCAACGTTGGGAAGACCGAGGTTACAGCCACCGAGTCCATACTCTCACCACCGACTCCATCCCCTCACCGGTCATTGTCGCAGGCTGTACCAGACTGTTCGCAACCTCTGCATCCTATCTGACACCGAACTGCGCTTCCGACCCCATATCCTCTCCGGCTGCCGACTTCCACCTCGGTAACATCACCCACCTCCACCTCTAGCTCAGCCCATCTGCTGCTGAGACTCTCATCCGTGTCTTTGTCACCTCCAATGTTCTCCTGGACAGCCTTCCATTCTCCGCCTTCCATAAACTTCAACTCATCCATACTATACTGACCCGTATGCTATCCTGCACCAAGTCCTGCTCGCCCATCACTCCTGTCCTTGCTCTCAGACCCCCAACACCACTAATTTAAAATTCTCATAGCCTCACTCTTCCTTATCTTTGTGACCTCCTCCAGCTCCACAACACCCGCCCCCTGCCCAGAACTCCCTGTTCCTCTGATTCTGGCCTCGAGCACATCCCCTCTACTTGTGCCCAACCATCGGCAGTTGCGCCTTCAGCCATTTAAGCCCCATGCTCAAGAATTCCCCCCTCCCCTCCGAACACTTCCACCTCACCACCTCTCTGTCCTCCTATGTCAGCCGTGGCTCAGTGGGTAGCACTCTCTCTCCCCTCTCAGCCAGAAGGTTGTGGGTTCAAGTCCCACTCCAGAGACTTGAGCACAAAAATCTAGGCTGACACTCCAGTGCAGTGCTGAGGGAGTGCTGCACTGTTGGAGGTGCCGTCTTTCAGATGACACGTTAAACCGAGGCCCCGTCTGCTCTCTCAGGCGGACGTAAAAGATGCCATGGCACTATTTTGAAGAAGAGCAGGGGAATTCTCCCCAGTGTCCTGGGCTAACATTTATCCCTCAACCAACATCACTAAAACAGATGATCTGGTCATTATCTCATTGCTGTTTGTGGGAGCTTGCTGTGCACAAATTGGCTGCCGCGTTTCCCACATTACAACAGTGACTACACTTCAAAAAGTGCTTCATTGGCTGTAAAGTGGTTGACATGAATCTTGTCATTCATGTGGAAATGACTTATGAAGTAATACTGGGCGGCCTGCTGGTGGCGCTGTCCAGGGAGAGTATAAATACTCGGGCACAGGCCCAGCTTGCTCAGGACATTCTTAACAGGAACTAGTGAAGGACACAACCAGACCTCCATGTTGTAAAACAGTTGATTAAAGCTTTGTTTAACGCTTAGACCAAGTGCCTAGTAGTTTTCTTACGTCAGCAGTTTGGAACATCCTGAGGTTGTGAAAGGTGCTACAGAAATGCAAGTCTTTTTATAATCTTTGACCTTTTGTACTGTCTATTATCTGTAATATTGATGAAACAGTCCCGTTGTTATGGCTGCCTAGTATTTATGGAATAATATTGTATTTACAAATGAGCCTACAGGATTGATTAAATTAGCATTTAGTGCCAGTAAAACATTAAGTTGCTTGTGTGTGTGGTAAATATCATTTCCACATGGCTGAATGTTCTCATTGAGTGCACTTACATCCTAAGGCTAAATATCTTCCGCTTCTTTAGTTTTATTTCTATCTTGTTCATTTCACCCCCCCCCTCCCCCCCTTCCCTCATTGGGGTCTCCTCGCCCCACATTATTCATGACAGAACATCAGACAGATGACCAAGTCTGAGCTCGCTGCTTTTTGTGTAACCAGCCAGCAGAAACTGCCCTATAAAACAACGACCTGCATTTATATAGTGTACAAAAGTGAGAAGTCGCACAACACCAGGTTATAGTCCAACAGTTTTATTTGAAATCACAAGCTTTCGGAGCTGCTGCTCCTTCGTCAGGTGAAGTGAAGAAATACAAATCGGCACAGCATATATAGACAGAGAACAATGCCTGTGCAGCGTACAATGTCAGACGACTACAGTAAATCTTTCTGACTGCCCTCCATCACACCTCGGCAGAGTAACAATCAGGCCAGTCAGAAAGGCATTACATCAAAGACACAGCAAAATACAGCTAAGACAATGAGGTGGGGTCACAGGGGGTCCAACGTGTCAAATGCTGCAGTCTGTATGGTTAAACTTTTTACTTTTTTTACTGGAAATCACACCTGTGAACAAGCCGACGACGACTCGAGTCTGGATGACTCTACGTCAGGTGGGCTTACATGTAGCATGACATGAACCCAAGATCCCGGTTGAGGCCGTCCTCATGGGTGCGGAACTTGGCTACCAGTTTCTGCTCGATGATTTTGCGTTGTCGTGTGTCTCAAAGGCCGCCTTGGAGAACGCTTACCCGAAGATCGGAGGCTGAATGTCCTTGACTGCTGAAGTGTTCCCCGACTGGGAGGTAACACTCCTGCCTGGCGATTGTTGCGCGGTGTCCGTTCATACGTTGTCGCAGTGTCTGCATGGTCTCGCCGATGTACCATGCTCCGGTGCATCCTTTCCTGCAACGTATGAGGTAGACAACGTTGGCCGAGTCACATGAGTATGTACCATGTACCTGGTGGGTAGTGTCCTCACGTGTGATGATGGTATCTGTGTTGATGATCTGGCATGTCTTGCAGAGGTTGCCGTGGCAGGGTTGTGTGGTGTCGTGGTCGCTGTTCTCCCGACAGCTGGGTAATTTGCTGCGAACGATGGTACTTTTGAGGTTAGGCGGCTGCTTGAAGGCGAGTAGTGGAGGCGTGGGGATGGCCTTAGCGAGGTGTTCGTCATCATCGATGACATGTTGAAGGCTGCGAAGAACATGGCGTAGTTTCTCCGCTCCGGGGAAGTACTGGACGACGTAGGGTACTCTGTTGGTTGTGTCCCGTGTTCGCCTTCTGAGGAGGTCTATGCGATTTTTCGCTGTGGCCCGTCGGAACTGTCGATCGACGAGTCGAGCGTCATATCCCGTTCTTACGAGGGCGTCTTTCAGCGTCCGTCGGTGTCCATCGCGTTCCTCCTCGTCTGAGCAGATCCTGTGTATTCGCAGGGCTTGTCCAGAGGGGATGGCTTCTTTAACGTGGTTAGGGTGGAAGCTGGAGAAGTGGAGCATCGTGAGGTTGTCCGTGGGCTTGCGGTAGAGTGAAGTGCTGAAGTGTCCGTCTTTGATGGAGATTCGTGTGTCCAAGAATGAAACCGATTCTGAGGAGTAGTCCATGGTGAGTTTGATGGTGGGATGGAACCTGTTGATGTTATCGTGTAGTCCTTTCAGTGATCCTTCGCCGTGGGTCCAAAGGAAGAAAATGTCGTCGATGTATCTGATGTACAGCGTTGGTTGGAGGTCCTGTGCAGCGAAGAAGTCTTGCTCGAACTTGTGCATGAAGATGTTGGCGTATTGGGGTGCGAATTTGGTCCCCATGGCTGTTCCGTGTGTTTGGGTAAAAAACTGGTTGTCGAAGGTGAAGACATTGTGGTCAAGGATGAAGCGGATGAATTGTAGGATGGCGTCTGGAGATTGGCTGTTGTTGGTGTTGAGTACTGAGGCTGTTGCAGCGATGCCGTCATCGTGGGGGATACTGGTGTAGAGTGCCGATACGTCCATCGTGGCGAGGAGTGTATATAGTGTGTCAGGGTCAGCCGTGGCTCAGTGGGCAGCACCCTCACCTTCTGAGGTTGTGGGTTCAAATCCCACTCCAGGGACTTACGCACAAAAATCTAGGCTGACACTGAGGGAGTGCTGCACTGTCGGAGGTGCTGTCGTTCAGATGAGATGTTAAATTGAGGCCCCGTCTGCCCTCTCAGGTGGATGTTAAAGATCCCATGGCACTATCTCGAAGAAGAGCAGGGCAGTTATCCCCGGTGTCCTGGGGCCAATATTTATTCCTCAATCAACATCACTAAAACAGACTATCTGGTCATTATCACATTGCTGTTTGTGGGAGCTTGCTGTGCGCAAATTGGCTGCCGCGTTTCCTACATTACAACAGTGACTACACTTCAAAAGTACTTCTAAGCGCTTTGAGACGTCCGGTGGTCGTGAAAGGCGCTGTAGAAATGTAAGTCTTTCTTTCTTTTACTTTTATATAGCGCCTTTAATGTAGTAAAAGGTCCCAAGACGCTTCACTGGAGCGATTATCGAACAATATTTGACACTGAGCCATATAAAGAGATATTAGGACAGATGACCAAAAGCTTGGCCAAAGAGGTAGGTTTTAAGGAGCTTCTGTAATGGAGGAGAGAGAGGTAGAGTGGCGGAGAGGTTTAGGCAGGGAATTCCAGAGCTTAGACCCTAGGCAGCTGAAGACACGGCCACCAATGATGGAGCAATTAAAATCTGGGATGCACAAGAGGCCAGAATTAGAGGAGCGCAGAGATCTCGGAGGGTTGTAGAGCTGGAGGAGGTTACAGAGACAGGGAGCTATCGAGGTTGCCACCCTCTGAGTTTCCCTCCCTCCATGTCTCTTGGCTCCACTCCCCGACCGAGCCTATGAACTCACCACGTGCGCCACTCTCTACACATTTTCCATTATGGTTTGGGCTCAGACCCTGCTGTCTCCTGCCCAGTGTCTGCCCCTTTCTCTTGTAAAGTTCTCACATGTTCTTATATAGCGTGAGGGGTACTATATAAAGAAAGAAAGAATTTGCATTTATATAGCGCCTGGAATTACAAGCAGCGTATGAGACTGTGTTGGAGAGAGTTAACTGTGAGACTGTGTTGGAGAGAGTTAACTGTGAGACTGTGTTGGAGAGAGTTAACTGTGAGATTGTGTTGGAGAGAGTTAACTGTGAGACTGCGTTGGAGAGAGTTAACTGTGAGATTGTGTTGGAGAGAGTTAACTGAACTAATTAGAGATCGATCTCAAGGGACGTCAGAAAGAAGTAGAAAAGAAAGACTTGCGTTTCTATAGCGCCTTTCACGACCACCGGACGTCCCAAAGCACTTTACAACCAATGAAGTACTTTTTGAAGTGTAGTCATTGTTGTAATGTGGGAAACGCAGCAGCCAATTTGTGCACAGCAAGCTCCCACAAACAGCAATGTGATAATGACCAGATAATCTGTTTTTAGTGATGTTGATTGAGGGATAAATATTGGCCCCAGGACACCGGGGAGAACTCCCCTGCTTTTCTTTGAATAGTGCCATGGGATCTTTTACATCCACCAGAGAGAGCAGACAGGGCCTTGGTTTAAAGTCTCATCCGAAAGACGGCACCTCCGACAGTGCAGCGCTCCCTGGAGTGTCAGCCTGGAATTTTGTGCTCGAGTCTCTGGAGTGGGACTTGAACCCACACCCTCCTGACTCGGAGACGGGTGTGCGGCCCACTGAGCCACCGCTGACACGACTCAATGCTGATGCATTTTAAGTATCTGCGAAGAGTAAAACTGCTCAGGTTTACGAGACAGCTGCAGATTAGCACAAGAAAGATCAGAACTATCGGAGAGCAAATGTTCCCTTTAAGCTGCGTGGCCACACAGTGCTCTCGGGGTCCCGCGCAGCTGACTCACTGCCTTTTCAATAGAATTTTGAATGGGCCGCGCAGCAGGTTAAAAAAAATTAAAGGAGACATTGTCGGAGAGGCCATGTTTTTATAAGTATTGGAACTCCAGATAAGACGACGTGGGATAATGCTAGAGGTCTTAATAAAATAAGTTACAAGATGTAAAAGGACCTCGAAAACAAAATCAATTGAACAATCTTTTGACAAAAATGTTTTCATTCTTTTTTTAAGATATTTTTGCTCCATTACTTTTTATATAAGAATCAATACAATATATTCCTGTTACATGAGCGCAGCCCAAATCTTACCTTTTCTCGGATACCTAAAGTGTAAAATGGCAAAATTAAAATGAATGACATCGAATATACGGCGTGGAACCAGGCCATTCGGCCCAACTAGCCTGTGCTGGTCTTTATGCTCCACACGGGCCTCCTCCCATTCTATCTAGCAGGACCAAAATCTCTGTTTAATGATCTGATGAGCCGGCCGCACCCTGTCTCTGCGTTACTGTCCCGTGCATGAACCTGTGTCTTAAATCAACAGGTAGAGTACGGTTAACGAACTCTCCAGCCCCAATAGCTTCATCAAACTGCTGCGGGTATTGTGCGGCAAAAATACTAAACCGAGGTACAGCCCCGCTCGTGTGCCCTCACAGTTCTATTTCTGCTCCATGCTCCTAAAGCCGTGACTGGTGCTTAATTGATGTTTTCAGCCTGTTTTTATTCATAGTAACTGGGTTCCTCTGTGATGAATGTAGGTCAGCCCTTGATAAGAGGATAATTGTTTTCATTAACTTTATCCTCTAAATCCGCTGTAGAACTCGGGTTTGGAACATTTGTATGATACGGAGCTCCTGGTCTGGAGTGCCCCGAGCTGGGAGCTCAGGATGGAGCCAGAGCTATCTCACAGCAGGGCTGAGTCCGAGACCCTCACACCTGCGAAGATGATGCTCCACACTGCCATTGGAGCCAGGCAGAAATTTTTACTGATTAAACAAAAAGGAAGTATTCAGAATCATTGAATCAAGAAGGAGGCCATTCGGCCCATCGTGCCTGTGCCGGCTCTTTGAAAGATTCTCTCCAATTAGTCCCACTCGCCCCCTGCTCTTTCCCCATAGCCCTGCGAATGTTTCCTTTCCAAATATATAACCAGTTCCCTTTTGAAAGTTACTATTGAATCTGCTTCCACCGCCCTTTCGGCCAGTGCATTCCAGATCACAACAACTCGCTGCGTAAAAATAATTTCTCCTCATCTCCCCTCTGATTCTTTTGCCAATTATCATAAATCTGCATCCTCCGATTACCGACCCTGCGAGGGGGAAACAACTTCTCCTGGTTTACTCTATCACAACTCTTCATAATTTTGAACGCCTCTAGTAAATCTCCCCTTAACCTTCTTTGCTCCAAGGAGAACCAATCCAAGCTTCTCCAGTCTCTCCACATAACTGAAGTCCCTCATCCCTGGTATCGTTCTGCTAAATCTCCTCTGCACCCTCTCCAAGGCCTTTCTCCAGCACCTTTTACGTCCTCAGGACATCCCAAAGCGCTTTACAGCCAATGAAGTACTTTTGAAGTGTCACTGTTGTAATGTGGGGAACACGACAGCCAATTTGTGCACAGCAAGCTCCCACAAACAACAGTGAGATTAGTGAGGTTGGTTGAGGGATAAATATTGGCCAGGACACCGGGGCGAATTCCGCTGGTCTTCTTCGAATGGGGTCTTTTTGTCCACCTGACAGGGCAGTTTAACGCCTCATTGAATAGACCCCACCCCAATACTGCAGCACTCTCTCAGTAGCGCATTTTTTAAAAAATTCATTCATGGGATGTGGGCGTCGCTGGCAAGGCCAGCATTTATTGCCCATCCCTAATTGCCCCTCGAGAAGGTGGTGGTGAGCCGCATTCTTGCACCGCAGAGGGCAGTTAAGAGTCAACCACATTGCTGTGGGTCTGGAGTCACACATAGGCCAGACCGGGTAAGGACGGCAGATTTCCTTCCCTAAAGAACATTAGTGAACCAGATGGGTTTTTACGACAATCCGGTAGTTTCATGGTCACCATTACTGACACTAGCTTTTTATTCCAGATTTATTTAATTAACTGGAATTCAAATTCCCCAGCTGCTGTGGTGAGATTTAGAACTCATGTCCCTGGATCATTAGTCCAGCCCTCTGGATTACTAGTCCAGTAACATAACCGTTATGTTACCGTATCACCGTATTGGAGTATCAAGTCCTTGAGTGGGGCTTGAACCCATGACCTTCTGGCTCGGAGTGCCAGCACTGAACCAAGAAATTTAGACTAGAATTAGAAAAGACCATCTAGCCCATTCCTTCCACTGACTTGGCCGATCGTGAACGCCAGCCAGCCCACTCAATCTTCCAAAGGACGCATCAGCACAGGCGAAAGCTCCGAGAAGATATATCTCTGTGAAATCTTTTCCCAACCCCTGAGGATATCGGAGAAAACTCCCATGCTATCTATTGCACCGCACAAACGACACTATTCAGACAGTTCTATTGCACAGGCGACACATTTTGTCACAGCAACACAGGGGCTATTGTGTTCTGCAGACTATTCGATCGCGTACGTTGGTCTTTATCCTTGTAATCTTCAGTCATAAGCCTAAAAAGGATATTTAGCCAGCACTTCAAAAGGCATCGCACTCAGCAAACTTTAAAAAAAATTATTTCTCAGGATGTGGGCGTCGCTGGCAAGGCCGGCGTTTATTGCCCATCCCTAGTTGCCCTCGAGAAGGTGGTGGTGAGCCGCCGCCTTGAACCGCAGCAGTCCGTGCGGTGAAGGTACTCCCACAGTGCTGTTAGGGAGGGAGTTTTTATTCTTTTTAGCAGTTTCATACAACTGAGTGTCTCGCTGGGCCAGTTCAGAGGACAGTTAAGAGTCAACCACATTGTTGTGGGACTGGAGTCACAGATAGGCCCAGACCGGGTAAGGACGGCATGTTTCCTTCCCTCAAGAAGAAAGAAAGAAAGACTTGCATTTCTATAGCGCCTTTCACGACCACCGGACGTCTCAAAGCGCTTTACAGCCAATTAAGTACTTTTGAAGTGTAGTCACTGTTGTAATGTAGGAAACGCAGCAGCCAATTTGCGCACAGCAAGCTCCCACAAACAGCAATGTGATAATGACCAGATCATCTGTTTTTAATGATGTTGGTTGAGGGATAAATATTGGCCCCAGGACACTGGGGATAACTCCCCTGCTCTTCTTCAAAATAGTGCCGTGGGATCTTTTACGTCCACCTGCGAGAGAGCAGACGGGGCCTTGATTTAACGTCTCATCAAAAAGACGGCACCTCGACAGTGCAGCATTCCCTCAGCACTGCACTGGGAGTGTGAGCCTGGATTATGTGCTCAAGTCCCTGGAGCGGGATTTGAACCTATGATCTAATCTAGATTGCAGAGGTGAGTGTGCTACCCACTGAGCCAAGGCTGGCACTAGGGACATTAGTGAACCAGTTGGATTTTAATGGCAATCCGACAGCCTCGCGGTCACTTTTACTGATATCAGCTTTTTATTTAGTCAGTGGTGAAAGGAAGAGATCTGGGTGTTTTAGTGCATCATTCTCTGCAGGTTCATGGCCAATGCCCTCACGCTAGAGCTAAAGCAAACAGGGTACTAGCTTGTATTCATCGGACAATTCACCAAAAAACAAAGCACACCATTTAGGCTGCGGCTAGAATACTGCGTGCAGTCCTTGTCATCACATTACAGGAAGGATGTGATTGTACTAGAGAGGGTGCAGAGGAGATTTACGATGATGTTGCCTGGGCTGGGGAATTTTAGCTATGAGTAAAGATCGGAGAGGCTGGGGTTGTGTTGGAGGCGGTTCAGAGACGATTCACGAGGTTAATTCCAGAGATGAGGGGGTTGACTTATGAAGAAAGGTTGAGCAGGTTGGGCCTATACTCATTGGAATTTAGAAGAATGAGAGGTGATCTTATTGAAACATATAAGATTCTGAGGGGGCTCGACAAGGTAGATGCAGAGAGGATGTTTCCCCTCGTGGGGAAATCTAGAACTCAGGGGTACAGTTTCAGAAGAAAGGGGTCGCCCTTTTAGAACTGAGATGAGGAGGAATTTCTTCTCTCAGAGGGTCGTAAATCTGTGGAATTCTCTGCCCCAGAGAGCTGTGGAGGCTGGGTCACTGAATACATTTAAGGTGGAGATAGACAGATTTTTGCAAGATAAGGGAGTGAAGGGTTATGGGGAGCAGGCTGGGAAGTGGCTTTGAGCCCAAGATCAGTCATGATCTTATTGAATGGCGGAGCAGGCTCGAGGGGCCAAGTGGCCTATTCCTGCTCCTATTTCTTATGTTCTTATGTTCTTTCTTTGGAACAGAGGAGGCTGAGGGGAGACCTAATTGAGGTGTATAAAATTATGAGGGGCCTAGATAGAGTGGATAGGAAGGACCTATTTCCCTTAGCAGTGAGATCAATAACCAGGGGGCAGAGATTTAAAGTAATTGGTCGGAGGTTTAGAGGGAATTTGAGGAGAAATGTTATCACCCAGAGGGTGGTGGGGGTCTGAACTCACTGCCTGAAAGGGTGGTAGAGGCAGAAACTTTCATCACATTTAAAAAGTACTTGGATATGCACTTCGAGTGCCGTAACCTACAGGGCTACGGACCAAGAGCTGGAAAGTGGAATTAGGGTGGAGAGCTCTTTGTCGGCCGGCACGGACAAGATAGGCCGAATGGCCTCCTTCTGTGCTGTAAATTTCTATGACCTTGGTTAGGCCTCCGTTCGAATACTGTGTCCAGTTTTGATCTCCTCACGTGGTGGGAGATATTGAGGCTTTGGAATGGGTGCAGAGGAGGGCCACAAGATTAATTCCCAGTTTAAAACACCTTAGCTACCCAGATAGGCTCAAGGAGCTGGATCTGTGTACTTTAGAGAAGAATAGACTCTGGGGCGATTTGATCAAGGTTGATAAAATAACGAAGGGACTAGATTGTGGCTATATGGACCGGACCAATTATTTCAACTGGATAGGTTAGGCAGGACCGGGGATCAGGCTTACCAGTTATGTACGGGCAGAGTTAGGTTGAATGTTGGCCGGTTCTTCATTTCCCAGAGGACCTGTGGAACTTCATTCACTAGTCCAAATGTAAACCCCTTCCATCACTTCCAAGTTCCCCTCCAAGTCACACACCATCCTGACTTGGACATGAATCACCCGTTCCTTCATCAAAATCCTGGAACTCCCTCCCTAACAGCACTGTGGGGAGCACCTTCACCGCACGGACTGCAGCCGTTCAAGAAGGCGGCTCACCACCACCACCATGACGGAAGGGGGTTTACGTTTGGACCAGTGGAGGTGAAATGCGGATCGAGCGGACTGTTCTGTCCTGAAGGGTGTCGAGCTCCTTGTGTGTTGTTGCACCTGGGCCCATCCAAGTATTCCAGCATGCTCCTGACTCGTGCCTTGTAAGCGAGTGGCCAAAAAATCACCACCAAGTCCTTTTCCTCGTCCCCTTTGCCAACAATCTCACGCTTCCTGCTCCAGTTTGCACATTTATCCACATTAAAATCCAGCTGCCACTCTTTAGCGTATCCACTTAATTTGGTCCCGATTCCTTTGAATATCATCAATCTCCTTTATACCTGTCACCTGGTTGCTTAGCCTCACGTCATCAGGAACCTTTCCAGCTTAAAAACCTTTTTTCAGAGTGTCTAGGTCAGTGGTTACACTCCCAATTTACATTCGCAGGATTATGTATAATCCTCAGTGCTGCAACTATACTTCAGAAACTAAATTTGCTGTATCTTCCTTCTAGGAACATCAGAACAGGAGGAGGCCATTCAGCCCCTCGAGCCTGTTCTGCCATTCAATTAGATCATGGCTGATCTGTATCTTAACTCCCTCTACCCGCCTTGGTTCTGTAACCCTTAATACCCTTACCCAACAAAAATCTATCAATCTCAGTTTTGAAATTATCAATTGACCCCCAGCTTCAACAGCTCATTGGGGGAGAGAGTTCCAGATTTCCACTACCCTTTGTGTGAAGAAGTGCTTCCTGACATCACCCCTGAACTGCCTGGCTCTAATTTTAAGGTTCTGCCCCCTTGTTCTGGACTCTCCCCCACCAGAGGAAATAGTTTCTCTCTATCGACCCTATCGAATCCTTTCATCATCTTAAACACCTTCAGTAAATCACCCCATAATCTTCTATACTCGAGGGAATACAAGCCTAGTCTAGATTAAGAAATATTAAGACCTTTATTGCAGTTGGAACAGGGATTACTAAATAGAGGCTCAACAGCAAGGGATGAATCATCTGTCTAAATGTGTGTGTCTCCATTCTCAATGACTTTCACCAGTGACTATAGTAACACCAGTAGTTGCTTTTCAAACCTTTACTGCAACATCATTTATGGTGTAGAATGCGTCCTTGACTCAGTCACCTGATTAAATATTCATCAACCACTAAATTAAGCAAGAGTTACGTTAAAAAAAACAGGAATTTTGGGGGAAGAATTATAATTTTACATTGTTCTTATTTATCATAACAGGCTGTCTGGATGCGTTTAGAGAGATAACGATCAATACATGAAATGAATAGCCATCTCCTTTCCATCAACTATACAGATGGAAAGAAAGAACTTCTGCCTTTCATGTCCTCAGGGCATCTC
Source organism: Squalus acanthias (assembly GCA_030390025.1). Taxonomy (NCBI): domain Eukaryota; kingdom Metazoa; phylum Chordata; class Chondrichthyes; order Squaliformes; family Squalidae; genus Squalus; species Squalus acanthias. Next base: position 95,225,173 of record CM059437.1, on the reverse strand, counting down.
AAAGCGCTTCACAGCCAATAAATTACTTTTGAAGTGTAGTCACCGTTACGTACGCAAAGGTAGCAACAATCTACGCACAGCAAGGTCCCACAAACGGTAATGAGATAGATGGATGACCATTTTTGGTGGAGGGAATAATGTTGGGTCGGACACTTGGATAACTCGCCTGCTTTTCTTCGAAATAGTGGCCGTGGGATCTTCTACGTCCACCTGAGAGAGCAGACGGGACCTCGGTTTAACATCTCATTCGAAAGACGGCACCTCCGACAGTGCAGCGCTCCCTCAGCACTGCACTGGAAGTGTCAGCCTGGATTATATCCTGGAGTGGGGCTTGAATCTATAACTTTTATACCTCCGAGGTGAGAGTGCTTCCACTGAGCTAAGCTGACACACAGACTCATTAGAAAAGTGATCCAGGATTATTAGATGTTTTAGCAGGTGTGCATTCTTCATTAATTTGCTTAGAATTCACAATTCTGCCCAGTTGTGGGTCTGCAATTTTTTCATAGGAACAGGAGGAGGTCATTCAGCCCCTCGAGCCCGTTCCACCATTCAATGAGATCATGGCTGATCTGCGACCTAACTCGTATACCCGCCTTTGCACCTAGTGTCAGTCCAGATTATGTGCTCAAGTCTCATGGAGTGGGGCTTGAACCCACGACCTTCTGATTCAGAGAGCACTACCCACTGAGCCACGGCTGACACTTACAGTAACCCACGGCAGGGATGCTGAATGCAATTTATCTAATAAGAAAGAAAGGATTGCATTTCTATAGCGCCTTTCACATCCTCAGGACGTCCCAATGCGCTTCACAGGCAATGAAGTACTTTTGAAGTGTTGTTATGTTGGCAAAGAATTTGCGCACAGGAAGGTCCCAAGAACAGCAATGAGATGAATGGCCGCGTTGTCTGTTTTGGAATGCAGTCCAGTTTCTGCAAGGGGGCCTAAAATAGGCATTTAAGCCTCTCATTTATAGGTAAGGGGCCTAACGCCTATTTTAGGCGGCCGTGTGGGATGCTTGAACAATGGCCCGGAACAATATCGCATCAGACTTCTTTCAGGCATCCTTGGGGCGCAGGGTAAGTTTGTGGGGCACTTGGTATTAAAAGGGTTGATTGGTGACTTGAGTCTCCCGGACCTTTAATCGGTTGCGTTAGGAAATTGGGAGAGACAATGGGTAGGCGGGGTGGGTGGGGGGAGTGGAGGGTAAATGGTAACTGAGGCTGCACCATGTCTGGGTGGCGTGGGCTTGATAGGCCTAGATTGTCTTTCCCTGTCTCTTTCGCCTACTTGTAAGTCAGCCGTGGCTCAGTGGGCAGCACCCTCGCCTCTGAGTCAGACGGTTGTGGGTTCAAGCCCCACTCCAGAGACTTGAGCACAAAATCTAGGCTGACACTCCAGTGCAGTACTGAGGGAGTGCTGCACTGTCGGAGGTGCCGTCTTTTGGATCAGACATTAAACCGAGGCCCCGTCAGCTCTCTCGGGTGGACTTGAAAGATCCCATGGCCACTATTTGAAGAAGAGTCGGGGAATTCTGGAAAAACTCAGCAGGCAAGGCAGCATCCATGGAGAGAGAAACAGAGTTAACGTTTCAGGTCGAGACCTTTCGTCAGAACTGGAAACAGCAGGAAATCAAATAGATTTAAGGCAAGGATAAAGCTGGGAAAAGGGGGAGGGGATGAAAGAACAAAAGGCGAGATTAAGAGACATTGAGAGACATTAAGAGATATTCAAGGCAAGAGGAGGTGTTAATGTGACAGGTTGAGGCTGAAAGAAGTGTGAAATCCACTGGCAGAATGAAGGCCAGCTGCCAGCTTCTAGGAGGGAAATAAAAAGGGGGGGGGGGCAAACAAAAGGGTGGATGAAAAAATAAAATATAAATGTGATTGGGGCTGAGGTTATGATCTAAAATTGTTGAACTCGATATTGAGTCCAGAGGGCTGTAGCGTGCCTAAACGAAAGATGAGGTGCTGTTCCTCGAGCTTACGCTGCGCTTCCGTGGAACAGTGTAATAGGCCGAGGACGGATTTCCAGCATCTGCAGTGTTTTGCTATCGTAGTAGGGGAATTCTCCCTGATGTCCTGGGCCAATATTTATCCCTCAACTGACATCACTTAAAAAAAACAGATGATCTGGTCATTATCACATTGCTGTTTGTGGGATCTTGCTGTGTGCAATTTGGCTGCTGCATTTCCACATTACAACAGTGACTACACTTCAAAAAGTACTTGATTGGCTGTAAAGCGCTTTGGGACATCCTGAGGTCGTGAAAGCTGCTGCAAGTCTTTCTTTATTTGAATTCTCAGTGTTTGAATGACTTACGCACAAGGCTGAGCAAAGCTCCTAAGGCCAGATCTGAAAAAAAAACAATTTTAGAACTCATCCCTGTCAACATAAATGTCATTTAATTTAAACAAGCTCCGAACGTGGCCTTTAATAAATAATATATTGATAATAGTGCATTACTGGAGGAGTCAGCCAGCAGCAGGAATGCTGCCTTGCTCAGTGATGGAGCTTAACCTCCAGAATCCAATCTGACCATCTCACAATTGAAAAGGGGGGTCGCGTTTCCTCTTTGGCCGCAATCGGCAATCCAGGCGCAAATTTGCGGTCAAAATCGCGCGCCAGTTTTAAGAATTGAATTTCTTGCTCAAGATTCCGCTCAAACTCATTTGCATATCGCCGAACGTAAACTCCTCCGTGAACCTGCGCGCCCGGCCTGCGTTTTAGAACCCAATTTTAAACTTTTTCATTCATAAATATTCCGTGATATATTTAAGAGCGGTAACCCGGCGCGGTTTTCTTCATGCAGCTCAAAGTGGGTTTATCGCAAAAAAAATAAGCATTTTTAATCAGAGTGTCAATCCACCATCTGTGAGTAACCCGATTTTAAATAAATGAAAATGACTTAGAAAAAACTCTGGCGAACCATTTGTTAGTTACATTGGTGTGCAGTGGTCAGTTTCTGAGTAAATTAATTTTTTTCATGTTTAAAAGCTTTTAAAAGTTGCCTCCTGTTGCCTTTTGTGCGTTTCCTAGATTGCAACAGCAGCTCCACTTCGAAAGAAAAAGTGCTTCATCGGCTGTGAAGCGCTTTGGGACGTCCTGAGGTTGGGGAAGACGCTGACAAAATGCAGGTCTTTCTTTCGAGCTCTCCGCACAGTCTGGGGTTCTGTTGTGACCTGTTGCCATTTAGTAAGAGCCGCCTGTGAACTGATTTACTTCGGTTACTAACAGTCGTACCTCCTTGTCAAGCACTTTTCCCCAGAAGCCCGCACTCTCTCATGCAGCAAGCCCACCTGGAAAGAAATTTATCACAAAGCATTGCTTGTGACATCCGAAGTTGAAATTCCGCGGCAAATCTTTTGGACTTTATGGTTGTCGCTTTCTCATTAGAATCGTAGACCGATACAGCACAGAAGGAGGCCATTCGGCCCATCGTGCCTGTGCCGGCTCTTTGACAGAGCTCTCCAATTACTCCCCACTCCCCCCTGCTCCTACCCCATAGCCCTGTAATTTTTTTCCCCTTCAAGTATTTATCCAATTGCCTTTTGAAAGTTGATGTTGAATCTGCTTCCACCGCCCTTTCAAGCAGCGCGTTCCAGATCACAGCAACTCACCACTGCCCCTCCCTATCTCTGGAACCTCCTCCAACTCTGCAACCCTCCGAGATCTCTGCGCTCCTCCAATTCTGGCCTCTTGCTCATCCCCAATTTTCATCGCTCCACCATTGGCGGCCGTGCCTTCAGCTGCCTGGGCCCTAAGCTCTGGAATTCCCTCCCTAAACCTCTCCGCCTCTCTCTCCTCCTTTAAGATGCTCCTTAAAACCTCCCTCTTTGACCAAGCTTTTGGTCACCTGTCCTAATATCTCCTTGTGTGTCTCGGTGTCTGATTCTGTCTGATAATCGCTCCTCTGAAGCGCCTTGGGACGTTTTACTACGTTAAAGGCGCTATATAAATGCAAGTTTTTGTTGTTGGTGCTGTTAGTTCTTAATAGATCGCAAACCGTATGAACAACGTGGGGAATAGGCACCAAATAGGGTTTAATGACTGCCTCAAAGTAACGGACAGAGGAAGGTCATTCGAACGTGTTAGCGGTCCACCCATTAATATCGCTATCACTCGTTTCTAGGCTACAGTCGTCTCATGAATCATTATGACAGAATGACAGAGCGTAATGACATAAAACTATCATTACATGTGAGATATATTAACTAATGGAATATATCTTTTCATTAAGTTGACAGCTAAGAGCCTATTTATTATGAATTGTTATACCCTGGTATTTAACACGCACTTGGTAAGAATTTCCACTTTATATGTACATGAAATAAAAACAAAGTATTGTTCATAGTGCCTACACTCTGGAATTCCTGGCGACCTCTCTCTCCTCCTTTAATCCCAATAGATTGGCCTCTGGGGGGCGATACCGGGGCGCTAATCACTTACCGACCGGGCGCGGCGAGAAGAGCGACTCCTCGCTATATTTGGCGGGAGGTTTGCGGCGGCGGTATGGCGTTGCGCCCGGAGATCGTGACGTCATCGCCGTGCGCGTCGCCCCAGCGTCCCGGACCGATACTTCGGTTCCGCCCCCCCTGCAGCATCGCCGGTCGAAAACACCGACAGCTGCAGGAGGCGTTGATCGGGAGGCCGGGCGCTTCGGGGGCGGAGGTTAAAGGCCAGGTGGCCGAGGTAAGTGGAAAAAATTCTGAAATGCTCTTTATCTTTTTCTTTCATTTTTCCTCGCCAGCGCTCGATCAGCCCGACTCTCTGCTGCAGCACATCGGGCTGATCTGGCCGGATCGCAGTTGCCATCGGGGATCAGGTAAGCACTCCACTTCCTTCCTGGAGCGCTAAAACCCAATTTTTTAAAAGTTGAAAAGCATTGGCGCTAATTTTTTCAACTTTTAAAAGTTAGTGCCCCAAACGGGGCGATACCGAATTTCTCCCCCATTGAATCATAGAACAGTACAGCACAGAAGGAGGCCATTCGGACCATCGAGTCTGCGCCGGCTCTTTCGAAGAGCAATCCAGTTAGTCCCACTCCCTCGCTCTTTCCCCATATCTCTGCAATTTTTTCTCCTTCAAGTATTTATCCAATTCCCTTTTGAAGGCTGCTATTGAATCTGTCTCCACCGCCCTATCAGGCAGCGCATTCCAAATCCTAACCACTCGCTGCGTAAAAAAGTTTTTCCTAATCTCTCTGCCAATCACCTTAAATCTGTGCCCTCTGGTTATCGGCCCTTCAGCCACTGGAAACAGTTTCTCTTTATTTACTCTGTCTAAACCCTTCATGATTTTAAACACCTCTGTCAGATCTCCTCTTAACCTTCTCTGCTCCAAGGAGACTCAGTTCATTCTGAGATAGCTGTATAATCAGTCACTCTCACGGCAGCACTCGCTGATACACCGCACTTGTTGGCCTAGCACACCGGTACAAACAAATATATAACTCTACAGAAGAAAAAGAAAGAAAGACTTACATTTCTACAGCGCCTTTCACGACCACCGGACGTCTCAAAGCGCTTTACAGCCAATGAAGCACTTTTGGAGTGTAGTCACTGTTGTACAGAAGCAAAATACTGCGGATGCTGGAAATCTGAAATAAAAACAGAAAACGCTGGAAATACTCAGCAGGTCAGGCAGCATCCGTGGAGAGAGAAACAGAGTTAACGTTTCAGGTCGATGACCTTTCGTCGGAGCTCCCTCAGCATCATTAACTGCTGTTGAGGCCCTGTCATTAACGGTTAACACCAACACTCTTTATTGAAAAATAATGGGCCAGAAATTCGGCTCCCTGGCTTCCCGCGGGTGCAAGGATCCCGCGCGCACCTACCTACCGCGCCTGCCGTTGACCTCTGGGCCCACGGGAACTTCAGCTCCTGGGCCTGCTCCAAGTGCCGGCGCGCAGTGCTTGTGTGTCCCAGGGGCGTAGTTAGTGCGATGCGTCCCCTGGGATCACGTGGGCCATGGAGAGCCAATGGCAGCAGACCATCTTTCATTCATAGATTTGACAGGAAGACCTGTCAAATCTATGAATTGAAATCGGCCCCAAAACAACACCTAAACTTCAAATAAATTTAAAAAAAACCATCACATTTTTAAAATAACTATAAGTTAAATAAATTAACTACTTTAAACAAAAATTTAAATTTTTGAAAAAATTAAAATACTTTTTAACGGTGCTAAAAATAAACTTACCTTTCTTTAAAGTATCTAAAAAAGATAAACCTGTTGAAAAAATTTTTAA
>CM059437.1:95061422-95213922 GCA_030390025.1 Squalus acanthias | reverse complement strand
TGGGTGTGTGTGAGTGTGTGGGTGTGTGTGTGTGTGAGTGTCTGTGTGTGTGTGAGTGTGTAAGTGTGTGTGTGAGTGTGTGTGTGTGTGTGTGAGTGTGTGTCTGTGTGTGTGTGAGTGTCTGTGTGTGTGTGTGAGTGTGTAAGTGTCTGTGTGGGTGTGTGTGTGAGTGTGTGTGTGGGTGTGTGTCTGTGGGTGTGTGTGTGTGAGTGTGCGAGAGTGTCTATGTGTGTGGGTGTGTGTGAGTGTGTGTGTGTGTGGGTGTGTGTGAGTGTGTGTGGGTGTGTGTGTGTGTGTGAGTGTGGGTGTGTGTGAGTGTGTGTGTGTGTGGGTGTGTGAGTGTCTGTGTGTGTGTGAGTGTGTAAGTGTGTGTGTGAGTGTGTGTGTGTGTGTGAGTGTGTGTCTGTGTGTGTGTGAGTGTCTGTGTGTGTGTGTGTGTGAGTGTGTAAGTGTCTGTGTGGGTGTGTGTGTGAGTGTCTGTGTGTGTGTGTGTGTCTGTGTGTGTGTGTGAGTGTGTGTGTGTGTGGGTGTGTGAGTGTGTAAGTGTCTGTGTGGGTGTGTGTGTGAGTGTGTGTGTGTGTGTGTGTGTGTGTGTGAGTGTGGGTGTGTGTGAGTGTGTGTGTGTGTGGGTGTGTGAGTGTCTGTGTGTGTGTGAGTGTGTAAGTGTGTGTGTGAGTGTGTGTGTGGGTGTGTGAGTGTCTGTGTGTGTGTGAGTGTGTAAGTGTGTGTGTGAGTGTGTGTGTGTCTGTGTGAGTGTGTGTGTGAGTGTCTGTGTGAGTGTGTGTGTGAGTGTCTGTGTGTGTGTGAGTGTCTGTGTGAGTGTGTGTGTGTGTGGGTGTGTGTGTGTGTGAGTGAGTGTGTGGGTGTGTGTGAGTGTGTGTGTGTGTGGGTGTGTGTGTGTGTGAGTGAGTGTGTGAGTGTGTGTGTGAGTGTGTGTGTGTGTGGGTGTGTGTGTGTGTGAGTGAGTGTGTGGGTGTGTGTGAGTGTGTGAGTGTGTGTGTGAGTGTGTGTGTGTGTGGGTGTGTGTGTGTGTGAGTGAGTGTGTGGGTGTGTGTGTGTGTGTGAGTGTGTGTGTGTGTGTGTGTCTTTAAGAAGGGGAGGAAGGCCTGCAATACCGCGGCGTGACGTGCCCTCGCAGCGCCCCAAGAGGGATGCGGGGTGCTTCCAGTAGCGCCGCGCTTCCCTCTTGGGTCGCTACCACTCAATTTCCATCGCGGGGGTGCTAATTTTTCCGGGGCACTAAAAGTAGCGCCCCGACGAAGTTAGCACCCCAAATGGGGCACTGCTCAATTTTTAGCCCCATGCACCTCCCCATCTCACCTGCAGATCAGAAAGAAAGATCTTGCATTTCTATAGCAACTTTCACGACCTCAGGACATCCCAAAGCGCTTTACAGCCAATGAAATACTTTCTGAAGTGTAGTCACTGTTGTAATGTAGGAAACACGGCAGCCAATTTGCGCACAGCAAGCTCCCACAAACAGCAATGTGATAATGACCAGATCATCTGTTTTAGTGATGTTGGTTGAGGGATAAATATTGGCCCCAGGACACCGGGGAGAACTCCCCTGCTCTTCTCCGAAATAGTGCCGCGGGATCTTTTACGTCCACCTGAGAGAGCAGACGGGGCCTCGGTTTAACGTCTCATCCGAAAGACGGCACCTCCGACAGTGCAGCACTCCCTCAGCGCTGCACTGGAGTGTCAGCCTGGATTATGTGCTCAAGTCCCTGGAGTGGGACTCGAACCCACAACCTCCTGACTCAGAGGCAGGAGCGCTATCCACTGAGCCTCGGCTGAACGCAAACTGTTGTTGTTGCTCAGGAAGAAAATGCTCTTACTCGGCTTTGGAGCTTGAGGGACAGGGCCACAAGGATCCCTCTGGTCATATACTCTGCCGTGCTCGACGGGCTTATGGTCCCAGTTGGGCAGTTTAGTGTTTTTCTCCGTTGCTGTGTATCTACGAATCCCCCTGATGATTAAGTTACAAAGTGCGCCAGCTGCACATCCCTTTATTGACAGAAGAGGAACAGCTTTATTTAATTTGCCCTGTTCCTCTTGCAGAGAACTAGCTGTTAAGCTCTCAGCATCTGAAACTTGTAGCTGAAGGCTAAATTCAGTGCCATGAGCAGGTTTGAAGCGATGTGTTTCTCGCACTGAGAATTCTGCTTCCCTCCCCGCCTCTCTGAAGTACTTCAGAAGAATCCTCTGCCAAAAAAAAATGCAAACAGGGCGTTAAAGAAAGTCTTGCATTTCTACAGCGCCTTTCACAACCTCAGGAGGTCCCAAAGCGCTTTACAGCCAATGAAGTACTTTTTGAAGTGTGGTCACTGTTGTAATGTAGGAAACACGGCAGCCAATTTGCGCACAGCAAGCTCCCACAAACAGCAATGTGATAATGACCAGATCATCTGTTTAAGGGATAAATATTGGCCCCAGGACACTGGCGGAGAACTCCCCTGCTCTTCTTCGAAATAGTGGCTGTGGGATTTTTTACATCCACCTGAGGGGGCAGGCGGGGGCCTCGGTTTAACTTCTCATCGGAAAGACGGCACCTCCGACAGTGCAGCACTCCCTCAGTACTGGCACTGGATCATTGGCCCAGATTATATGGTCTAGTCTCTGGAGTGAGACTTGCACCACATGACCCTTCCAAGCCAGAGGCAAGAGTGCTACCCACTGAGCCATGGCTGACAGTTAAGAAGTCTTTAAGACCGTAGTTATTAATCCTGTCCGTTTTCCACAGCATGGCCTACTTCCCTTATAGAATCTGCTTGTCAAGGGAAATTAATCTACTCTCCCGCCCCCATAGAAGAAAGAAAAATGCTTGTCTCAATCCCATTGATGTCTTCCGCAGGGTATAGAGTGTCTCCTAGACTCCTATAATAATATCGCCATTTAATTGGTTGTTCCTTCTTGTCTTTGGCTGCTTATTAAAGCATGTTAGTTTGATTAGACTGTGTGTATGTTACACTAGCGGCGCCCTTGAAGGGGCACTAGGGCTGATTCTTGCTTGGTGACACTGGGGCCTCGGTCAATCAAGTGTGTTGCATATAAAAAATATTGCTTTTTTTCTATTGCGCCTTTCACGACCTCAGGACATCCCAAAGCGCTCAGCAGCCAATGAAGTACTTTTATAGTGTAGTTAGTGTTGTAATGTAGGAAACGCGGCACAGCAAACTCTCACAAACAGCAACGTGATAATGGCCAGATAATCTGTTTCTAGTGATGTTGATTGAGGGATAAATATTAGCCCCAGGACACCGGGGAGAACTCCCCCTGCTCTTCTACTAAATAGTGCCACGGGATCTTTGACGTCCATCTGAGAGGGTGGACGGGGACCTCGGTTTAAGGTCTCAACCAAAAGACGGCACCTCCGACACTGGGAGTGTCAGCCTGGAGTGAGGACTTGAACCCACAACCTTCTGCCACAGAGGCAAGAGTGCTACCCACTGAGCCACGCGCTATAAATCCAGGCAGTTGCACGTGGCGAGTTTGAATGCAGAGCGTCAATCACTGTGATTATCCTGACAAAGGGAATGTACAACACAAGTCCCGATCAGCTCCAGGCAGTACAACTGACACATACACCCAGGCAAGGTTTTAGTGATGGTGGACCCATTCTCTTTGTCATTCTTTTCTCATGTTAACCAGCTGATCATTGTCTCTCAGTTACTGTTTCTACACTTAACGTTACTCTTCCCCTTGCGGTGGGCGACTGAACAACATAGAACGATACAGCACAGAAGGAGGCCATTCGGCCCATCGTGCCTGTGCCAGCTCTTTGAAAGATTCTCTCCAATTAGTCCCACTCTCCAGCTCTTTTTTGCTTTTAAGTACAGATCCAATTCCCTTTTGAAAGTTACTGTTGAATCTGCTTCCACCGCCCTTTCAGGCAGCGCGTTCCAGATCACAACAACTTGCTGCGTAAAAAAAAAACTCTCCTCATTTCCCCCTCTGGTTCTTTTGCCAATTATTTGTGAATTATTTGCGTAAAACTCTGTTCTAAAAAGACTTTAACCCCCCACAAGCTAAGGCCTGAATGTTTGAATCCACATCTCGCTCTCCTTCAATCTGTGTCCTCTGGTTACCGACCCTCCTGCCACTGGAAACAGTTTCTCCTTATTTACTCTATTAAAACAATTCATAATTTTATACACCTCTATTAAATCACCACTGAACCTGCTCTGCTCTGAGGAACATAGGAACAGGAGGAGGCCATTCAGCCCCTCGAGCCTGTTCCGCCATTCAATGAGATCATGGCTGATCTGCGACCTAACTCCATATACCCGCCTTTGCCCCATATCCATTAATACCTTTGGTTAACAGAAAGCTATCAATCTCCGATGTAAAAATAACAGTTGATCTAGCAAGGAGAACAATTCCAGCTTCTCCAGTCTCTCCACATAACTGAAGTCCCTCATCCCTGGGACCATTCTGGTAAAGCTCCTCTGCACCCTCTCCAAGGCCTCACTTGCAGTTAAGTTGTACCTTTGATATAGAAAATTTCTGAAGGCGTCTTTTGGAGAAAATGCAGGGTGGAGGACGAGATGCCAACAATAAGAGTGTTAGAAAAATCAAGTGGAGAGGTATGTCATCCACCAGGCAAGCTGAGATCGGAAGGAACCGACCCGAGGTGTGAGTGGTAGATTTTGAGTGCCATGTTGAGAATTTGAACCCAGAAGGCACAACAGAAAAAAACTGGTATGTTTTGATCATGTTGTGCCAATTTTGTCAATGAGTCTGTCTGCCAAGAAAAAGCCAAGGCTGGATCACACTTCTGGAGAGAAGGAAAGAGCGAGTTAGCATTTATATAGCACATTTCACAGCCTCACAAGAAAAGAACAGGAGATATCTACTGAGTTCTTCAACATCGACAATTATTCAAAGTTGAACATAAGAACATAAGAATTAGGAGCAGGAGTCGGCCATACGGCCCCTCGAGCCTGCTCCGCCATTCAATAAGATCATGGCTGATTTTCGACCTCAACTCCACTTTTCCGCCCGATCACCATATCCCTTGATTCCCTTAGAGTCCAAAATTCTATCGATCTCTGTCTTGAATATACTCAACAACTAAGCATCCACAGCTCTCTGGGGTAGAGAATTCCAAAGATTCATAATCCTCTGAGTGAAGAAATTTCTCCTCAACTCAGTCCTAAATGACCGACCCCTTATCCTGAGATTATACCCCTTAGTTCTAGACACTCCAGCCAGGGGAAACAACCTCTCAGCATCTACCCTGTCAAGCCCTCTCAGAATCTTGTATGTTTCAATGAGATCACCTCTCATTCTTCTAAACTCCAGAGAGTATCGGCCCATTCTACACAATCTCTCATCATAGGACAGCCCTCTCATCCCAGGAATCAATCTAGTGAACCTTCGTTGCACCGCCTCTGAGGCAAGCATATCCTTTCTTAGATACGGAGACAAAATCTGTGCACAGTACTCCAGGTGTGGTCTCACCAAGGCCCCATTCACTTAACCTCTTATTTGGAAGGAGGAGAGCATGCCAGGGGATCTCAGAGACGCCATAATCATGACCATCTTCAAGAAAGGTGACAAGTCCGATTGCGGTAATTACAGAGGAGTCTCCCTACTGTCTGCCACAGGGAAAGTCATTGCAAGAATCCTCCTCAATCGCCTTCTCCCAGTGGCTGAAGAGCTCCTCCCAGAGTCGCAATGCGGATTCCGCCCACTAAGGGGCACAATGGACATGATCTTCACCGCGCTTCAACTACAAGAGAAATGCAGGGAACAGCACCAACCGCTGTACATGGCCTTCTTTGACCTCACAAAGGCCTTTGACAATGTCAAGCAGGAGGGATTATGGAGTGTCCTCCTCAAATTCGGCTGCCCTCAAAAGTTTGTCACCATCCTCCGCCTGCTTCACGATGACATGCAAGCCGTGATCCTGACCAACGGTTCCACCACAGACCCAATTCACGTACGGATCAGGGTCAAGCAAGGCTGTGTCATCGCACCAACGCTCTTCTCGATCTTCCTTGCTGCAATGCTCCATCTCACCCTCAGTAAGCTCCCCGCTGGAGTGGAGCTAATCTACAGAACAAACGGGAAACTGTTCAACCTCCATCGCCTCCAGTCCAGATCCAAGGTCGTCCCATCCTCTGTCATCGAATTACAGTTTGCAGATGACGCTTGCGTCTGCGCACACTCTGAGGCCGAAATCCAAACCATCGTCAACACCTTCACCGAAGCATATGAGAGCATGGGCCTTACACTAAACATCCGTAAGACAAAGGTCCTCTACCAACCTGCCCCCGCCACACAGTACTGCTCCCCGATGATCAAAATCCATGACGAGGCCTTGGACAACGTGGACCACTTTCCATACCTCGGGATCCGACTGTTAACAAGGGCAGACGTCGATGACGAAGTCCAACACCGCCTTCAGTGTGCCAGTGGAGCCTTCGGTCGCCTGAGAAAGAGAGTGTTTGAAGACCAGGACCTGAAACCCAGCACCAAGCTCATGGTCTACAGAGCAGTAGTGATACCCGCCCTCCTGTATGCCTCAGAGACATGGACCAGGTACAGCAGGCATCTCAAAGCACCCCAGAGGTACCACCAATGCTGCCTCCACAAGATCCTGCAAATCCATTGGCAGGATAGGCATACCAACGTCGGTGTTCAGGCCAACATCCCCAGCATCGAAGCTTTGACCACGCTTGACCAGCTCCGATGGATGGGCCACATCATCCGCATGCCTGATACGAGACTCCCAAAACAAGCGCACTACTCGGAGCTCCAACACGGCAAGAGAGCCCCAGGTGGGCAGAGGAAACGCTTCAAGGACACCCTCAAAGACTCCTTGAAAAAGTGCAACACCCCCACTGACACCTGGGAATCCCTGGCCCAAGACCGCACAAAGTGGAGGAGAAGCATCCGGTCATTTTCGGGTTGGCAGGCTTAACTGGTGGCATGCCGCAAGGATCAGTGCTGGGGCCTCAGCTATTTACAATCTATATCAATGACTTAGATGAAGGGACCGAGTGCAATGTATCCAAGTTTGCTGACGATACAAAGCTAGGTGGGAAAGTAAGCTGTGAGGAGGGCACCAAGAACCTGCAAAGGGATAAAGACAGGTTAAGTGAATGGAGAAGAAGGTGGCAGATGGAGTCTTCTTCTTTTTAGGCAGTTCCTCGGAACCGAGGATGACTTGCTTCCACACTAAAAATGAGTTCTCAGGTGACTGATGAGTCCAATGCGGGACCTACAGTCTCTGTCACAGGTGGGGCAGACGGTGGTTGAAGGGGCGGGTGGGTGGGGTGCTTGGGTTGACGTGCGCTCCTTCCGCTGTTTGCGCTTGGCTTCCGTTTGCTCCCAGCGAAGAGACTCGAGGTGTTTGGCGCCTTCCCAGATGCTTCTCCTCCACTTTGTGCGGTCTTGGGCCAAGGATTCCCAGGTGTCAGTGGGGATGTTGCACTTTTTCAAGGAGGCTTTGAGGGTGTCCTTGAAGCGTTTCCTCTGCCTACCTGGGGTTCTCTTGCCGTGTCGGAGCTCCGAGTAGAGCGCTTGTTTTGGGAGTCTCGTATCGGGCATGCGGACGATGTAACCCGTCTATCGGAGCTGATCGAGCGTGGTCAAAGCTTCGATGCTGGGGATGTTGGCCTGAGCGAGAACACTGACGTTGGTGCACCTATCCTGCCAATGGATTTGCAGGATCTTGCGGAGGCAGCGTTGGTGGTACCTCTCCAGTGCTTTGAAGTGCCTGCTATACATGGTCCATGTCTCTGAGGCATACAGCAGGGCGGGTATCACTGCTGCTCTGTAGAGCATGAGCTTGGTGCCGGGTTTGAGGTCCTGGTCTTCAAACACTCTCTTCCTCAGGCAACTGAAGGCTGCACTGGCACACTGAAGGCGGTGTTGGACTTCGTCATCGACGTCTGGCCTTGTGACAGTATGCTCCCGAGATATGGAAAGTGATCTACGTTGTCCAAGGCTTTGTCGCGGATTTTGATAATTGGGGGGCAGTACTGTGTGGTGGAGGCAGGTTGGTAGAGGACCTTTGTCTTACGGATGTTTAGTGTAAGGCCCATGCTCTCGTATGCTTCGGTGAAGGTGTTGACGATGGTTTGGAGTTCGACCTCCGAGTGAGCGCAGACGCAAGCGTCATCTGCATACTGTAATTCGACGACAGAGGATGGGACGACCTTGGATCTGGACTGGAGGCGACGGACGTTGAACAGTTTCCTGTTTGTTCTGTAAATTAGCTCCACTCCAGTGGGGAGCTGACTGAGGGTGAGATGGAGCATTGCAGCCAGGAAGATTGAGAAGAGCGTTGGTGCAATGACACAGCCTTGCTTGACCCCGGTCCTGTACGTGAATTGGGTCTGTGGTGGAACCGTTGGTCAGGATCACGGCTTGCATGTCGTCGTGAAGCAGGCGGAGGATGGTGACAAACTTTTGAGAGCAGCTGAATTTGAGGAGGACACTCCATAATCGCTCACAGTTGACAGTGTCGAAGGCCTTTGTGAGATCAAAGAAGGCCATGTACAGCGGTTGGTGCTGTTCCCTGCATTTCTCTTGTAATTGACGTGCGGTGAAGATCATGTCCATTGTGCCCCTTAGTGGGCGGAATCCGCATTGCGACTCTGGGAGGAGCTCTTCAGCCACTGGGAGAAGGCGATTGAGGAGGATTCTTGCAATGACTTTCCCTGTGGCAGACAGCAGGGAAGCTCCTCTGTAATTACCGCAATCGGACTTGTCACCTTTCTTGAAGATGGTCACAATTACAGCATCTCTGAGATCCCCTGGCATGCTCTCCTCCTTCCAGACAAGAGAACTGAGTTCATGAATTCACGCCAGTAGTGCTTCTCCGCCATGCTTTAGTGCCTCGGCGGGGATTCCATCTGCTCCTGAGGCTTTGCTGTTCTTCAGTTGTCGGATGGCCTTTTCAATCTCATGCCGCGCTGGGGTTGTGCTGAGGTGGTGGCGGGTAGCATGCTGCGGGATGGAGTTGAGGACATCGCGTCGACGACAGAGCCTCGGTTAAGGAGGTCTTCGAAGTGCTCCTTCCAGCGGGCACTGACTGCCTCTCTGTCCTTGATGAGTACCTCTCCGTTCTTGGCCCGCAGTGGGGTAGGACCTTGGGGGCTTGGGCAGCAGGTGGTCTTGGCTGCGCTAAAGAATCCACGCACGTCGTGGTTGTCGGCTAGCTGCTGGATCTCCTGCGCTTTCTCCACCCACCACCTGTTCTTTAGGTCGCGAGTTTTTTGTTGGACCTCGGCCTTCAGGCGTCTGTAGAGCTGCTTTCTTGCTCTCGAGTTGTGTTGCTGTTTCCAGATCAGGAATGCCTTGCGCTTGCGGCTTATTAGCTCCTTGATCTGATCTCCTGGTCGTTCTCGTCGAACCAGTGTTGGTGTTTCCTGGTCGAGTGACCGAGCGTCTCTTCACAGGTGCTGATTATGGAGGCCTTGAGTGCAGACCAGGCGCTGTGGACACTCTGTGTCTCTGAATCACTGGGAGTCGTTAGGTTGTTTGTGAGGCACAGGTTGAATAGGGCTTTCTTAGCGGGGTCTTTGAGTGCTCCAGCGTTGATTTTCCTGCAGCACTGTTTCTGTTGTCGCCGCTGTTTTGGGGCTACATTGATGGAGATGACAGAGCAGATTAGGCGGTGGTCTGTCCAGCAGTCGTCAGCTCCTGTCATGGCGCGGGTGATGCTCTCCCTCGCTCGGACGATGACGTAGTCCAGCAGATGCCAGTGTTTGGAGCGAGGGTGTTGCCATGAAGCCTTGTACTTGTCTCTCTGACGGAACAAGGTGTTGGTTGTGACAAGGCCATGTTCTAAGCATTTCGACAGGAGGAGGGTTCCGTTGGATTTGGCTTTCCCTACCCCCTCTCTGCCGATCACACCTCCCCAGAGATCTGTGTCCTTTCAACTCTGGCGTTAAAGTCGCCAAGGAGGATCAGCTTGTCGCCCGTTGGGACTCGGGACAGGGATTGTTCGAGGCTGGAGTAGAATTACTCTTTGGTCTCGTCTGTAGCTTCCAGTGTTGGGGCGTACGCACTGATAACCGTAGCGCACTGGTTCCGGCCTAGGGTGAACTGAAGAGTCATGAGGCGTTCGTTTATTCCGACTAGTTCATTTTTTATGGCGAAGCCGACCCCATGGAGGCAGCGTTCTTCTTCAGGTTTGCCTTTCCAGAAGAAGGTGTAGCCACCGCCTTGCTCCTTGTGCTGGCCTTCCCCTGCCCGCCGGGTCTCACTTAGGGCGGCGATGTCAATGTCGAAACGTCTGAGCTCCCGGGCAACGATAGCAGTTCAGCGTTCCGGTCTGTCGCTGTTGGGGTTGTCCATGAGGGTCCTGACTTTCCAGGTCCCGAACTTCATTTTAAAGGGCGAACGATGCCTGTGCATGGATTCTTTTAACGTGGGGTGGCCGTTGCACACCAGCTACCACACGGGCTTGACAGAGCAAGGTCTTGGTCCAATGGCAAGGGGATCCAAGACGTTTGGAGACCAGGCTCTGCTACATCGGCCTAGCACACACATACAAACATACTCCTACTATCCTCCTCCCTCCTTCCCACAGGTCTTCTCTGCCTGGGTTTCGTAAGATGCATTGTGGTCCTCCCGACCCTATCTACCCTATCATCTCATTGATTGTGAATGAGAGAGCTTGTGGGCTGAACACAGACAAGATCACAGAATGGTCCACAGAGGGATTTAAATACAGATATGTGATAATGATGTGTGAAAAACATGTTGAACTGCACGAAATAGTTGGTGTACTTCATACATTGTAAACAGTAATTGACCCCTATGGTAATTGCAAACAGTTAGCACCATTTAGCCGATATAGGGGGCTGCCCATGATAAGGGTGGACAGTGTAAGTTGTGGGGACTGTACCCTCTCCGCATTGAACCTCCCATCACATCGCTCCAAACTAAATTCAATCTCCCCTCACCTTTTCGCAGCTCGATCACTGCGGCTGCAGTCAATGTCAGATTAGAGTGCGGCCCGTCCGTTTATGCAGCGGGGAACGGGTCGGAACAGTAAACGGTCACCAAGTGGTCTGCGGCAGTCTGATATCAGTCCGCTATTTTTGTTCGCCGCTGTGTTGAGGGTCTGAGCTGTTCAGGCGTTGAATAAATATTATGCACCATTCATGCTGCGGCTTTCATTCATTAAACCTGCCAACTGGACTGACAGCTGTTGTGTAAAGAGACACCACCAGGTTGAGCTCCATTAGTGGTGGCGCAAATTCCATAAGCCCTCTGTGTGAGAGAGCTCGGACAAACCTTTGAATGAGTGAAACCAACCTGCACTACTGGATAGTCCCACGCGAAGCTTAAGTTAATGTTCCACTGAAGCTCAACGTAAGCTCGAGGAACAGCACCTCATCTTTCGATTAGGCACTTTACAACCTTCTGGAATCAACATAGAGTTCAACAATTTCAGATCATAACCTCGGCCCCTATCATATATATTTTTTTTCCACACTTTTTTGGGGGGTTTTTGTGTTTTCCTTTCTTCTCTCCCACATGGCAGCTGTCTTTCATTCTGCCAGCGCAATTTACACTTCATCATCTAGAGCCATCCTTTGTTTCTTAACCTGTCCCATTACCATCTCCTTTTGCCTTGATATCTCTTAATGTCTCTTAACCTCACCGGCCTTGTATCCTATCACAGACCTTCCCTTTTGTTCTTTCATCCCCTCCCCCCTTTCCCAGCCCCTACACTTGCTTAAAAGTCTGTTCCATTTCCTGCTTTTTTCCAGTTCTGACGAAGGGTCATCGACCTGAAACGTTGACTCTGTTTCTCTCTCCACAGATGCTGCCTGACCTGCTGAGTGTCTCCAGCATTTTCTGTTTTTATTTCAGATTTCCAGCATCTGCGGTATTTTCTTTTTGTATAAGCTTAAGTTAATGTTGGCAGACCCCTGTTGCTTTTGCTATGTGTTGTAACAACTTGTATTTATATAGCGCCTTTAACGTAGTAAAACGTCCCAAGGTGCTTCACAGGGGCGATTATCAAACAAACATTGACACCGAGCAACATAAGGCGATATTAGGACAGGCGACCAAAAGCTTAGTCAAAGAGGTCGGTTTTAATGAGCATCTCAAAAGGAGGAGAGAGAGGTAGAGAGGTTTAGGGAGGGAATTCCAGAGCTTAGGGCCCAGGCAGCTGAAGGCACGGCCGCCAATGGTGGAGCGATGGAAATCGGGGACGCGTGAGAGTCCAGAGTTGGAGGAGCGCAGAGATCTCGGAGTGTTGTAGGGCTGGAGGAGGTTACAGAGTTAAGGAGGGGCGAGGCCCCGCATGTTAAGTTTGATTTGTTTTGCTTTGACTCCCTCCCCTAAGGCTGCAATATCAGCGGGTCGCTGCGACAATCCCCTGATGTCTGTTTGGCGGTTTCCCTTGCAGAGAGGGGGAAGGCGGAAGCCAAGCCATCTCCCCACAATGGTTAGCTGAAGACGGGCGTTGGCAGAGGGCTGTGAACACGTCACCAAACGGCCCTCTACACCGCGAAAAATGTTCAGGCCAGCAAGATCAGCACAGAGAGACACGAAAGAAAGAACTTGTATTTCTATAGTGCCTTTCACAACCTCAGGACATCCCAAACCGCTTTACAGCCAATGAAGTACTTTTTGAAGTGTAGTCACTGTTGTAATGTAGGAAACGCGGCAGCCAATTTGTGCACAGCAAGCTCCCACAAGCAGCAATGTGACAATGACCAGATCGTCTGTTTTTCGTGATGTTGGTTGAGGGATAAATATTGGCCCCAGGACACTGGAGATAACGCCCCTGCTCTTCTTTGATCTTTTACGTCCACCTGAGAGAGCGGACAAAGAAAAGTGCCCGCTTAAAGAGCACAATTTAACTAGGGCCAAGAGATTGCCAGTTTACTCTATAATTCCCATATAGATTTTCGTGGTTAAATATCAGTCCCATGGGGATTGAGACGATCATTTGCCCGTGGGGGCTATAAGCAGAAACAAAATCCCAGGCTTTGGTTAGAGATTTCTGATAATTCCCATTCCCTCCCCTACGGGATACTGGATAGATAGAACAGACTGCCCGAAAACGTCTTTCATTCTGGCCGAATTGACATTTTTTTTTAAAGGAACAGGATCAATACTCGTTCAGAAAAGGGATTGAGAGGGATTTTAAAATCTGTCTGATTCACGTGGAGGTTCGGTAGAAATCTTGCTTGAGTGTTGCATGGTTGACACAATGGTGTCGATGTGGCAAGTAACATGTTGTATTGTTACTTTATTCTGAGTGGTTGAAAGCCGTTGAATCTATTTCATCCACTGGTATTACGAACATACGGAATTGACAGGCAGGAAAAGACCAGCTGGTCCATCAAGCCTGCCCCGTGCACCGTGATGGCCGGAGCATCACGACTAGACAGCCAGTGGAGCATGGACGGGTTGGGCTGAATGGCCTGTTTCTACGCCGTATATTCTACGTATACTCCCCCTCCCTACCCCACCCCACTCCCCCGCCACCCCCAGCACCCCTCAGACATGTAATCTCCTGGGGGGGCAAAATGACAATGAAAATCCACAGAGCTAATAAAGGAACAAATAATCTGGAAAATTCCTCTCCCACCGCCTCAGCCAATTGAAACCAGTTCCACGGACCAAGTGTTATACATAAAGGCACTTTTTTATTATTGATGGTCCTGAAGTCGTGAAAGACACGACATGAAACAGAGAATGATACAGCACTGAAGGAGCCCATTCGGCCCATCGTGCCTGTGCCGGCTCTTTGAAAGATTCTCTCCAATTAGTCCCACTCTCTCCCCCTGCTCGTTCCCCACAGCCCTGCGAATTTCTCCTTTTCAAGTATTTATCCAATTCCCTTTTGAAAGTTACTATTGAATCTGCTTCCACCGCCCTTTCAGGCAGCGCATTCCAGATCACAACAACTCGCTGCGCAAAAAAATTTCTCATCTCTCCCTCTGGTTCTTTTTCCAATTATCTTCAATCTGTGTCCTCTGGTTACCCACCCTCCTGCCACTGGGAACAGTTTCTCCTTATTTACTCCATCAAAACCCTTTATAATTTTGAACACCTCTATCAAACCTTCCCTTAACTTAATGTCTCTTCATCTCCTCTTTTGTTCCTTTATCCCCTCCCCCTTTTCCCAGCTTTACCCTGGCCTTAAATCTATTTGATTTCCAGCTCTTCCCAGTTCTGATGAAAGGTCATCGACCTGAAACGTCAACTCTCTTTCTCTCTCCACGGATGCTGCCTGGCCTGCTGAGTTTTTCCAGCGTTTTCTGTTGTTATTCCCTTAACCTTCTCTGCTCTAAGGAGAACAATCCCAGCTTCTCCAGCCTATCCACATAACTGAAGTCCCTCATCCCTGGTGTCATTCTGGTCAAGCTCCTCTGCACCCTCTCCACGGCCTTGACATCCTTCCTAAAGTGTGGTGCCCAGAATTGGACACAATACTCCAGCTGAGGCCGGACCAGTGATTTATAAAGGTTCAGCATAACTAACCATGCAAAAAAAAATTAAAACGCTGCTCAGATCAGAAAACGGAGGTGGACTTAATGGGGGTGAAACTGGTCTTGGGCGATAACACAAAACGGACAACAGCGAATCAGAGTTCCGTTTTACACCCCGCCCGATCTTCTTATACCACCACTGGCCCGTACTAGTTTCAGCGTTACATTCTTTTAAGGCAAGTGATAAGTGTTTTCACATCTCTAATGAAAACATATCAAGGCATATGCCTGGAGCAAAAACATTTCTGTATCGAAAAACCCCGAACTTCCATCCACTCGGTTGAAGACACCATGAATTATTCATTCAAGGTTGCAAACTCATAAATAAAAATACATTTTTGGCAGAAGTCCTTTTCTTTCCGTCACTGTTTTCCTCTTGTTCCAAATAATTTATTTTTGAACGACTTTGTAAGCACTGGTGTGTGGCATTTTAAGGAAACATTCAAACTACAGCACAGCGACATCAGTGATCAGAAAAACAAATGAGGAAATTTCACACAGGAGAGCGAGATGTGGATTCAAACATTCAGGCCTTAGTTTGTGGGGGTTAAAGTCTTTTTAGAACAGAGTTTTACGCAAATAATTCACAAATAATTGGCAAAAGAACCAGAGGGGGAGATGAGGATAGTTTTTTTTTTACGCAGCGAGTTGTTGTGATCTGGAACGCGCTGCCTGAAAGGACGGTGGAAGCAGATTCAATAGTAACTTTCAAAAGGGAATTGGATAAATACTTGAAGGGGAGAAATTCGCAGGACTGTGGGGAAAGAGCAGGGGGAGTGGGACTAATCGGAGAGAATCTTTCAAAGAGCACGATGGGCCGAATGGTCTCCTTCTGTGCTGTAAGATTCTAGGATTAGATGGCGACCTGCGGCTGTTTTCCTGTGGATTTCTGGAGACAGCAGACGTCTGGAAACCGACTCCTCACAGTGACGGTCACAAGTCTCAGTCCATCACCCCAGCCACAGACTCGAACTCCCAGTCAGCATCAGGGTCTACAATCAAACCATGGATTGAAGAGGCCAGGTTTCGCAGTTTAAATGCAAAGACACTGGACACTCCCAGAATCTGAATCCAAAAAATATAATGGACTTCAATAGAAAAGAAAATCATGCAGGGTGTAAAACAACAACAACAACAACAACATGCATTTATATAGCGCCTTTGCACACTGTTCGCAACCTTGGTGTCATATTTGACCCTGAAATGAGCTGCCGACCACATATCCGCGGCATAACAAAGACCGCCTCCTTCCACCTCCATAACATCGCCGTCTCCGCCCTTGCCTCAGCTCATCTGCTGTTGAAATCCTCATCCATGCCTTTGTTACCTCTAGACTTGACTATTCCAACGCACTCCTGGCTGGCCTCCCACGTTCTACCCTACGAAAACTTGAGGTCATCCAAAACTCGGCTGCCAGTGTCCTAACTCACACCAAGTCCCGTTCGCCCATCTCCCCTGTGCTCACTGACCTACATTGGCTCCCGGTTAAGCAGCGCCTCAATTTCAAAATTCTCATCCTTGTTTTCAAATCCCTCCATGGCCTCGCCCCTCCCTATCTCTGTAATCTCCTTCAGCCCCACAACCCCCCGAGATATCTGCGCTCCTCTAATTCTGCCTCTTGAGCATCCCTGATTATAATCGCTCAACCTTTGGTGACCGTGCCTTCTGTTGCCTGGGCCCTAAGCTCTGGAATTCCCTGCCTAAACCTCTCCGTCTCGCTACCTCTCTTTCCTCCTTTAAGACGCTCCTTAAAACCTACCTCTTTGACCAGGCTTTTGGTCACCTGCCCTAATTTATCCTTATGTGGCTCGGTGTCACATTTTTTTTGTCTTAAAATACTCCTGTGCAGCGCCTTGGGACGTTTTACTACGTTAAAGGCGCTATATAAATACAAGTTGTTGTTAACATAGTAAAATGCGCATTATCAAACAATGATTGACACTGAACCAAAGAAGGAGATATTAGGACAGGATATTGGACAAAGAGGCAGGTTTTAAGGAGCGTCTTAAAGGAGGAGAGAGAGGCGGAGAGGTTTAGGGAGGGAATTCCAGAGCTCAGGGGCCCAGGTCAGCTGAAGGCACGGCCGCCAATGGTGGGGCGAATGAAGCGGGGGGGGATGCGCGTAGAGGTCAGAATTGGAGGAGCGCAGAGATCTCGGAAGGGTTGTGGGGGATGGGGGAAGTTACAGAGATAGGGAGGGGGCGAGGCCACGGAGGGATTTGAACACAAGGACAAGAATAGAGGTTGGCACGAGCCTGGCAAAGCTCGTTTGCTGATTAATTGAAACAGGCTCTCTTAAAGCACTTATGTTTCAGAGCAGAAACACACTGCTTGTCGCAACATTTTGTCTTGCCAGCTGCACGCACTTCCTCTTTATTTTGCAGGTGAAGAGTTCAACAATACTACACAATGAGTATAAGATTACTGATTATTATATAATGGCTGTTCAACAAGATAAACAAAACTGCGATGCAGGACCTGATTCAGGAAAGGCCAAAGAAAGACTTGCATTTCTCCAGCGCCTTTCATAACCTCAGGACTTCCCAAAGCGTTTTACAGCCAATGAAATACTTTTTGAAGTGTAGTCACTGTTGTAATGTAGGAAACGCAGCAGCCAATTTGAACACAGCAAGATCCCTCGAACAGCAATGTGATAAATGACCAGATCATCTGTTTTTAGTGTTGTTGATTGAGGGATAGATGTTGGCCAACACTGGGGGAGAACTCCCCTTCTCTCCTTCTCAATAGTGGCCGAGGCATCTTTGCCATCCACCTGAGAGGGAAATCGGGGGGCCTCGGTTTAATGTCTTATCTGAAAGACGGCACATCCGACAGATCTGATCATGGGATGAAAGGACAGACAGTTCACTCCCGCTCTCACTGTGCTGGCCAGCTCCCCGTATACGCAGGTCTATCTCCAACCAGCTGTGAAAGCAGGTCTGTGACCGGACGAGAGACTCCTGGCTGTGAATCAAACATGTGTGCTGATACTCTTAGCTTGTCAAGCCATTGCTGTTCAGTCAGCTGAAGCCTTTCCGATTGGTAGCAAGCAGTCCCATCGAGGGGACAGGCACATAGTTCCAAACGTGTGTGATGAACTGTAGCCAGAGTGAGCCGGAGTGCAAATCTCATTACGCCTGATCTGAGATCCAACGCGCGAGTCGCAGGGAGACATTTACAATGCACTGCTCGATTGACCACTGCAGCAGTCAGAATCATAGAATACAGAAGGAGGCCATTCGGCCCATCGTGTCTGTGCCGGCCTAAAAAGAGCTATCCAGCCTAATCCCACTCTTGGTTTGCTCCCACAAGCAGCAATGTGATAATGACACGATAATCTGTTTTAGTGACGTTTGTTGAGGGATAAACATTGGCCCCAGGACACCAGGGAGAACTCCCATCCCACCAGGAATCTTTCACATCCACCCGAGCGGGCAGATAGGGCCTCAGTTTAATGCCTCATCCGAAAGACAGCACCTCTGACAGTGTAGCACTCCCTCAGTACCGTACTGGGAGCATCAGTCTCGAGAGTGGGACTTGAACCCACAACCTTCTGACTCAGAGGTGAGAGTACTACCCACTGAGCCACAGCTGACACCAGTGTTTAAGAGCTGACAGCAGGTGAAGTGTTGGTTACAGAGCGCAGTGGGTGAAACACATTGGGCTGGATTTTGTCTTGGGGTCGGGTTGGGGTCGTGTCATCCGCATTTCGTGTTTCCCCCCCGACTCCAGATTAATGTGGATGAATGATGCAATTTTCACTTAATTGGGCAATTGAGTTCCAGCATGTGGTAACCCATGAACTAATAAGTGGTTTCACTCTGAAAGTCGTCTCTGATGATGTCATCATTACTGACTGACTGGTCTCAGAGACTGTCTGGCTGTTGGTGAGAGAGGACCTGCCTGGCTTTTGATGTGAATGGACCTGGATGCAAAATGGAGAGAGAGAGAGAGAGAATGAATGAATGATAATAGTGGACCTGCAGCTGATAGTTAGCTATCCACTTGTGCTCCCGCCAGGTTTCACTGGCGTGTTTCACATCAGGCGTACTTCACGTCGGAAAAGGGTTAAACTAGCTAAAACGTTTCAAAATGGCATTACAGAGCCAATTTAGGGCTTGTTAAGGGCTTTAATGGCCTCTCCCGCCTCTTGGAGGCGGGACGGAGTCGGGAACCCCGCGACTGATTTTGTCAAAATTGCATGAAGGTGGGATTGAGTCGGGATCGGGTCGGGACCCCCGACCCCGCAAATTTAACCCCCCACACGCCTCCAACCCCGACTCCATGGGTCATTCGAAATCCAGCCCAGTGATTCAGGGGTGTGCAATGGGGACAATTTGGTATTGAATATGTGGCCATGAAACGGACCCCTGAGGCGGATCTGATTTGCAGCAGCACTCACATCACTTGACAAACCTATAGGTGAAGGTGAAATCCTTAAAGGGGCCACGCGGGCCATTCAAAATACCAGCTGTGCGGGATCCCTGGAGCTCAGGAGAAAGATCAGATGCAAGAGTAAATTTTGCAAAATCTCTGCTGACAACTCAAGTCTTGCTCGTGGTAGGTGCAGAGCATAAAACTGGGTATGCGACATCACGCACCACACGGTTTGTTATTTATTCTCTAGAAAAGAGAAGACTCGGGTGACCAGACAGAGGCCTTTAAGATTATGAAGGGGTTTGATCGGGTAAACGTAGAGAAGATGTTTCCACTTGTGGGCAAGACCAGAACTAGGGGCCATCAATATAAGATAGTCACTAATAAATCCAATGGGGAATTCAGGAGAAACTTCTTTACCCAGAGAGTGGTGAGAATGTGGAACTCGCTACCACAGGGAGTGATTGAGGTGAATAGTACAGATGCATTTAAGGGGAAGCTAGATAAACACATGAGGTAGAAAGGAATAGAAGGATATGCTGATAGGGTGAGATGAAGAGGGGTGGGAGGAGGCTCGTGTGGAGCAGAAACACCGGCATGGACCAGTTGGGCTGAATGGCCTGTTTCTGAGCTGTTAATACTTTGTAATACTTTGTTGGCTGAACATTTATAACATGAAAGCATCTTTACAATTGAAAAGTGGGCCATTATTGGTGGCAGGCAATCTCCGGTTATGGTCGCTCACAGGCTGTGTTACCTCATCGGATTAAGATTTGATAAATGAGAAACCTAACTGGACCAGCCACATAAATACTGTGGCAACACGGACAGGTCAGAGGCTAGGTATTCTGCGGTGAGTGACTCACCTCCCGACTCCCCAGAGCCTTTCCACCATCTACAAGGCACAAGTAAGGAGTGTGATGGAATACTCTCCCCTTGCCTGGATGAGTGCAGCTCCAACAACACTCAAGAAGCTCGACACCATACAGGACAAAGCAGCCCGCTTGATTGGCACCCCATCCACCACCTTAAACATTCACTCCCTCCACCACCAGGGTACCGTGGCTGCAGTGTGTACCATCTACAAGATGCACTGCAGCAACTCGCCAAGGCTTCTTCAGCAGCACCTCCCAAACCCGCGACCTCTTCCACCTAGCAGGACAAGGGCAGCAGACGCATGGGAACACCACCACCTCCAAGTTCCCCTCCAAGTCACACACCATCCTGACTTGGAAGTATATCGCCGATCCTTCATTGTCGCTGGGTCAAAATCCTGGAACTCCCTCCCGTACAGCACTGTGGGAGTACCTTCACCACACGGAAAAAAAATATTGGTCATAAAACCTTTGCTCAAATCAATCTTTTTTGATATTCATTCTCGGGATGTGGGTGTCGCCGGCAAGTCCACATTTGTTGTCCAATCCTAGTTGCCCTGAGAAGGTGGTGGGCCTTCTTCTTGAACCGCTGCAGTCCTTGAGGTGATCGTGCTCTCACAGCGGTGTGAGATAGGCAATTCCAGGATTTTGACCCAGCGATGATGAAGGAACAGTAGTATATATATTTTTTTTATATTCGTGGGATATGGGCTTCGTTGGCAAGGCTGGCGTTTTATTGCCCATCCCTAATTACCCTTGAGAAGGTGGTGGTGAGCCACCTTCTTGAACCGCTGCAGTCCGTGTGGTGAAGGTACTCCCACAGTGCTGGTAGGGAGGGAGTTCCAGGATTTTGACCCAGCGACGATGAAGGACTCGGCGATATACTTCTAAGTCAGGATGGTGTGTGACTTGGAGGGGAACTTGGAGGTGGTGTTCCCATGCGCCTGCTGCCCATGTCCTTCTAGGTGGTAGAGCTCGCGGGTTTGGGAGGTGCTGCCGAAGAAGCCTTGGCGAGTTGCTGCAGTGCATTTTGTAGATGGTACACACTGCACCCACGGTACGCCGGTGGTGGAGGGAGTGACTGTTTATATGTCCAAGTCAGGAAGGTGTGTGACTTGAGGGGAATCTGG
This sequence comes from Squalus acanthias, assembly GCA_030390025.1. NCBI lineage: Eukaryota > Metazoa > Chordata > Chondrichthyes > Squaliformes > Squalidae > Squalus > Squalus acanthias. The sequence goes on along the minus strand of CM059437.1, from coordinate 95,193,060 downwards.
AGGTGACGGTGTTCCCGTGATCTTGCTGCTCATGTTACTCTCAGTGGCAGAGGTCGCAGGGGAGGGAGGTGCTGCTATAGTAACCTTGGCGGGTTGCCGCAGCACATCCTGTAGATTGTACACCCTGCAGCCACGGTACGCCAGTGGTGGAGGAGGTGGGTATTGAATCCAGTGGCAGCGAACAATCGATCTACTCTGTCCGGATGGCGTTGAGCTTCTTGAGTGTTGTTGCAGCTGCCCCCACCCAGGTGAGTGGTGAGTATTCCATCACACTCCTGACTTGAGCCTTGTAGATGATGGAGAGGCTTTGAAGGGTCAAGAGATAAATAAGCCACTGGTCACAGAATACCAATTTGGCTGGCTATCTATCCCATTTTTTTGCCCTTTTCTACATTCCACTTCATTCCCCTCCACTTTGGTGTTGTGTTATTTTTATCATGTGGATCTTTCCCATGCCTTTCACCACTGTGCTTAGCTGTCCTCGCCTCGTTTTGTTCTCTTAATGCCTTTCCATTTTACGTCATCCACTCATTTTCAGAAAACCTGTTGACAGTCCATTAAAATCATTAACTTTCTGTGTGACAGGAGTCAGTATTCACTGTTCATAGTCATAGAAGTTTACGGCACAGAAGGAGACCATTCGGCCCATCATGTCTGTGCCAGCCAAAAACGGATTTCCATCCTAATCTAACTTTCCAGCTCTTGGTCCGTAGCCCTGTAAGTTACGGCACTTCAGGTGCATATCCAAGTACTTTTTAAACATGATGAGGGTTTCTGCCTCTTCCACCCTTTCAGGCAGTGAGTTCCAGACTCCCACCACCCTCTGGGTAAAAAAAGTTCTCCTCAACTCCCCTCTAATCCTCCTACCAATTACTTTAAATCTATGCCCTCTGGTTATTGACCTCTCTGCTCAGGGAAACAGTTCCTTCCTATCTACACTATCTACATAAGAACATAAGAACATAAGAAATAGGAGCAGGAGTAGGCCATACGGCCCCTCGAGCCTGCTCTGCCATTCAATAAGATCATGGCTGATCTTCAACCTCAACTCTACTTTCCTGCACTATCCCCATATCCCTTGATTCCCTTAATATTCAAAAATCTATCAATCTCTGTCTTGAATATACTCATCGACTGAGCCTCCACAGCCCTCTGGGGTAGAGAATTCTAGGCCCCTCATAATTTTATACACCTCAATTAAATCTCCCCTCAGCCTCCTCTGTTCCAAAGAAAACAACCCCAGCCTGTCCAACCTTTCCTCATCGCTAAAATTCTCCAGTCCTGGCAACATCCTCGTAAATCTCCTCTGTACCCTCTCTAGTGCAATCACATCCTTCCTGTAATGTGCTGACCAGAACTGCACGCAGTACTCTAGCTGCGACCTACCTAGTGTTTTATAGAGTTCTAGCATAACCTCCCTATTCCATCTCCCCTTCCCATTTGTTTTGTTCATTAAAGAGCTCATTTATCTCCTGATTCCCCTTCTGAATTAACCTGCCTCTTCGCTCTTTTAAATGCTGACGTACCCCGCTGTGTATTTCCGGCAGGGTTGCCAATTCTCGTTGGACAGATTCCTGGAAACAGAAACATTGGAACAGGATTAGGCTATTCAGCCCCTCGAGCCTGATTGGCTATTCAATTAGATCTGTACCTCAACTCCATTCACCCACCTTAGACCCAGGTCCCTGGATACCCTTAGCTAACAAAAATCTATTGATCTCAGTCTAGAAAATTTCAATTGACCCACCATCCACAGCCTTAATAATAATGTCACTACATTAGACGCATGTCCAGACATAGTTGGCCGGATTCCCAATGCCTCCATTTTATTATCTAATCCATACTGAGTAAATAAGGCTGCAGACTGTACATGACCTGTGTCCTAATAAACTAGGACTCAGGTTCACTAGCAGGCGAATGACGCTTTTTGCATACAATAAATCTTAGGCAAGGGGTCATCACTGGCCGAGCTGGTACTTTGCAACATGTTGTAATTTACAATGTTGGCCATTGGGGTTAGATTGTAAAAGATCCCACGGCACTAAGAGCAGCCGGTGTCCTGGGGCCAATATTAATCCCTCAACCAACATCACTAAAAAGCAGATTATCTGATCATTTATCTCATCGCTGTTTGTGGGAGCTTGCTGTGCGCAGATTGGCTGCCGCGTTTCCCTGCATCACAAGAGTGACAACATTTCAAAAGTATTCAATTGGCTGTAAAGCGCTTTGGGACGTCCTGAGGTGGCGAAAGGTGCTGGAGAAATTTATAGCACTTTTCCCAGTGAAAGATGCACAGATTTATTTCTTTTGCAAAACTTTTTTTTGTTTCCCCCCGAGTGGATTTGATGAGGAGAAATTAATTTCTCCTGATTCACAAGGCTTGTGGCTCCAAGTGATTAGTGTTACTACAAATATGATTTATCAGCGGCAAGCCACTGATGTTTAGTATTGATCTGCGTGAATGTTCTCAAATTACAAAGGCTTCAGACTAATGGCTTTGGATCTGATTCTGACTCATAGTGACAGGATCCATTCCCTGATGTTAGCAGAAGCTTAACTGTAGAAGGACACAAATCAGCAAATGGGTTTTGTGGTTTAATCTCTCTGCACAGTAACCCACAGGTACTTACCAAACTGCTCATTTCGGTAATGGAATAAATCAAACATATGAAAGTGATTCTATCTGGTCATTAGAGTGTGATTTTCATTTTATATTTATTGAATTTTCGTTTTTAAAATAAGCAGTCGATGTTTGAAGGACACTAAAGAGATGAAGTGTGATTGTAAATATCATCCACAGCCTCTGTAACACTGACTGCATGCAACACAAGACACGTGTCAATACAGCACAGCACCAAGTCATGGAGGATGGGGGTGGGGGGGGGCGGTGGTAGGGGGAGAGAGATTTTAACCCTTACCCACCCGGCAGGTATGAGCGAGTGGGCCGTTCCATTGCCCCGGGTTACATACCTGCCGTGTCTGGTTTTAACCCACGCCGCTGACCTCCATTGGCTCCCAGTCCAGCAACGCTTCAATTTTAAAATTCTCATCCTTGTTTTCATATCCCTCCTTAGCCCCCCCCTCTCCCTATCTCTGTAACCTCCTCCAGCCCCACAACCCTCCGAGATTTCTGCGCTCCTCCAATTCTGGCCTCTTGAGCATCCCCGATTTTAATCGCTCCACCATTGGCGGCCGTGCCTTCAGCTGCCTGGGCCCTAAGCTCTAGAATTCCCTGCCTAAACCTCTCCGCCTCTCTCTCCCCCTTTAAGACGCTCCTTAAAACCTGCCTCTTTGGCCAAGCTTTTGGTCACCTGCCCTAATATCTCGTTATGTGGCTCAGTATCAAATTTTGTTTGATAATCGCTCCTGTGAAGTGTCTTGGGACATTTTACTACGTTAAAGGTGCTATATAAATGCAACATGTTGTTGTTGTTGTTGAGTAGGCGGCGGAGACAGCTGCCTGAAAGTGGCAGGGTCCTTCTTTAAATATGCTAATTGGGATCAAGTCCCACTCCATGGAACTTGAGCACATAAATAGAGGCTGACACTCCAGTGCGTTACTGAGGGAGTGCTGCACTGTCGGAGGTGCCGTGTTTCAGATGAGATGTTAAACCGAGGCCCCGTCTGCTCTCTCAGGTGGACGTAAAAGATCCCACGGGCGCTATTTTGAAGAGGAGCAGGGGAGTTCTCTCCGGTGTCCTGGTCAATATTTATCCCTCAACCAACATAACAAAAACAGATGATCTGGTCATTATCACAATGCTGTTTGTGGGAGCTTGCTGTGTGCAAATTGGCTGCCGCGTTTCCCACATTACAACAGTGACTACACTTCAAAAAGTACTTCATTGTAAAGCGCTTTGAGACGTCCGGTGGTCGTGAAAGGCGCTATATAAATGCAAGTCTTTCTTTCTTTCTTTCCGTCGATGATGTTAGTCAGACCCTGACTGCAATTTTAACCCGGGCCTGAGTGGAGGAAGCTGGAGCAAGTCGGAAGAGCATCGGGGGGTGAAGAGGCCTGAAAGGTAAGTTTATTTACTTGCCGTTGTGGGGCCTGTGGTGCTCCTCCGGGCCCCACAGAATACTTTAGGCCTCCCCTGAACCAGACTCCCCACCCACCTCCCGGGACCCCCTCCCCCACACCCAATTTCCAGGCAGGAAGTAGGCGGGCGCCATGGTAACGAGGCCTAGTGGCTAAAGTTGCCATGGCCTCATCCTGCTATGGGCAGGCAGGAAACTAACTGACTCCCATGGTTTCCCACCAGAAACCCATTGGGATTTAAGATCGACCCCATAGATTTATGTTATGTGACTTACACTAAGGGGTTTAGATCTGATTTCCATACATTAATCTCGGTGGGCTGGGGCTGGGTAGTGTTGTCAGACCCTTGCTTGACCTGCACGGGAGTCCTGCATGAGTTTTAATAGGGACACACTATGGAATCTCATTTTAACAGCCCACCCACCCCAACAAAAATAGTCCAGTGCAGTTAATCCCCACTGATACCAATATAGAAGCAGCTGAAGTCTTTGATACAGCTTTCACTGCCTGCAGCCTGCTGCTATTACCTGGTGTCAGCTGTGGCTCAGTTGGTCGCGTGTTCGCCTCTGACGCAGAAGAGTTGTGTGTGGTTCAAATCCCACTCCACAGAGACTTGAGCACAGAATCTAGGCTGACATTCCAGTGCAGTACTGAGGGAGTGCTGCGCTGTTAGAGGTGCTGACTTTCGGATGAGACGTTAAACCGCGGCCCCGTCTGCCCTCAGGTGGATGTAAAAGATCCCACGGCACTATTTGACAAAGAGCAGGGGAGTTCTCCCCAGTGGAAATGCTGTTCTGACGAAGGGTCATCAACATGAAACGTTAACTCTGTTTCTCTCTCCCCTGAACTGCTGAGTATTTCCAGCATTTTCTGTTTTTATTTTAGATTTCCAGCATCCGCAGTATATTGCTTTTGTATTAGTTATCCCCGGTGTCCTGGACAATATTTACCCCCTCAATTAACGTCACTAAAAGCAGATGATCTGGTCATTATCACATTGCTGTTTATGGGAGCTTGCTGTGCGCAAATTGGCTGCCGCGTTTCCTACATTACAACAGTGACTACACTTCAAAAAAGTACATCTTTGGCTGTACAGCGCTTTGGGACGTCCTGAGGTTGTGAAAGGCGCTATAGAAATACAAGTTCTTTCTTACCTAATACACAAAAAAAACGAAAGTTTTTTTTAATCTAGCTTACCTTTGAGGTTAACATCCCAGGTCACAGGCCGGGTATCGGACCAAGAACTCATCAGTACAGCTCGGTGGCTGGGGATCTGGGAAATTGAGAACTAGCTAGAGAGGAGGCATCTGTTTGAGTTGGTGCGCGTGACTGGGCCGTGTGCTGGATGTGATATGGTTACAGCCTTGAGGGACCTACACGACCCCTACAGAGTTTGTGGCTGTTGCAGACTTGAGATTCAGTGACTGAATCAGAATTCAGTACATCCCTGCGTAGGAGTTGAGAAGGTGTGAAAAGACATTGGAACAGTTGCAAATGGAGGCATACGGCGTCAGCTGTGGCTCAGTGGGTAGCACACTCACCTCTGAGTCAGAAGATTGTGGGTTTGAGTCCCACTCCATGGAACTTGAGCACAAAAATCTAGGCTGACACTCCAGTGCAGTGCTGAGGGAGTTACAGCTCGGTGGCTGGGGATCTGGGAAATTGAGAACTAGCTAGAGAGGAGGCATCTGTTTGAGTTGGTGCGCGTGACTGGGCCGTGTCCTGGCCAATATTTATCCCTCAATCAACATAACAAAAACAGATTATCTGGTTGTTATCACATTGCTGTATGTGGGAGCTTGCTGTGCGCAAATTGGCTGCTGCGTTTCCCACTTTACAACAGTGACTACACTTCAAAAAGTACTTCATTGGCTGTAAAGTGCTTTGAGACATCCGGTGGTTGTGAAAGGAGCTATAGAACTGCAAGTTTTCATATCACACCACTATAAATGAACACTATAAGCAAGCATGAGCGGTGAAATTAACTTTTATTATTCTTAGTTTTACTTCAGAAGGTTGCTCCAATTCAGCTTTCCCCAAACCTTTCATCTTGGCTCAGTTGTAAGCACTCTCACCTCTGGATTAGAAGGGCAAGGGTTCAAGCCCCACGCCAGGGCTTGAGTTGATATTATTATCTAGCCTGACATTCTGATGCAGTACTGAGGTAGTGCTGTACTGTCAGAGATCTTGTCCTTCGGATAAGATGATTCTGCCTGCTCCAGGGGTTCAGATCAAAGATCCGATGGCACTATTCAATGAAAAATTTGGTTTTGGTCTCCTTATCTGAGAAAGGACATACATGCCTTAGAGGCGGTGCAACAAAGGTTCACTAGATTGATTCCTGGGATGAGAGGGCTGTCCTATGCTGAGAGATTGTGTAGAATGGGCCTATACTCTCTGGAGTTTAGAAGAATGAGAGGTGATCTCATTGAAACATACAAGATTCTGAGGGGGATTGACAGGGTAGATGCTGAGAGGTTGTTTCCCCTGGCTGGAGAGAGTCTAGAACTCAGGGACATTGGCCGCGATTTTATGATCGGTGTCGGGATGGGGGCGGGACAGCTGGTTTCCGGGTTCCGGTCCCACCCCCAGCTGCCTTCGCTCAACAGGCGTGATTTTCCCTTGATTGACCTTGTTAAGCCCCGCCCTGCAGACTCACCAGCCAATTAACAGGAAGCGGGTCTGATGAGGTCATTTGATGACGCGTCATCTGCCGGTTTCCTTAAAGGGACCATGCACAATTTTATTTTGACAGTTGATTTTTCAGTGTTTGACAGCATTGAGGTGCTGAAAACACTAACAATCACTGCACAAAGGTGAACTCTTGCACCCAGGCTCTCCAATGACTCCCTCCATATGCTGGAATAGATGGCAGCTGCAGGTGAGATGACAGAAGCGATCTGTCACTGGTGAGAGAGATTCTCCCAATGAGGTGGCACTGGACATACAGTTGGATTTAAAAACTTGTAAGCTAAAGAAATCTGTATAAGTTTTAAAAGTGCAGTAACCAACATTTTCTTTGCTCTGAAACTCACCATGTGCAACATTGCATCCTTGACATCATTTCTGCAACTGTCATCTTTTCACAAACATTACACCAGACTCACAACAAGCCACACTTACCTGGCGTGGTGTCCGGACGTCGGGAAAATCCAAAAACAGGCTGAAAGCTACTGACAAGTACCTGTTAATAGGCAGGTAATTGCCTTTAATCCGTTTCCCGCGCTAGGCGTCGGGTCCATTCGCAAATTGGGGACCCGACACTTGGGAAAGCTGTTTGGAGGCGGGTTGATGGCGGGTTCAGGACCCGCCGTCAATCAATAGCACTTTAACCTCTGACCCGCCTCTCTGAGCGCTGGCAAAATCGCGGCCATAGTCTCAGGATAAGGGGTCGGCCATTTAGGACTGAGATGAGGAGGAATTTTTTCACTCAGAGGGTTGTGAATCTTTGGAATTCTCTGCCCCAGAGGACTGTGGATGCTGAATCGTTGAGTATATTCAAGGCTGAGATCGATAGATTTTTGGACTCTAAGGAAATCAAGGGATATGGGGATCGGACGGGAAAGTGGAGTTGAGGTCGAAGATCAGCCATGATCTTATTGAATCGCGGAGCAGGCTCGAGGGGCCCTTATGGCCAACTCCTGCTCCTAATTCTTATGTTCTTAAGAACATGGAGTTCTGCTAAAGACTTGGGTCAGTATTTCACCCTCAACAGACATAAAAATTAAACAGATCGGTCCTTCAGCTCATTGCTGTTAATGTTGCTGGCTTATGATAGGTGCCGTGATTGCCTTCGAACTAAAACATTGTGTGAAGAGCTTTGCGATATTGCAACATGTTGCATCCTTACATAACTGCCAGTAGTATGGTAGCCTGGTTGGTTTACGGAGGGAATTCCAGAGCTTAGGGCCTAGGATGAAGGCACGGCCGCCAATGGTGTTCGTATTATCACATTGCTGTTTGTGGGAGCTTGCTGTGCGCAAATTGGCTGCCGCGTTTCCCACATTACAACAGTGACTACACTTCAAAAGTGCTTCATCCGCTGTAAAGCGCTTTGGGACATCCTGAGTCATGAAAGGTGCTAATTAAAAGCAAGACTTTCTTTCATTTTCCTTTTCCCTGCCCACCAGCAACATGTCTTGCACTGGGGAGGATTTTGCTATCATTTTAACGTCAGAAAATCCGTTCACTTACTGCGCCTCCTCTTCCCCAGGTGTAAACAAAAGGACCAGGAGAGAAGATCGGTCCGTTCTGCCGCGGCCAACACCAGAGAGCACACGTAAGGGGTCTGAGTAAGGTGCTGGGATGAAGCATCAGTGCGACCACGGTAAGTTAGAGACACTCCCTTAACATCTATGTAAGTGCGGCATTGATGCAGCAATTAGGCAACTGGTTACATCCCAACTCCAGAATCTGCAAGGCGGAGTTTGTAAGCTTCCAAGAGCGGCTTAATGCTGCAGTATGTGAAGCTGTTTTAAACTTTAACATTACATAGATTATATTTTTTGGAAATGTAAAAAGGAGGAGTAAGACCCACTTTTAAGAAGGTAAGTAGTGAATTAAGTATTTTTTTGAATTTTTTTTAACAGGTATATCTTTTTTAGAGACTTTAAAGACAGGTAAGTTTATTTTTATAACTTTTTAAAAGATTTTAAATTTTTTCAAAAATTTAATTTTTTATTTAAAATGGTTAATTTAATTAACTATACTTATTTTATTAATGTGATGGTTTTTTTTTAATTTAATTGAGGTTTAGCTGTTATTTTGGGGGGGTGTAAGATTCATAGATTTCACAGCCGTGCTATGAAACTTATGAATGGAAGATGGTGTGCTGCCATTGGCTCTAACTGAGTCACGTGATCCCACAGCTCGCACGAATTCACTACGCCGCTGGGATACGCAAGCACTGCCCAGCTGATGTCTAGAACATCAAGTTCGTGCGAGCTGGATCTGAAAAAGCACAAGCGAGGTGAGAGATCGCGGGGAAGCCTTACCCCCGCGGGACATAGAATGTACAGCACAGAAACAGGCCATTCGGCCCAACTAGTCTGTGCTGGTGCTTATACTCCACACGAGTCTCCTCCTATTCCCTCTACCTCATCTCAGCCTTTCAGCATATTTTTCTATTCCCTTTTCTCTCATGTACTCGTCTAGTTTCCTTTTGAAAGAATCTATGCTACTTGCCTCAACCACTTCCTGTGGTAGCAAGTTCCACATTCTCACCACTCTCTGGCTAAAGAAGTTTCTCCTTATTTCCCTATTGGATTTATTAGTAACTATCTTGTATTTATGGCCCCTAGTTTTGGATTCTCCCACAAGTGGAAACATAGAAACATAGAAGATAGGAGCAGGAGTAGGCCATTCTGCCCCTCGAGCCTGCTCCGCCATTCAATGCGATCATGGCTGATCATCCAAATTCAGTACCCTGTCCCTGCTTTCTCCCCATATCCCTTGATCTCTTTAGCCTTAAGAAATATATCTAACTCCTTCTTGAATATATTTAATGAGTTGGCCTCAACTGCCTTCTGTGGTAGACAATTCCACAGGTTCACCACTCTCTGGGTGAAGAAATTCCTCCTCATCTCAGTCCTAAATGGCTTAGCCCTTATTCCTGCATCTAGTCTGTCTAGTCCTGTTAAAATTTTATAAGTTTCAATGAGATACCCTCTCATTCTTCTAAACTCTAGCGAATATAAGCCTAATCGACCCAATCTCTCTTCATACGTCATTCCAGCCATCCCTGGTATCAGTCTGGTGAATCTTCGCTGCACTCCCTCCATGGCAAGAACATCCTTCCTCAGATAAGGTGACCAAAACTGCACACAATACTCAAGGTGTGGTCTCACCAAGGCCCTGTACAACTGCAGCAAGACATCCTTGCTCCTGCACTCGAATCCTCTCGCTATGAAGGCCAACATACCATTTGCCTTCTTAACTGCCTGCTGCACCTGCATACTTACCTTCAGCGACTGGTGCACAAGGACACCCAGGTCTCGTTGCACTTCCCCTTTTCCCAATCTATTGCCGTTCAGATAATAATCTGTCTTCCTGTTTTTGCCACCAAAGTGGATAACCTCACATTTATCCACATTATACTGCATCTGCCATGCATCTGCCCAATCACCCAACCTGTCCAAATCATACTGGGGTTTCTCTGCATCCTCCTCACAGCACACACGCCCACCCAGCTTTGTGTCGTCTGCAAACTTGGAGATATTACATCTAGTTCCCTCATCTAGATCATTAATATATATTCTCTCCACATCTACCCTGTCCAACCCATTCATAGTTTTAAAGACCTCTATCAGGTCACCTCTAAGTCTCCTCTTTTCTAAAGAAAAAAGCCCCAACCTGTTCAACCTTTCCCGATAGCTGTAATCATAAAACTGGTTGTTCCTTGATTGGAATGCTAACAAAATTATAACACAAAAACAACACAGGTACTCGCTCCTCCTCTCAAAATCCAATAAACTTCTCGAGGAAGTGGCTTAGCCTGTCGGTGTAGCCCAGCTGCACAGTCACAAACTGCTGATCTAAGAAGCTGACCCTAACTACAACAACAGTTTGATATTAAACCACCCCCCCCTATCCCTCGCCCCCTCTCTCAGAACTGCCCTCTTCTGTGAACAGTTCTGGTCTCCATATTATAGAAAGGATATAGAGGCACTGGAGAAGGTGCAAAAAAGATTTACAAGGATGATACCAGAACTGAGAGGCTATAACTATCAGGAATGGTTGAACAGGTTGGGGCTCTTTTCTCTCGAAAAGAGAAGACTGATAAAGGTCTTTAAGATTATAAAAGGGTTTGACAGGGTAGACGTAGAGAAGATGCTTCTAGAAATAGAGGCCACAAATATAAGACAGTCACTAATAAATCCAATAATGAATTCAGGAGAAACTTTTTCCCCCAGAGAGTAGTGAGAATGTGGAACTCACTACCACAGGGAGTGGTTGAGGCGAATAGTACTGATGCATTTAAGGGGAAGCTGGATAAACACATGAGGGAGAAAGGAATAGAAGGATATGCTGATAGGTTAAGATGATGAAGGGTGGGAGGAGGCTCGTGTGGAGCATAAACACCGGCACGGACCAGTTACTGTGCTGTTAATACTTTGTTGGCTTAACATTTATAACATGAAAGCATCTTTACGATTTTAAAGTGGGCCATTATCAGTGGCGTGCAATGTCCGATTAGGTTCGCTCACAGGCTGTGTTGCCTCAAATGGGTCAAGATTTGATAAATATTGGTCATAAAACTTTTGCTCAAATGAATTTTTTTAAATATTCATTCTTGGGACGTGGGCGTCGCTGGCAAGGATGACACTTGTTGCCCGTCCCCTAGTTGCCTCTGAGAAGGTGATGGTGGGCCTCCTTCTTGGATCGCCGCAGTCCTTGTGCTGAAAGTTGGATACAACCGAGTGACTCGCTGGGCCAGTTCAGAGGGCAGTTAAGAGTCAATCACGTTGGTGAGGGGCTGGAGTCACATCTAGGCCCAGACCGGGTAAGGACGGCAGGTTTCCTTCCCCAAAAATATATTAGTGAACCAGTTGGGTTTTTTAACGACAATCCGACAGCTTCATGGTCACTTTTACTGAGACCAGCTTTTTATTTCCAATTTTTTCCTTTTAAACTGAATTCAAATTCTCAAACTGCTCGTGGTGGGATTTGAACTCCTGTTCCACTAGATTATGAGTCCAGACCTCTGGATTACTAGTCGAGTAACATAACAACTACGCTACCATACCTTCTATGAATGAGGAAAATCATCGTTATGAAAACCCTGCGATATTTCCCATGTTCCGAGCTGCAGCAGCTTCCAGGGAGAGTTAAGCTGGCTCGTCAACACTCCGCGCTGACAGGCTCACTTGCGAAAAGTTTGAGTGGGATTGAAAGATGAATTTTTCCACCTGCAAACATCACAGGGCAGTGAAGAGCCACGCGAGGTCTCTGAGGAATCGAGAGAAGGTGGAAAGAAGTGGTGAAGTGTTAGAGCCGGCGGACCACTTAACTCCTCAGCTGGGATGGAATGTGCCTCCTTGTCAAGTTGGTAACTGGAATTTCCCAGCCTTGGGTGCTAATATTTGCTGTTCCATTCTTCCCCATTAATACTCGGAGTTATGTTTGGCACAGTTCATTCCGGGCACCACTGATGGAAACATCTGGCATCTCTTATGCTTAAAGTACAGCAGCCTTTGGTCCTGTACGATCGAATCCCACAGCTGCAAGACCCACAGCAGTGGTTAAAGAAAGAACTAGCAATTATACAGCGACTTTCAGAACCTCAGAACATCCCAAAGCGCTTCACAGCCAATTCATTGCTTTTGACGTGTAGTCACTGCTGTAATGTAGGAAAAGCGGCAGCCAATTTGCGCACAGCAAGCTCCCACAAACAGCAATGTATTAATGACCAGATAATCTGTTTTTAGTGATGTTGATTGAGGGATAAATATTGGCCCCAGGACACCGGGGAGAACTCCCCCCTGCTCTTCTTCGAAATAGTGCCGTGGGATCTTTTATATCCATCTGAGAGAGCAGACTCGGTTTAACGTCTCATCCAAAAGACGGCACCTCCAACAGTGCAGCACTGCACTGGAGTGTCAGCCTAGATTATTGTGCTCAAGTGGGACTTGAACCCACAATTCCTTTGACTCAGAGGTGAGAGTGCTACCCACTGAGCCATGGCTGACAGCTGTCCTTTACGCAGTATCCATGAGGATCCCAGGTCATTGGAGCTACCTCATGACCCCTCGGGTTTTTGAAGGCAAACATCCCTAATGCCCCTCTGTAGATAGCGCACTTGGGTGTTTAGCCTGCATCTTTGGAAGCTGCCACAAGTGAGGTGGGATCCTCGCAGATAGATTGGGAGACTGGCCACAGAATGTGGGCCTTCTTTCACGGAAGAGAAATTATTAACAATTCTTTTGCGGTTTCTATGGGGTTCTTTTAAAAGCTAAATATTCGGAGCCTCCCCTGAAGGCCCGCAAAACAAGTGCAATTAGCGGAAACTCCCAGTGGTGATTCATTCACCCTGGGGGGGGCGTAGCCAGTTTTGTGGGGCGGGTCTGGCTTCCAGCGCCATGTTTATTAAACCGGCGCAAAAAAATCGCGGAAACTCGCTTCTCGCTGAACCTAATTTGCGCTTAAAATTCCGCGATCTTTAGCGCTGGTTACGCTGACTTCAGCCGAATTGCACCGAAAAAAACCAGCACAACCGAGCGGAAACTCGGACCCAGATTCCCAGCTATCGGTGCATAATTCATCGGCAGAAACTTTCTCAAACATGCAAGCGTGGCCTGCAGGCTTTTGGTCGCCTGTCCTAATATCTCCTTATATAGCTCAGAATCAATTGTCTTTTTGTTTGCTAATCGCTCCTGTGAAACGCCTCGGGATGTTTTACAACATTAAAGGTGCTATATAAATGCCAGTTGTTGTTGTTGTTGTTGTTGTAAATCAGGGAGCTTCTGTTAAGTGAGAAAATAAATAAGAGAGTAAAGTACGTTAAAGAACAGCTTCTTACTTTGACTCTCGGGGCTGGATTTTGCCAATGGGGAGCTTTTGGAGGCGGGACTCCCACTTGTCGGGTTTTAGTGCCGCCTCCATCAACTTCTGGCCAACCCACGCTATTTTCCCTTGATTGACCTTGTTGAGCCCGCCCAGCGGGCTTAGCAGGCCAATTAATGGGAAGCTGGTTACAGAGAACGTCAGCGTATGACGTTTCATCTGTCAAAAATTTTTGACAGATGAATTGTCATAATTTGACAGCTCTGTGAAGCTGTCAAACACTGATATTCTCTGTAGTTTGATGAGTTCTTGAATTCAAGACTCATCAAACCTCTTTCTTTAGCAGAAATTAGATGGTTGTTGCATTGGAGAATCTGTCATCTCTGCCGCGGAGATGCGAGACTCTCCGCATCCCCAACTCTTGAAGCCTGCAGGAAGAAACAAAGGTAAGAAAACTTTTACTAACACTTTCCACTTACCTCACATACTCACCTCTCCACACTTGCACCCATCACTTATCTTCACAGCGCACTTTTGAACCCCCCCCCCGACCCCCACAGACCCACTGCTCGCCTCGGTGACCCTGGCGGGGTTTGCATCCTTCGGGAAGCCCGCACTTGTGTTGGTAAAATGGGGATAATCCTCTTATCTGCCTGTTAACTACCTGTTAACAGGCAGATAAGTGGCTATAATCCCCTTCCCGCCTCCAGGAGACGGGACCCGGCGCGGGTCGGCTACCCGCTTCCTGGGAAGATGGCACGGAGGCGGGTTGGGGGCGGGATGGTTACTCGCCCCCAGATTCTGCCATTTTCCCGGCAGTCCCGCCTCCATACCCGCCTCCCCGGGGCTGGCAAGATCGCACCCTAGGAAACCAAAGGGCACATGGAAAATCATGTGACAGATCTGAAAGGAAAAGTTTCAGCAACAACAGCTTGCATTTATATAGCGCCTTTAACGCGGGAGCGTTATAAAACAACATTTGACACTGAGCCACATGAGGAGATATTAGGACCGGTGACCAAAAGCTTGGTCAAAGAGGCTGATTTTAAGGAGCATCTTAAAGGAGGAGAGAGAGGGGGAGAGGTTTAGGGAGGGAATTCCAGAGCTCAGGGCCCAGGCAGCTGAAGGCACGGCCGGCAATGGTGGAGCGATTTAATATTGGGGATGCGCAAGAGGCCAGAATTGGAGGAGCGCAGAGATCTCGGGGGGGTTGTGGAGCCGGAGGAGGTCACTGAGATCGGGAGGGGGCGAGGCCATAGAGGGATTTGAAAACAAGGATGAGAATTTTAAAAACAACTGCCTGTGCAGCTGCTGCTGTTCCCTGACTCCTTTTAGTTTTTTTTTTAAGAAAAGCTCTCAGCTACTGACACAACAGCTTGGAGTTCAGCAAGGGGGTTTTCTCCAGTCAGAGTGTCTTGCGTTTGCTATTTCACTACCAAAAGACAGCAGCCGCTTCAACAACAACAGCCTACGTTTATACAGCGCCTTTAACGTCACAAAGGCGCTTCACAGAGGCTTAAGCAAGAAATAAATGGACGCTGAGCCAGAGAAGGAGGTATTGGGAGGGGTGGCCAAGAGCTTGGTCAAAGAGGTGGGTTTTAAAGATGGTCGTAAGCAATCTTCCCTTGAAGCCTTGTGGCCGCGCAGCGCTCCAGAGAACCCCGCGCAGCCGGCTTGCTGGCATTTCAATAGAAAAACCGTGCATGCTGGGTATTTTGAATGGGCCGCGCTGCCCGATAAAGGGGTCCGCGCGGCCACAAAAGAAAATTACCGGGAACGTTGGTCATAAAGGAGGTCTCAGTCTAAAATAAAAGCTAGAACGACAAATCACTTCACAATGTCGCTTCAGGTGAGGAGGGCCCCTTTGTCCCATCTCACAAGGTCATGACCCTGTCCTCCCTCCTGTCTTTCTTTTACATCTAATCACCAGTAAATAGCACCGTTAACATCCCGTAAAGTTCGAAGCCGCATCCCAAAGGGGCGCGGAGGGAGGTTCTGGCCCAAGTTGTAAAGTGTGTCGGGGTGCTTTGCTCTGTTAAGGGTGCTGTTTCGAGGATCGAGTTGCTTTCAGAACTTCTTTTCGATTGTTCTAATGTAGCCAGCAATGAGGAGGACAGTAACAGACTTCAGGAGGACATAGACAGACGAAATGGGCAGACCACATGGCAGATGAAATTTAACACAGGAAAGTGTGAAATGGTACATTTTGGTAGCAAGAATGAGGAGAGGTAATATAAACTAAATCATACAATTTTAAAGGGGGTGTAAGTGCACAAATCTTTGAAGGTGGCAGGACAGGTTATAGAGTCATATAGAGTCATAGAGTTATACAGCACAGAAAGAGGCCCTTCGGCCCATCGTGTCTGCGCCGGCCATCAAGCCTTGTTTGAGAAAGCTGTTAAAAAAGCATACAGGATCCTGGGCTTCATAAATAGATGTGAGAAGTCGCACAACACCAGGTTATAGTCCAACAGCTTTATTTGAAATCACAGTGATTTCAAATAAAGCTGTTGGACTATAACCTGGTGTTGTGCGACTTCTCACATTTGTCCACCCCAGTCCAACACCGGCATCTCCACATCATTCATAAATAGAGGCATAGAGTACAAAAGCAAGGAAGTTATGCTCAAGCTTTATAAATCACTGGTTCGGCCTCAGCCGGAGTATTGTGTTCAATTTTGGAGACCGCACTTTAGGAAGGTTGTGAAGGCCTTGGAGAGGGTGCAGAGGAGATTCACAAGAATGGTACCAGGGATGAGGGACTTCAGACACGTGGAGAGACTGGAGAAGCTGGAGTTGTTCTCCTTAGAGCAGAGAAGGTTAAGGGGAGATTTAATAGAGGTGTTCAAAATTATGAAGAGGTTTTGATAGAGTAAAGAAGGAGAAACTGTCTCCAGTGGCAGGAGGGTCGGTAACCAGAGGACACGGATTGAAGAAAATTGGCAAGAAAGCCAGAGGGGAGATGGGAATTTTTTTTATCCGTTTCTTGTAATCCAGCGGCAGACTTGTACACCCAGAAATAACCAGAGCCAGTCTACGGAAAACAGGACACCGGGCGACTGAAATCTGAACTAAAAGAAGATCAGTGTAAAGGACTCTTTGTTGGAGTCCAGTAAACTGGCTTCAACTCAGCTTGACTCTTGACCCAAACATAAAGCACCGTTAGTCAATATATCAAACTTTTATTGGGTCAGCTGTGGCGTAGTTGGTAACACTTTTACCTCTGAGTCAGAAGGTTGTGGGTTCAAGTCCCACTCCAGAGACTTGAGCACATAATCCAGGCTGACACTCCAGTGCAGTGCTGAGGGAGTGCTGCACTGTTGTCTTTTGGATGAGACGTTAAACGTCGCTCTCTCAGGTGTATGTAAAAGATCCCATGGCACTATTTCAAAGAAGAGCAGGGGAGTTATCCCGGTGTCCTGGGGCCAATATTTATCCCTCAATCAACATCACTAAAACAGATTATCTGGTCATTATCTCATTGCTGTTTGTGGGATCTTGCTGTGCGCAAATTGACTGCCGCGTTTCCCACATTACAACAGTGACTACATTTTTTTAAAAAGTACTTCATTGGCTGTAAAGCACTTTGCGACATCCGGTGGTCGTGAAAGGCGCTGTAGAAATGTAAGACTTACTTTTATATTTTTTTAAATTAGTGTAATGGGATTCACAGAATGCTTCAGACAAACCAAAGAGTTTTGAAGGTTCCTACCCAACGGATCCTAAGCTGGTGCCCATTAGTTAGCTTTAGGGTAGAATTCTATCATTGGTATAAGTAATTTGCACACAGCAAGGTCCCACAAACGGCAATGAGATAAATAACCAGATAATCTGAGTTTTTTCAGTGATGTCAGTTGAGGGATAAATATTGGCTAGGACACCGGGGAGAACTCCCCCTGCTCTTCTTCAAAACGTGCCGTGGGATCTTTTAGGTTTACCTGAGAGAGCAGACGGGGCTTCAGTTTATCATTACTTCCAATAACACAGTGCTCCCTCAGTATTACACTGGAATGTCAGGCTAGATTATAAACTCAAGTTTTGTCTAGGGCGGGACTTGAACCTACAACCTTCGGACCAGAGAGGCGTCAGTGCTGCCCACTGAGCCACGACTGACAATCAAACATGATCAATGTTCCAGGGAAAACAGAGACCAAGTAGCCATGCAAAAGTTAGGAGAGATTGTGAGAGCGATGGGTGAATGGGACTTGGCGCAGGATAGGACACGGGCAGCAGACTTACAGAAGAACATAAGAAATAGGAGCAGGAGCAGGTCATTCGGCCCCTCGAGCCTGCTCCGCCATTTAATGAGATCATGGCTGATCCGATTTTGGCCTCAACTCCACTTTCCTGCCCGCTCCCCATAACCCTTGACTCCCCTGTTGCTCAAAAATCTGTCTATCTCAGCCTTGAATATATTCAATGACTCCGCCTCCACAGCCCTCTGGGGTAGAGAATTCCAAAGATTCACGACCCTCTGAGAGAAGAAATTCCTCCTCATCTCCGTCTTAAATGGGCGACCCCTTATCCTGAAACTGTGCCCCCTCGGTGTAGATTCCCTGACAAGGGGAAACATCCTCTTTTGGATGAGTTCCAGTTTATGGAGGGTGGAAGATGGGAAGCCGGCCAGGAGAGCGTTGGAATGGTTGACTCAGCAGTTGTGACGAAGGCAAGGGTGAGCGTTTGAGCGTCAGACGGGCTGAGGGAGGGCCGGAGACGGGCAATGTTACGGAGGCGGAAGTAGGCGGTCTTTGTGTTGGGGAGGATATGAGGTCGGAAGCTCATCTCAGGGTCAAAGAGGATGTTGAGAGTGCGAGTGGGCAAATTGTGAATATATGAAAAGTGGGAATGATAACTTTACTTCACTCTGTGTGAATGGGAGCGTTTGTAATTGGAGTCAGCAATGTTCCCCTGAAGGTGCGCGGGAGCCACGCACCAATCGCAGGGTCCCACGCAGGCCGCTCACCAGCTGGATGAGATGCGGCGCATGCGCAGCCACGCAGCACGTTTAAAGGGCCCGCGCAGGGAATAAAAACATTCGAGGGAAGATTGGGAGTCAGGGTGACAGAGAAATGATTAGCGAGTTGCATTGTGTTTCTTTCAGCTGTCCTTCACCGACTCCCCCCAGAGGATTCCCATACATCGTCCAGCAGTTCTCACCTTTCTAAATCAAAAGAAAATCCAAATGCCGAACTGAAGAATGGTCCAAACCTCAAACATTATCTTGTCTGTTCTCTCCACTGCCTAAACTGCCGTGTTTTTGATTTTTGATCAGCCCTTTCCTGATTCAGGCACTAACAACGCTGCTGTGTATCTCCTAAATGCATTCTGATCCCCGCACTGCTTTCCTTTTTATCTGAACCCCCCCCGCACCCCGAACTCTGCGTTCCTCCAATTCAGGCCTCTTGTCCATCCCTCACTCTCTTCGTTCCACCATTGGTGGCCGTGCCTTCAGCTGCCTGGGTCCTAAGCTCTGGAATTCCCTCCCTAAACCTCTCCGCCTCTCTCTCCTCCTTTAAGACGCTCCTTAAAACCGACCTCTTTGACCAAGCGTTTGGTCATCTGTCCTAATAATAGCTCCTTCTTTGGCTCGATGTCAATTTTACGCCTTGGGATGTTTTACTACGTTAAAGGCGTTATATAAATGCAAGTTGTTGTTGTTGTTTCAGGTTGATGACCTTTCATCAGAACGGAGCGACCTGAAACGTTAACTCTGTCTCTCTCTCTGCAGACACTACCTGACCTGCTGACTGTTTCCAGCATTTTCTGTTTGTATTTCAGATTTCCAGCGTCTCTGCTATTTTGCTTTTTGCGAGAAAAGGATTATGTTTAGGTTTGAGCATATTAAATTCAGATCATTTGTAGCGAATTAAAGAGCTTTAACATGGATCATATATCATTGCACAAGATCTATTCTGATGTAAAACAGGCTCAATTACTGTAGTTTCAGAAGAATAACCATCAGCGCTCATTAATATTACTTTGTACAACAAATCACTGCAGCATCCTCGGCTCAATGTCACTTTCCCTGGCTACACCAGCCTTGAATTGACACAAGCCCACCCTCAATAGGTGTCAGCCATGGCTCAGTGGGTCGCCCGCTCTAGGTGGGAGGGGCTAGGAGTGAGCAGGTGCTGCTGGTTGCTTGATTACTGCAGGGAGTTGGAGTGAGTTTGTAAAAAGTTGGTGGTGGTTTTTTTTTCAGGTTTTAGGGCCTTTTTGGTCCTTAAACACCAGCCAGATGGCAGCTGAGGGGCTCAGAGTGCCGGGCCCCTCAGAGGACAGTGTTCCCAGGATGAATTTAATCAGGGGAGAAAATGTTGGGGGAAGGGAGAAAAAAGGCCCAAAGATTTGGGCCGGGACCCCAGGAGGTTTGGAAAAGAAAACATGGTGGTGATTCAGTGCGAGGATAAGGAGATACGAGCTTGGGATATTATCCAGGCAGTACATGAGGACTGTGGTGAGGGAAGCTGCTTTGCCTGCCGACCAAAGCCGAATGTTGGGTTTGAGGTGACGGTCAGTGGCCGAGAGGAGGTGGAAAGACTTTTACTGAGTTTGAAGGTTGGAGATAAGTTCTTGGAGGTATCTCTGCTATATTCTGAAGATGACTATAACCTGGTGTTGTGCGACTTCTCATTTTTGTCCACCCCAGTCCAACGCCGGCATCTCCACATCATATTCTGAAGAGGTGCTGGTCTCATTCTTAAACCTGCCGGTTTATATTGAGGACGATGTGCGAATAAAAAAGTTGGAGTCGTGGGACATTAAAATTTGCTCGGCAATAAAGAGGAGATACTATCCAGGAACACGGGTAGCCGATGGAACCCGTTATGTAAAGGTGCGGTTCCCAGAGGGGGTGAAGTCATTGCCGTATAGCATAAAATTCAAGACAATGGAAGGAGTGGAGTACTTCCGGGTACTGCATGATAACCAGGTGAAGGTTTGTTATTATTGTCTTGGACACGACCATCTTGTAAGAAGCTGTCCAGACTTGTACTGTTATAACTGCGGTGAGTCTGGACACATCACTCGGAGCTGCAAGGCGGAGAGCTGTGGGGTGTGTCACAAAGGCCCCACCCGCTGTGAGTGTGAGGCAGATAAGGAAGCCCCTTGAGTGATGAGGAGATGGGAGAAGGAGAAGGAGCAGGAGGTGTGAGTGGAACAGCTGGAGGAGCGGAGCAGGCGGAGGACACAGCTGGTGAATGGAAGGAGAAGAGAGCGCAGGAAGAGGCAGAAAATTGCAGAGCAGAGAAAAGGATGGAGATGGTGGAAAACACACCAAGTACAGTGGAAAAGGACAAAGACAGCAGCGGGCAGCATGGGTCAAGGGCGGAGTCGAGCCATAATATGGTTCAGCACTCCCTGAAGAATCTGGTGTACATGGGGGGAGAGGAGGCGGGAGTGGGGTGCGGGGTAAGTGTAAGTACTCCAAAGAAAGATAAGGAGTCGGAAATCTCTGGGAGCAGGAGGGGGCAAGACAAGGAGAGGGTGCAAGAGGCAGGAACATTAAAGGGGCAGCAGGATGGGAGCGGGGAGACAAAGACGCCAGAAGGGAGCAAAATAGGTGCAGACGCGCCATTGTCCCAGAGAGAGAAGAAACAGGGAGCAAAGGTCAGCGTTGGAGATGAGGCCGAAGGGAGTGGCACTGTTGGAGAAACCGCGATAGCAGGAAGACTCTCTAAGGGAGATTATGGGCTGGATTTTCAATGACCCGTGGAGTTGGGTTTGGAGGCGTGTGGGGGGTTTAAAGTTGCAGATTCGGGGGTCCCGACCCCATCCCGACTCCATTCCGCCTCCACTCAATTTTGACAAAATCGGTCGCGGGGTTCCCAACTCCGTCCCGCCTCCAAGAGGTGGGAGAGGCCATTAAAGCTCTTAACAAGCCCTAAATTGGCTCTGTAATGTCATTTTGAAATGTTTTAGCTAGTTTAACCCTTTTCCGACGTGAAGTACGCCTGGTGTGAAACACTCCAGTGAAACCTGGCGGGAGCACAAGTGGATAGCTGACTATCAGCTGCAGGTCCACTATTACAACGGAGATGTGATGAAGGTAGTAGTAGTATTAGGTCTGAAAGTCGCCTCTGATGCTGCTGCATTGAATGTCTTCAGAGACTGCCTGGGAGGACTTGATTGCCAAAAAAATTCTCTCTCTCTCTCTCTCTCTCTCAGGATTATCAGGCACACTTCCCTTATTTGGAGCCATGATTACTGATCAATTTTTAAAGTACAATAGATAAGTATATGTTATGGGAGACAAATTAAACTTCAGGTTTTGATGTTAATATGTGGTGGAGGAATGGCTGTGCAGAGCGGCAGAATGGATTTGTATGATACAATGGAATGATCACCATGTTGTAAATGTTTTTAATGTTTAATAAGAGAAAAAAAAGTGGGTAGCACTTTAACCTCTGAGTCAGAAGGTCGTGGGTTCAAGTCCCACTCCAGGGACTTGAGCAGAAAATCGAGGCTGACACTCCCAGTGCAGTGCTGAGCGAATGCTGCACTGTCGGAGGTGCCGTTTTTTGAATAAGATGTTGAACCGAGTTCCTGTGTCCCCTCTCAGGTGGGCATAAAAGATCCCATGGCGCTATTTTGAAGAAGAGCAGGGGAGTTCTCCCCAGTGTCCTGGGCAATATTTATCCCTCAACCAACAACATCACTAAAACAGATTATCTGGTCATTGTCACATTGCTGTTTGTGGGATCTTGCCAATGTTCCCTTGTGGCCGCGCAGCCGGTGAGCCAGCTTTTAAATAGAAAAAACCGCGCATGCGCGGAATTATGAACGGCCCGTGCAGCCCGTTAAATGGGACGTGCGGGCCCAAACAAAATTTGAGGGAACATTGGAGCTTGCTGTGCGCAAATTGGTCGCCGCATTTCCCACATTACAACAGTGGCTACGTTCGAAAAGTACTTCATTGGCTGTAAAGCGCTTTGAGACGTTCTGTGGGCGTGAAAGGCGCTGTAGAAACGCAAGTTATTTCTTTCTTTCTCACGCAGTCATTTCCCTTTCAGTGTCGCTCGGATATGGGGAATGGGTAGAACCTGATTCTGTTCAGACAGCTGGGTGCTAGACTGCGGCAAAGGGTCAGAGTTTAGGGTTTCTACAATTGCTATTAGCTCAAGGTCAGTGACCCCCTTCCTTCCCCCACACCCCTTGTGTATAGAGAGTGGCAGTGGTTGAACGGCGGGACAAAGCAAGAGTTGAAAGGTTGTAGGACTTCAATCAAATACCGTACAGAGTTCTGTCAGCACAATTAGAGTCTGGGTTTGTAGGTTTCTGTAAATGGAACGTGATCCAATCACAGTGGTCAAAGTGCTTTGGATCAAAATGCTTTGCAAGATTTCCTTGGCATCTATATCAGACTACAGCTGTCGTGAGTTAATAGATACATGCAGAACTGCATTAAGACTTTCATGGATATTGCAACAGTTTTACTTTTAACTAAAATATAAAAAGAGGGTCAGATCTTACTTATCCACAGAACCGTGTGAATAAAAAGTCATGAGGGTAGAAACGCTGATTGGCGAACTTCACGCACAAACACTGAGCACGTTCCCACGACATGGGCCTCACTTTGCTCATGTAAACACTCATCGCCTCATCGCTTGATCATTGGACGTGGACCAGGATCTGAAATTGGACCCAAACCTGGACCAGGATCTGGAATTGGATCTGGACTTGGACCCAGACCAAAACCTGGACCTGGATCTGGATCTGGATCTGGATGCAGCAGTAGGATCCCCGATGCCACGGCGAGTACATACACTAGCCGGTAAACCATAAGGATCAGGCGTGTCCCAGATTCAATCCCCGGGCTGTGCCGGGTTATCCCGGGTGGCCTTGGGGAACCATCAGCCAGGGTTGCTGCTTCTGATTGCTATCCAGTGCCACCAGCTGGGAAACGTCCCCGTGTGGACAGGATCAGTCTGGGCTTTGATTTCCCACCCTTACCACGCCATACGATCAAGGGCTCATACGCCAACAGAATGATCTCTTGCATGTGGTGCAGGAAACCGGCTAGCGCACATGAGAATCGCAGCCCAGCAGGAGTCAATACCACTGGGGAGAGAGAGGGCACCCTCTCCATATTTGCCAGTACCCCTGGCAATCAAGAGAATCTTGCCCAGCGCAGGGTAGTTCCTTTAATTCTCACCAAGCCAGGCGTAATTTCCAACTGAGAGGGAGGCCAGCAGTCAGATTCCAGACATCTGCCACTGTTGCTCTTGAGTGCATTGCTGGTAGACGCACAAGAGTGACTCAGGGTAAGCTGTCCTTTGACATTCCCTTCCTGTTTGGCATCTGCTCTGTTAGCCGTGTCTCAGTGGGTAGCACTCTCGCCTCTGAGTCAGACGGTTGTGAGTTCACTGTCCCACTCCAGGGACTTGAGTACATAATCCAGGCTGACAGCTCAGTGCTGCGCTGTCGGAGGTGCCGTCTTTCGGATGAGACGTTAAACCGAGGCCCCTTCTGCTCTCTCGGGTGAATGTAAAAGATCCCACAGCACTATTTCGGAGAAGAGCAGGGGAGTTCTTCCCAGTGTCCTGGGGCCAATATTTATTCCTCAACCAACTAAAACAGATGATCTGGTCATTATCACATCGCTGTTTGTGGGAGCTTTCTGTGCGCAAATTGGCTGTCGTGTTTCCCACATTACAACAGTGACTACACTTCAAAAAGTACTTCATTGACTGTAAAGTGCTTTGGGACGTCCTGAGGCAGTGAAAGGCGCTATAGAAATGCAAGTCTTTGTTTTTTCAGTTTGCTCTGTGGTCATCACTTAATGAGTTTAAGAATCATTGCGTAGAAAATAACAGATATAAACCAATCACTTTCCAGCACAATGTTACAACCGTACATAAAACAGAGTGAGAGAAAGCGTGAGGGGCAACATCAACAACAACAACTTGCATTTATACAGCGCCTTACCGTTGTCAAACATCCCAAGGCCCTTCACAAGAACATATCAGCAAAAATTTGACACCGAGCCACATAAGGAGATATTAGGACAGGTGACCAAAAGCTTGGTCAAAGACATAGGTTTTAAGGAGCATCTTAAAGGAGGAGAGAGAGAGGTGGAGAGGTTTAGGGAGGGAATTCCAGAGCAATTCCATAATTTTGAGCAGGGGGCAGAGCTGAACATGTCAAAAAATCGGAGATCCAAGGTCCCTCTGACGCAGCCCCCCCACTCCCAATGGTTGGGCCCGTGCAGGGGGTACACTGTGTTAAATCCACCCCCTGTGCTCGCTGACCTACATTGGCTCCTGGTTAAGCAGCGCCTCGATTTCAAAATTCTCATCCTTGTTTCCAAATCCCTCCATGGCCTCGCCCCTCCCTATCTCTGTAATCTCCTACAACCCCACAACCCCCCGAGATACCTGCACTCCTCTAATTCTGCCCTCTTGAGCATCCCTGATTATAATCGCTCATGATGCGGAGATGCCGGTGTTGGACTGGGGTGGACAAAATTGAGAGGTCGCACAACACCAGGTTATAGTCCAACAGTTTTATTTTAAACTTGTGATTTAAAATAAAACTGTTGGACTATAACCTGGTGTTGTGCGACCTCTCAATATAATCGCTCAACCATTGGTGGCCGTGCCTTCTGTTGCCTAGGCCCTAAACTCTGGAATTCTCTGCCTAAACCTCTCCGTCTCGCTACCTCACTTTCCTCCTTTAAGACGCTCCTTAAAACCGACCTCTTTGACCAAGCTTTTGACCAAGCTCGGTGTCAAATTTTTTGTCTTGAAATACTCCTGTGCAGCGCCTTGGGACGTTTTACTACGTTAAAGGCGCTATATAAATACAAGTTGTTGTTGTTGTTATAGAAGTAGTTTTCTGACTTGGTGCTTCTGGCGGGAAGTCTTGCCCCCCCCCCAGGAGCACACGACTGCAAACTCAGGCTTGCACTGTGCCCACCATTTAAATCATCGGCTGCAAACTCATGCGGGGTAGGCGCCCCAATATCCGATACGCCCTCCCAGCAGATGAGGCTCCCCACCGTCGGTGCAATGGCGGGAAATGCCCCCCTTATTTGTTTACTCTCCTGTTTATATTTCACAGAACAGTACAACACAGAAGGAGGCCATTCGGCCCATCGTGCCTGTGCCGGCTCTTTGAAAGATTCTCTCCGATTAGTCCCACTTCCCCATGATCTTTCCCCATAGCCCAGCATATTTTTTTCCTTTTCAAGTATTTATCCAATTCCCTTTTGAAAGTTATTGTTGAATCTGCTTCCACCAGGCCTTTCAAGCAGCGCGTTCCAGATCACAACAACTCGTCGCATAAAAAATATTCTCCTCATCGCCTCCCCTCTGGTTCATTTGCCAATCACCTTCAATCCGTGTCCTCTGGTTACCGACCCTCCTGCCACTGGAAACAGTTTCTTCCGATCTACTCTATCGAAATCCCCTCGTAATTTTGAAAGCACCTCTATTAAATCTCAACTTAACCCTCTCTGCTCTAAGGTGAACAATCCCAGCTTCTACAGTCTCTCACCCTGGTAGCAAAAAAAGTGAAAAGGGAGGAGAGTTGAAACGGATATAAAGGTGCAGCAATCTGTTAGCTTAAACTGTCAGCCAGAAGCAGAAGTGATAGCCCTCCCTTTGTCCTTCCTTAAAATTTCCTGTTTCCATTTTAACCAACAACTAACGCCGAAGCCATTGAAGGGTGGCTGATTTCTGATCAAAAGAAACCGGGACTTAAATCGTTCTTTAATGCATAATGTAGGCTCCAGCTGTGTCCGTCCGTCCCTTCCCAGCCTGCGACTGCAAGGGTTAACGTTTCCAGTGACCGAGCGCTCGCCCTGGTGTACTCTACAGCGGAGTACTGCTCTCCAGCACGGCCATCGAGTCCGCAAGTCAAATCCGTTGATGTCCAGCTGAATTCTACTCTGAGAATTATCACCGGTTCGCTTTTATCGACACCAACACCTTGGCTGCCCGTGCTTGCAAACGTCGCACCACCACACCCACGCCGCGAATATGCAGTCTCCAGAGAATACAACCGCTACACCAGCAAAGACATGCCGATCCAGGCCAACTTGAACAACCTACCACCAACTCGTCTCAAATCTAGAAGGTCATTTTGGGCCGTCGCCGAAGCCCTTCAATGATCTCCCCTCAGCCTTGATGACCGATGGCGAAATGCTTGGAAGAACTGCGACATACCGAATGGATTCCTTATAGAGGACCCCACAGCACAACCTGAAGGATCCATCCTCCCTCGCAAACAGTGGACAACCATCAACCACCTCAGAACCAGTCATGGTAGATGCTGCCACCTTCTCCATAGATGGAAGATTAAAGCATCCCCATCATGTGACTGTGGAGCTCCTGATCAGACCCTGGAGCACATCATTGAGCACTGCCCTCAGAGGAAATTCGCAGGCAGCCCACAAGATATCCACACAGTTACACCGGAAGCTTTGGCCTGGATATCGGACATACGTCGAGGGCATTCTGAAACCCATCGTACAGGGAACCCCCAGCTTCTGTCGCGACACTACAGACTTCTTACAGAAACTCAGCACCCACGGACCAGTTGAACCAGGAACACTCCTTGCCACGATGGACGTATCGGCACTCTACACCAGTATCCCCCACGATGACGGCATCGCTGCAACAGCCTCAGTACTCAACATCAACAACAGCCAATCTCCAGACGCCATCCTACAACTCATCCGCTTCATCCTTGACCACAATGTCTTCACCTTCGACAACCATTTTTTTACCCAAACACACGGAACAGCCATGGGGACCAAATTCGCACCCCAATACGCCAACATCTTCATGCACAAGTTCGAGCAAGACTTCTTCGCTGCACAGGACCTCCAGCCAACGCTGTATACCAGATACATCGACGACATTTTCTTCCTTTGGACTCATGGCGAAGGATCACTGAAAAGACTACACGATAACATAAACATGTTCCATCCCACCATCAAACTCACCATGGACTACTCCTCAGAATCAGTCTCATTCCTGGACACACGAATCTCCATCAAAGACGGACACCTCAGCACTTCACTCTACCGCAAGCCCACGGACAACCTCACGATGCTCCACTTCTCCAGCTTCCACCCTAACCATGTTAAAGAAGCCATCCCCTATGGACAAGCCCTGCGAATACACAGGATCTGCTCAGACAAGGAGGAACGTGATGGACACCTACGGACGCTGAAAAACGCCCTCGTAAGAACAGGATATGACGCTCGACTCATCGATCGACAGTTCCGACGGGCCACAGCGAAAAATCGCATAGACCTCCTCAGAAGGCAAACACGGGACACAACCAACAGGGTACCCTACGTCGTCCAGTACTTCCCCGGAGCGGAGAAACTACGCCATGTTCTTCGCAGCCTTCAACATGTCATCGATGACGACAAACACCTCGCTAAGGCCATCCCCACGCCTCCACTACTTGCCTTCAAACAGCCGCCTAACCTCAGAAGTACCATCGTTCGCAGCAAATTACCCAGCTTTCAGGATAACAGCGACCACGACACCACACAACCCTGCCATGGCAAACTCTGCAAGACATGCCAGATCATCAACACAGATACCACCATCACACGTGAGGACACTACCCACCAGGTACATGGTACATACTCATGTGACTCGGCCAACGTTGTCTACCTCATACGTTGCAGGAAAGAATGCACCGCGGCATGGTACATCGGCGAGACCATGCAGACACTGCGACAACGTATGAACGAGCACCGCGCAACAATCGCCAGGCAGGATTGTTACCTCCCAGTCGGGGAACACTTCAGCAGTCAAGGACATTCAGCCTCGGATCTGCGGGTAAGCGTTCTCCAAGGCAACCTTAGAAACACACGACAACGCAAAATCATCGAGCAGAAACTGATAGCCAAGTTCCGCACTCATGAAGACGGTCTCAATCGGGATCTTGGGTTTATGTCACGATACATGACGTGATCCGGACTCGAGTCGTCGTTAGCTTGTTCACAGATGTGATTCCCAGTAAAAAAGTAAAAATTTTCCCAGTAAAAAAGTAAAAAAATGTTAAAGCTTTTCGTTTTACATACAGACGGCAGCTTTTGACACGTTAGAACCCCTGCGACTACACCTCATTGTCTCAGTTGTATCTTGCTATGTCTTTGATGTGGTACCTTCCTGGCTGACTTAATTAACTTTATCACACCTCGGCAGATAGTCAGGATGATTTAATTTATTGGTCTGCAATTGTAAAATACACATGCTTTGTTTTCCATCTATATATGCTTTGGAGATTCTGTATCTAATTTACTTCACCTGAGGAAGGAGCAAATCGATAGCTCCGAAAGCTTGTGATTTCAAATAAAACTGTTGGACTATAACCTGGTGTTGTGCGACCTCTCAATTTTATCGGACTTAAGACATTGACATTTGATTTGCTTTGCTACTACACGAAAGAAGAAGAGGACAGAGCACGTTTACACCTTGTGATTGTAATCCTTCAGGGAGAGAGAAAATAAGCCACTGATGCAGCTGCTTGTGTCAATAGAGCGGACCTGTTAGTGACATGTAAGTCGAGGGTTTGATTCTGTTTATTCTGAAAGCGGACGGTATTATCTCATGTCTGTAGTGATCCCACCTCAGCAGCAATCTCGTGCATGTTTAAAGGCCGGCATATCTGTGCTAACGACGGCTGGATGCATTGCACAGCAGGAATGCTGCCACTCAGAATATCTTTTAGAAGACATGAAGGCTTCTTTTGTTAGCCCAGCCCTGCAAAAAGGCAAAGCAGCACCCGAGGCAACTTTTAATGATTGTAAATTCCTGATCACGTTCCACCTTTTTCTGCGGTTGCCCCGGGCGGGTGAATCAGCATCTTCCTTTAAGTCAAAGTCAAATTGGAGATTGTCATTTTTATGAATGCAAAACACTTTCAGCCGTCACGGAAACAGTTTGCGCCTCTACCCAACCCCTGCCAGTTTTCACCCCTCCGCTCCTGAGGGCACTGTGTCACCCTGGGGTGTGGTTCTACTGCTATCCTGTCTAGGTGGCCATTTTCGATGTGCGAGAGTACGGCCCCACTATTTACCGGGATTGGGGAAGCCGGAAATGGCCGAAGAACCCGGCAAGTCCGGGGAAGGGGCAGTCCTGCCGAATTTAACGGCCAGGCCTCATTAACATTTCTATCTTCCATTTCCCGCCCACCTTGGGGACGGACCTCGGCAATCTGGAGGAGGGAAGGTCAGGGATCTGGGACTTGGGGAGTGGGGGGGATGTGGGATCGGCCACGATCAGCTGGAGGAGGGGTTATTGGGGCTTGGTGGGAGTGGGGGGGGGGCGGGTGGAGAGCGAGGCTGCGATCGGCAGAGGGGAGGCCGAAGGCTTCCTTGAGTGGTCGGGGGGAGCACTCCTGCTCATCCTGGCCCACAAGGAGTGCTGTAAAAGGCACTTGCCTTCTTGAACCGGCAGCTGCCGCCTCCCTTTCACTGCCAGGTTTCCCGAGCCCTGGGAAACCCACGCAGCAACCGTTAAATTTAAATCAGGCTCCCAATTGCACTGCCCGATTTAAATATGTTAATGAAGTGCCCCGCCTCTTGAGGGGGCTGGACACTCGCACGACACAAAACCCGCTGCCTTTGTTACCTCCAGACTCGACTATTCCAACGCTCTCCTGGTCGGCCTCCCAACTTCCACCCTCCATAAACCTGAGCTCATCCAAAACTCTGCTGTCTGTATCCTAACTCGCACCGAGTCCCGTTCACCCATCACACCTGCGCTCACTGATCTACAGTGGCTCCCGGTCCAACAACATCTCGATTTTTAAAATTCTCATCCGTGTTTTCAAATCCCTCCATGGCCTCCTCGCCCCCCCTCCCTATCTCTGTACTCTCGTCCATCCCCACAACCCTCCGAGATCTCTGCGCTCCTCCAATTCTGGCCTCTTGCACATCCTCGATTTTCATCACTCCACCATTGGTGGCCGTGCTTTCAGCTGCCTGGGCCCTAAGCTTTGCAATTCCCTCCCTAAACCTCTCCGCCTCTCTCTCCTCCATTAAGATGCTCCTTAAAACTTACCTCACTGACCAAGCTTTTGGTCACCTGTCCTAATATCTCCTTATGTGTCAGCCGTGGCTCAGTTGGTAGCACACTCGCCTCTGAATCAAAAAGGTTGTGGGTTCAAGTCTCACTCCAGGGACTTAAGCATGTAAATCTAGGTTGACGCTCCCAGTGCAGCGCTGAGGGAGTGCTGCACTGTCGGAGGTGCCGTCTTTCAGATGAGATGTGAAATTGATGCGTGACACTATTGAGAAGGGGAGTTATCTCCAGTATCCTGGCCAATATTTATCCTCAACCAACATAACAAAAACAGATTATTTGGTCTTTATCACATTGCTGTTTGTGGGAGCTTGCTGTGCGCAAATTGGCTGCCGCGTTTCCCACATTACAACAGTGATTACACTTCAAAAAGTACTTCATTGACTGTAAAGTGTTTTGAGACATCCGGTGGTCGTGAAAGGCGCTATAGAAATGTAAGTCTTTCTTACTTATAGAACATAGAACATAGAACATAGAACAGTACAGCATAGTACAGGCCCTTCGGCCCTCGATGTTGTGCCGAGCATTGTCCGAGACCAAGATCAAGCTACCACACTCCCTATCACTCTGGTGTGCTCCATGTGCTTATCCAATAACCGCTTGAAAGTTCCTAAAGTGTCCGACTCCACTATCACAGCAGGCAGTCCATTCCACACACCAACCACTCTCTGAGTAAAGAATCTACCTCGGACATCCCTTCTATATCTCCCCCCATGCACCTTATAGTTATGCCCCCTTGTAACAGCTGCCTCTACCCGAGGAAATAGTCTCTGAACATCCACTCTATCTATCCCCCTCATCATCTTATAAACCTCTATTAAGTCGCCTCTCATCCTCCTCCGCTCTAAAGAGAAAAGCCCCAACTCCCTCAATCTTTCCTCATAAGACCTCCCCCCCAAACCAGGCAGCATCCTGGTAAATCTCCTTTGCACTCTTTCCAATGCTTCCACGTCCTTCCTATAGTGAGGTGACCAGAACTGCACACAATATTCCAAATGTGGTCTCACCAAGGTCCTGTACAGTTGCAGCATAACCTCACGGTTCTTAAACTCAAACCCTCTGTTAATAAACGCCAACACACCATAGGCCTTCTTTACTGCTCTATCCACTTGAGTGGCAACCTTCAGAGATCTGTGGATATGAACCCCCAGATCCCTCTGCTCCTCCACGTTCCTCAGAACCCTGCCGTTGACCCTGTAATCCTTATTCAAATTTGCCCTACCAAAATGAATCACCTCGCACTTATCAGGGTTAAATTCCATCTGCCATTTTTCGGCCCAGCTCTGCATCCTATCAATGTCTCTTTGCAGCCTACAACTGCCCTCCACCTCATCCACTGCTCCACCAATCTTGGTGTCATCAGCAAATTTACTGATCCACCCTTCAGTCCCCTCCTCCAAGTCATTGATAAAAATCACAAACAGCAAAGGACCCAGCACCGACCCCTGTGGCACACCGCTGGTAACTGGTCTCCAGTCCGAAAATGTTCCATCCACCACCACCCTCTGCCTTCTATGAGATAGCCAGTTACTTATCCAATCGGCCAAATTTCCCTCTATCCCACAACTCCTTACTTTCTTCATGAGACGACCATGGGGAACCTTATCAAACGCCTTACTAAAATCCATGTATACGACATCAACTGCTCTACCTTCATCTACACACTTAGTTACCTCCTCAAAGAATTCAATCAAATTTGTTAGGCAAGACTTACCCTTCACGAATCCGTGTTGACTATCCCTGATTAAGTTGCCCCTTTCCAAATGGTCATAAATCCTATCCCTCAGGACCTTTTCCATTATCTTACCAACCACCGAAGTAAGACTAACCGGCCTATAATTACCAGGGTCATTCCTATTTCCTTTCTTGAAGAGAGGAACAACATTCGCCACTCTCCAGTCCTCTGGCACCATCCCCGTGGACAGTGAGGACCCAAAGATCAAAGCCAGAGGCTCTGCAATCTCCTCCCTTGCCTCCCAAAGAATCCTAGGATATATCCCATCTGGCCCAGGGGACTTATCGACCCTCAGGTTCTTCAAAATTGCTAAAACATCTTCCCTCAGAACATCTACCACCTCCAGCCTATCCACCTTTATCACACTCTCATCCTCAAGAACATGGCCCCTCTCCTCGGTGAACACTGACGAAAAGTATTCATTCATCACCTCTCCTATCTCTTCTGACTCCATGCACAAGTTCCCACTACTGTCCTTGACCGGCCCTACCCTCACCCTGGTCATTCTTTTATTTCTCACATAAGAGTAAAAAGCCTTGGGGTTTTTCTTGATCCGACCCGCCAAAGACTTCTCATGCCCCCTCCTAGCTCTCCTAAGCTCTTTTTTTAGCTCATTCCTTGCTACCTTGTACCCCTCAATCGACCCAACTGAACCTTGTTTTCTCATCCTTACATACGCTTCCTTTTTCCTCTTGACTAGACATTCAACCTCTTTTGTGAACCATGGTTCTCTCACTCGGCCATTTCCTCCCTGCCTGACAGGGACATACCTATCAAGGACACGCAGTAATTGCTCCATGAAAAAGCTCCACTTTTCGTTTGTGCCTTTCCCTGATAGTTTCTGTTCCCATCTTATACTCCCTAATTCTTGCCTAATCGCATCATAATTACCCCTCCCCCAATTATAAACCCTGCCCTGCCGTATGGCCCTATCCCTCTCCATTGCAATAGTGAAAGTTACCGAATTGTGGTCACTATCTCCAAAGTGCTCTCCCACATACAAATCAATCACTTGGCCCGGTTCATTACCCAGTACCAAATCCAACGTGGCCCCACCTCTTGTCGGCCTATCCACATATTGTGTCAGGAAACCCTCCTGCACACACTGTGCAAAAACTATCCCATCCGAACTGTTTGACCTATAAAGGTTCCAATCAATATTTGGAAAGTTGAAGTCACCCATGACAACTACTCTGTGACCTCCACACCTATTCATAATCTGCTTTGCAATTTCTTCCTCCACATCTTTATTACTATTTGGGGGCCTGTAGAAAACTCCTAACAACGTGACCGCTCCTTTCCTGTTTCTAACTTCAGCCCATATTACCTCAGACGGCAGATCCCCCTCGAACTGCCTTTCTGCCGCTGTTAAACTATCCTTGATTAACAATGCTACTCCTCTACCTTTCTTACCAACTTCCCTACTCTTACTGAAACATCTATACCCCGGAACTTCCAACAGCCATTCCTGTCCCTGTTCTAACCATGTCTCCGTAATGGCCACCACATCGTAGTCCCAAGTACCAATCCACGCTCCAAGTTCTCCTACCTTATTCCGGATGCTCCTTGCATTGAAGTAGACACACTTCAAGCCATCTTCCTGTCTGCCGGTACATTCCTGCGACCTTGATACCCTCCTCAGTACCTCCCTACACTCACCACTGGCTCGTGGACTACAGCCCTTTTTCCCATCCCCCTGACAAATTAGTTTAAACCCCCCCGAAGAGCCGTAGCAAATTTCCCTCCCAGGATATTGGTGCCCCTCTGGTTCAGGTGCAAACCGTCCTGTTTGTACAGGTCCCACCTTCCCCAGAATGTGCTCCAATTATCCACATAACTGAAACCCTCCCCCCTACACCATCCCTGCAGCCACGTGTTTATCTGCACTCTCTCCCTGTTCCTCAACTCGCTAGCACGTGGCACCGGCAACAAACCAGAAATTACAACATGGTTTGTACTGGCTCTCAGCTTCCAACCTAGCTCCCTAAATTCCTGTTTTAAATCCCCGTCCCTTCTCCTACCTATGTCGTTGGTACCGATGTGTACCACGACTTGTGATTGTTCCCCTTCCCCTTTGAGGATTCTGAAAACACGGTCCGAGACGTCACGGACCCTGGCACCCGGGAGGCAACATACCATCCGTGAGTCTCTTTTGCTGCCACAGAACCTCCTATCTGTCCCTCTGACTATTGAGTCCCCAATAACTATTGCTCTCCTGCTCTCCCCCCTTCCCTTCTGAGCCACAGGGACCGACCCAGCGCTTATGTGGCTCGGTGTCAAATTTTGTTTGATAATCGCTCCTGTGAAGTGCCTTGGGACGTTTTACTACGTTAAAGGCGCTGTATAAATACAAGTTCTTCCTTTCAATGGCGGCCGAGAGATTCCGCTGCCGCCCAAGATGACTTTCCAGCCCAATATCTCTGGACCCGCTTTCAGAATGGAGAGAGAAGAGGCGGACATTGCGTCTGAAGATGATCAGAAAAAAGGAAGGGTGGAAATATATATATAAAAAACACAGAGAACACCAGAGAGAAATCATGAGTGGAATGATGTTATCTCAGTCAAGTAATGGTCAGAAACATGAAGCCATGAAGGAAACAAAGGATGTGTAAATAGCAAAAGGAAGGAAACCGAGGGAAAAGAGAGGGGTAATCCAGGGGTCAGATGTGGATTAAGGACAGGTTCGAAAATGAAGATTTAGCCAAGGTTCGAAGTCACTGTTCAGACCAGGAGTGCAGGAAGCTTGCGTTCATCTTGGTTGGAACAGTGTATGAGATCAATGACAGAGAGATCAGTGTGGGAATGGGAGAGGGAGTTCATGTGGACAGAGGTACGGAAAAGCTTGTCAGCATTTGGACTCCCCGATGCAGAGGATTCATCTTTCGGTGGTGTTGGTTGAGGGATAAATGTTGGCCAGAACACCAAGAGAACTCCCCCTGCTCTTCGTCCAATAGTGCCCTGTCAATCATTCACCTGAAAAGGCAGACAAGGCCATGGTTTAGGGAGAGGGAGTGGGAGAGAGGGAGGGAGAGGGAGAGGGAGCGAGGGAGAGGGAGGGAGAGAGAGGGAGGGAGGGAGGGAGAGAGAGGGAGGGGGGAGGGAGAGAGAGGGTGAGGGAGAGGGAGGGTGAGGGAGTGAGAGGGAGGGTGAGGGAGGGGGAGGGTGAGGGAGGGGGGAGAGAGAGGGAGGGTGAGGGAGAGGGAGGGTGAGGGAGTGAGAGGGAGGGGGAGGGTGAGGGAGGGAGAGGGAGGGTGAGGGAGAGGGAGGGTGAGGGAGGGGGAGGGAGAGAGAGGGAGAGAGAGGGAGGGTGAGGGAGGGGGAGGGTGAGGGAGGGAGAGGGAGGGTGAGGGTGAGGGAGGGTGAGGGAGGGGGAGGGAGAGAGAGGGAGAGAGAGGGAGGGTGAGGGAGGGTGAGAGAGGGAGGGAGAGGGAGGGTGAGGGAGGGAGGGAGGGTGAGGGAGACAGAGGGAGAGGGAGGGTGAGGGAGAGGGAGGGAGGGTGAGGGAGGGAGAGGGAGAGGGAGGGTGAGGGAGAGGGAGACGGAGGGAGAGGGCGAGGGAGGGTGAGCGAGGGAGGGAGAGGGAGAGGGAGGGTGAGGGAGAGGCGAGAGGCAGTGGGAGGAAGGGAAATGGAGAGGAAAGGTGAGGGAGAGGGAGGGAGAGGCAGAGGGAGAGATGGAGAGGGTATAGGGAGAGTGAGGGAAGGGGAGGGAGAGGCAGAGGGAGAGATGGAGAGGGTATAGGGAGAGTAAGGGAGGGGGAAAGGGGGAGAAAAATGTACAAAAACAACTTCTCCAAGATGAAAATTAAATAAATTCCACCCTGGAGAACTGAATTTGATTTTGAAAATAGTTTTCACTAATTCCCTTTGTCACAATAGATTGGGGTTTGAAGAAACCATGAAAAAAAAAATCAATTGCAAATTCTAACGAAGCGCTTTAGTGGTAGAATTTTCCCTTATTAAAGCGGTGGGAAACACCCTGTGGTCAGTGATCTCACAGTTATTAGTTCCAGATCCGTTGCACATGCTGACACACACACACACACTTCGATGAACCTGCTTTAGATCACTCGACAGAACACAGAAAGAACAGATGTTCTTCCAGAGCTCATCAGTTCTGCAATTCAACCAGTGAAAACATCTTAGTTGCGATTGTGCTTCTAGATATTCACCTGGATATTGCAGTGAATAGGAGCAAAGTTATTGATCGACCAGCAACACATAACCGGGATTTGGATTTCAACCTGCTGTCCGACAACAACAAGTTGCACCGTTTAACGTAGTAATCGGTCAAGATTTGACACCGAGCCACATAAAGAGATATTAGAACAGGTGACCAAATACTTGGTCAAAGAGGTAGGTTTTAAGGAGTGTCGTAAAGGAGGAGAGAGAGGTAGAGAGGCGGAGAGTTTTAGGGAGGGAATTCCAGAGCTTAGGACCCAGGCAGCTGAAGGCACGGCCGCCAAAGGTTGAGCGATTATAATCGGGGATGCTCAAGGCTTAAGGAGCGTCTTAAAGGAGGAGAGAGAGACAGAGAGGTTTAGGGAGGGAATTCCAGAGCTTGGGGCCTCAGGCAGCTGAAGGCACGGCCGCCAGTGGTGGTGCGATGAAAATCGGGGATGCGCAAGAGGCCGGAATTGGAGGAGCGCAGAGATCTCGGAGGGTTGCAGGACTGGAGGAGGTTACAGAGATAGAGAGGGGGCGAGGAGGCCACGGAGGGATTTGAACTCGAGGAGGAGAATTTTAAAATCGCGGGGTTGCTGGACCAGGAGCCAATGTAGGTCAGCGAGCACGGGGGGTGAAACTGTTTCTTTCTTTCCATTTACATTATTTGAATTGTTAGATTAACTGATGGAATAATGTTTCCATTTGAAGCTTATTGCAAAATTCCAGTTGAACATTAGACGGTTTGAAGTAGTATCGTTTGGTTTGGCAAAGCTCGATTCCAAACAGCCCCCACACCGAAAAAAATTCCCGCCCACACCACTGGACGATGATGGCACCACATTGGTTTCCGCGCACACCTTAGTTCTGCTTTTTGCAAAATGTAAAATCCATGATGTTAAATACAGCAACACATGTCTAAATAGTGCACACATTCCCAGCACCCGGGGACAGTTTCGATATGACTGCTGTAAACAGTCTGGTTAGTGTTTTCATTCATTCCCGCTTCGTGATGTGTGCCAGGACTGGCATCGAACATACAGTGCGGCACTCCACCTCGGCACTCTCCCTGATCCAACACCCAGACAGGGAATTCGATTGGGAACAACTGAATGCCAACCCTCCAGGATTGGTCTGGAGTCTCCAGGGATTGAAGATTAATCTCCAGGACACTCCGGGGAGCAAAAAACCCCCGGAGAAACGTCATTGTGGATTTTTTTTTCATTTTCTTCGAACGCTTTCATTTATTAATTATAAAAATATTGGAGATGGTGGGGGAGGTGGCGAAAGGCTGGTTCCCCAACAATCCAGATGAATCCAGTTGGGTTTCAAAGAGTTTGTTCCCTTTTCCAATTGGCCATGGAAGGCGGTGGGCCTGGAGGATGGACCAATCGAGTAGATTGGGCCTATACTCTCTAGAAGAATGAGAGGTGATCTCATTGAAACATACAAGATTCTGAGGGGGATTGACAGGGGAGATGCTGAGAGTCTGTTACCCCTAGTTGGAGTGTCTAGAACCAGGGGTCACAGTCTCAGGATAAGGGGTCGGCCATTTAAGACCGAGATGAGGAGGAATTTCTTCACTCAGAGGGCTGTGAATCTCTGGAATTCTCTACCCCTGAGGGCTGTGCATGCTGAATCATTGAGTATATTCAAGGCTGAGATCGAAGTTGAGGTTGAAGATCAGCCATGATCTTATTGAATGGCGGAGCAGGCTCAAGGGGTCGTATGGCCAACTCCTGCTCCTAATTCTTTTGTTCTTATGTTCAATTGCGGGAGTGGGGGAGGGGACGGGGTGGTTCGAGGTGGGAGATCATGTGATGAAACCTCCAGGAGTACACCCAACCAGAGTTGGCAACCCTGCCACCAGTGTGAATGAGATTGGAAACGATTGATGTTCCAACTTGCTTTGTTTAGATTAAGCTGAGGTAGAGACTAGTTCTTGTTTAATATCCACTTGAAACGCTCTCTTGTCTTTACTCTGTGGCATGTGACAGTGTTTTTATAAAATAACCATATCCTTATCTCCTCTTATCTTCAGCGAAGTAGGGAGCTAACATCAGGACTTTGATAGAGGCAGCAGAGGTTAACTAGGGAGTGGCTTGGCATAATATGCAAAGAATTCCCTCTGTTTAGTGAAGGTGAACGCACTGATTACAGAAACCAGATTGACTCCAGTACACAAAAAGAAACACTTGCATTTATATAGCGCCTTTCATGACCTCAGGACGTCCCAAAGCGCCAATTTGCACACAGCAAGATCCCACAAACCGCAATGTGATAATGACAAGATAATCTTTTTTTGGCCAGGACACTGGGGATAACTCCCCTGCTCTTCTTCAAAAGAGTGCTGTGGGATCTTTTACATCCATCTGAGAGGGCAGACAGGGCCTTGGTTTAAAATCTCATCCGAAAGACGGCACCTCCGACAGTGCAGCACTCCCTCAGTACCGCACTGGGAGTATCAGCCTGGATCTTTGTGCTTTTGAAGTGTAGTCACTGTTGTAATGTAGGAAACGTGGCAGCCAATTTACACACAGCAAGATCCCACAAACATTTCGTGATGTTTGTTGAGAGATGAATATTGACCAGGACACCAGGGAGAATTACCCTGCTCTTCTTTGAAGAGTGTCGTGGGATCTTTTACGTTCACCTGAGAGAGCAGACGGGTCCTCAGGTTAACGTCTCATCCGAAAGACGGCACCTCCGACAGTGCAGCACTCCCTCAGCACTGCACTGGAGTGTCAGCCTGGATCTTTGTGCTCTGGAGTGGGACTCGAACCCACAATCTTCTGACTCAGAAGCAGAGTGCGACCCACTGAGCCACGGACAACACAACATCTCAGCAAAAGTCCATGAAACCTTTTATTAAGTCAGACAGTGCACCCTGGAGACATCATTATAAATGATGAACTAAACTTAATTCACATGTAATTTCTTTACGGCTAAATGACATTACAATGCCCGTGTGCCTAGAGGAGTTGTGCGGCACTGATTTCATTTCATGTTTTTGTAAGCGCACATGGCTTTTATTATTTTTTTTGCAGTTTCAGATATGTCTGCTCAAAATCTCTGTCTCCGATTCTCATCATCACTGTCGGGAGTGATAGTGATGATAAAGGATAGCCCCTGTCTAGTGAGAGTGTGTTTTATCAATGAAAGGGCAGCCCCAGTTCCTCAGGAAGTGATGCACAGCTGACTGTCCATGGGTAGGTCGAGCCCTATGAAAGGATTAAATCAAAAGTCACTCAGCTGAACAGAACTTTACGGCTACTTAACTAGGGAAAGCTAGATGGACACTCGGCTTGTAACCTCCTGTCTCTCTCTGTGCACCTGTCACATTCTCTCTCTCAGGAACATAGTTATTGCTAAACGAAGAAAGACCAAGGTCCATCAAGTTCGCCTTCTCCCATTCTGGTCGTCGATGATCCAACGATAATGGAGTTGTTGACTAATCACAGCGATCAATCTCTATCAGTGAGTCTACAACAGACCCAGACATGAGGTGAGGAAAACCCCCAGTGGGGGAGAGCTTTGGGAACCAGAGGTCCAAAGTCACCTGTTCCTCCCGAGCTCACTGCACTCCCCCCACGTCCTGTCTCACATTACTCAGATATTGTATTCCGAAATGTTATTTTCTCTTCACATAGGTCTCACTCCAGCTCTGTAGCACAGCGCACAGGAAGACCAATGTTCTAATAAAAGTGCTGTTTTTTTTAATTTATTCGTTCATAGGATGCGGCCGTCATTTATTGCCCATCCCTAATTGCCCTTGAGAAGGTGGTAGTGGACTGCCTTCTTGAGCCGCTGCAGTCCATGCGGTGAAGGTGCTGACTTTCTCATAGCAGTTTGGTGGAACTGAATGTCTTGCTCGGCCATTTCAGGGGGCAGTTAAGAGTCAACCACTGTGGGTCTGGAGTCACATATAGGCCAGACCAGGTAAAGACGGCAGATCGTCTTCCCTAAAGGACATTAGTGAACCAGATGAGTTTTTACGACAATCCGATAGTTTTGTGATCACCATTAC
The DNA here is from genome assembly GCA_030390025.1 of Squalus acanthias. NCBI lineage: Eukaryota > Metazoa > Chordata > Chondrichthyes > Squaliformes > Squalidae > Squalus > Squalus acanthias. The sequence continues at coordinate 95,152,544 of CM059437.1, read as the reverse complement.
TGTTACTAGATTTATTAAATTAATTGGATTTAAATTCCCCAGCTGCCGTGGTGGGATTTGAATTCCCGTCTCCAGATCATTACTCCAGGCCGCTGGATTACTAGCCCAGTGACTTAACCACGATGCTACCGTACCCTCAAGGTTGCTGTTGCTGAAGCCAAATATCAGAAATGTCAGAGATTTAATCACTTGTTTGCGTTGGGTTTGCTGCCGTGAGCCTGGGCTGTGGGGAGGATGCTACACAATGGGGACAATGTTCACTAACCCGCCCATCGGAACACTGACAGCATCGGGTACAGCGCTGGTTTTACACACCGTCCAATTTTACTTTCGACTGATGTCAACGGAAAGCAATATTGAGCGTGGCGTAAAACCGGAGTTCCACCGGGTTTCCTGAGTTAGGTTAAAATCTTTCGGATGAGACGTTAAACCGAGGCCCCGTCTGCTCTCTCAGGTGGACGTAAAAGATCCCACGGCCACTATTTCAAAGAAGAGCAGAGGTGTTATCCCCGGTGTCCTGGCCAATATTTATCCCTCAATCAACATCACTAAAACATGATTATCTGGACATTATCTCATTGCTGTTTGTGGGAGCTTGCTGTGCGCAAATTGGTTGCTGCGTTTCCCACATTACAACAGTGACTACACTTCAAAAAGTACTTCATTGGCTGTAAAGCGCTTTAGGACGTCCTGAGGTGGTGAAAGGCGCTATAGAAATGCAAGTCTTTCTTTTCTTTTACCCGTCAATATCTTTGGGCTCTAGGGAGGAACAAAAAATCAGCCAGGGTTCTGACACTCGATTTGCTATTCAGTGAACCCCCCTGTTGGGAAGTGTGTGTCTGTGGACCATCAGCTCAGGAGAGCATCGGGCACCGCTGTGACCGGTGAAATATCCTGTCAACACGTGGAGCATGGGCTCATGTGTGAGAATAGCTATTTGGACAAGGTGCTGGAGGTCTTCCGCATCAGTGCGACCATACCCCAACTAGGGGTAGGCCTTGGAGAGGATGCAGAGGAGATTTACTAGAATGGTAGCAGTGATGTGGAGAGAGACTGGAGAAGCTGGGCTTGTTCTCCTTAGAGCAGAGAAGGTTAAGAGGAGATTTAATAGAGGTGCTCAAAATTACGGCGGGTTTTGAGAGAGCAAATAGGGAGAAACTGTTTCCAGTGGCAGGAGGGTCGGTAACCAGAGGACACAGATTTAAGATAATTGGCAAAAGAACCAGAGGGGAGAGATACGGATAAATTGTTTTACGCAGTGAGTTGTTGTGATCTGGAATGCGCTGCCTGAAAGGGCGGTGGAAGCAGATTCAATAGTAACTTTCAAAAGGGAATTGGATAAATACTTGAAGGTAAAAAGTTTACAGGGCTATGGAGAAAGAGCAGGGGGGAGTGGGACTAATTGGAGCACTCATTCAAAGAGCCGGCACAGGCACGATGGGCCGAGTGGCCTCCTCCTGTGCTATAAGATTCTATGAACATGCGGATACAAAGGGAGAAAAAGGTTTAAACCTAGCAGGAAGTCACCCTCTCCCCTTACCCTACATCGAGCAGAGAAAATAACAAGTGGACAAGTGTTATAAGGAAGTGTTTTTCTCTGCTTAGCTTCGATTCCCTTTCTAATGGCTTAATCTGTGCAAAATAGTCTCATCAATCATCCCTGTGATTAATGTGATCAGTAAATCACGCTGCACTTTGCATTTGCTGAGCCTGTCGTTAATTGTGTGCTGACTGTTATTTTGACAAAGATATAATGATCTTCTGCTTCTTTACCACACACAGAAAAATCATTGCAGCTCCTGTGAGCCTTTTCATATTTTATAAACCTGCACAGAAATCTTTAAAAATAACTAAAATCTATATTTTTATTTTAAATTCGTTTATGGGCTGTGGGCGTCGCTGGCAAAGCCAGCATTTATTGCCCATCCCTTGTTGCCCCTTGAGAAGGTGGTGGTGAGCCGCCTTCTTGAACTGCTGCAGTCCGTGTGGTGAAGGTGCTCCCACAGTGCTGTACGGGAGGGAGTTCCAGGATTTTGACCCAGCGACGATGAAGGAACGGCGATATATTTCTAAGTCAGGATGGTGTGTGATTTGGAGGGGAACTTGGAGGTGATGGTGTTCCCATGCGCCTGCTGCCCTTGTCCTTCTAGATGGAAGAGGTTGTGGGTTTGGGAGGTGCTGCCGAAGAAGCCTTGGCGAGTTGCTGCAGTGCATCTTGTAGATGGTACACACTGCAGCCACGGTGCGCCGGTGGTGGAGGGAGTAAATGTTTAAGGTGGTGGATGGGGTGCCGATCAAGCGGGCTGCTTTGTCCTGGATGGTGTCGAGCTTCTTAAGTGTTGTTGGAGCTGCACTCATCCAGGCAAGTTTTCCACTGTGGTTATCGTTAATGAAATAATATACACCAAGTAAGCAACAACAATACTACTTGCATTTACATAGCACCTTTAACATAGTAAAACCTCCCCAAGGCACTTCACAGGAGCGATTATCAAACAAATTTGACACCGACCCACATAAGGAGATATTAGGACAGGTGACCAAAAGCTTGGTCAAAGAGGTCGGTTTTAAGGAGCGTCTTAAAGGGGGAGAGAGAGGCGGAGAGGTTTAGGGAGGGAATTCCAGAGCTTAGGGCCCAGGCAGCTGAAGGCACGGCCGCCAATGGTGGAGTGATGGAATTGAAGGAGCACGGAGATCTCGGAGGGTTGTGGGGCCGGAGGAGGTCACAGCAGCTGAGAAAATGCGTAGGAAACAGTAACGGGATTTGTTCTGTTTTTACGGCTACTCCAGTCTTACTCCTCTGCTGAAATGTATTTACGAAAATAAATAAACTCGTTATCCTGCAGTCAATATAAACTGATACATATTAAGACTGAGCTCATTATTCACAGTCAAGTTTCACATGAGTTTGTTTCACAAGGAAAGAGAGCGGCAAAGTTTAAACAGAGCATTGACAGAAGCGATGGCTGATTTAAGAGAGGAATCGGGAGTTATCGCCTTTATTACACCTACTCCAGTTGGCAGCCCAGATCTAATTCCCTTGGCAGTACCAACCTGATTGGCATCAGTAGCTCCATCCAGTCGAGGTTGCTAGCAGGAATCCTGGCAGCAGCAGATTGATTGGCTCAGGACTGGGTAGGTCAGGGCTTCTGCCAGAGGTTGAGTTGGGGCAGGTAAGGTCAGGGCTTCCATGAGTCAAGCCAAGTTGAGTCTTCCACTGCAAGTCGCATTGGGTAGGGGTTCCAGTTGGGAATTGGGTTGTCTCTGGGAGTAGGGTTGGGTCGGGTTACCATTGGAGTTGGATTGAAGCCATCCCTCAGAGTTAGACTGTCACAGAGAACTGGGTTAGGTTAGGATCATCACTGGGAGTTGGGTTAGTTCTAGGCTGTCAATGAGAGTTAAAGAAAAAAAGAACTTGCATTTATATATCGAACCTTTCACAACCTCAGGACATCCCAAAGCTCTTTATAGCTAATTAATTACTTTAAGTGTTGTAATGTAGGCCAATTTACGCACAGCAAGGTCCCACAAACAGCAGTAAGATAAATGACCAGATGAGCTGTTTTTGATTATGTTAGTTGAGAGATCAATGTTGCTGAGGACACTGGGACAACTCCCATGTACACTTGGGGTTACCTAAGGCTAGGGTCTGCCAACCTGTATTGTCTTAGACAAACAGAAACTCTACCTGTATGAATTTCTCCGTAGCTTGCTTTTAAGATGTTTAAAGACTGTGATGGGTTTATATATATATGTGTGTGTGTGTGTGTGTGTGTGTGTATTGTTGGTGAAGGCACAGGCCAACAGCAGCCTGAACAACTTGATCTGCTTGTATGGGCCACATGCAGTGGCCTGCACAAACCCAACCCAGGCACTGGGGAAAGGTAGTGAACAGACAGCATTTATATATCTCCTCAGCAGCTCACTCGGAAACATCTCAAAGTACAAAGTATAGAAGTATAGTAGTGTTGTTACGTAGTGGAATACAGAAACCATTTTTTCACACAGCAAGATCCCACAATGAGATAACTAACCAGTTGATCTGCTTTTGGTTGAGGGAGACGTGGTGGTTTAGGTTGCTGAGAGAATTCCCCGCTCTTCATTGAATAATGCGGCGGGACCTTTAACGTGGCCCTGAGTACTGCACTGCAGTGTCAGCCTGGCTCATGTGCTCAAGTCCGTGGTGGGTCTTGAACCTACAACCTCCTAAATCCGAAGTGAGCGCGATGAACTGTGCCAGGAAAGACACAGTAAAATTGAGCCTGCTACTTTCCTCAACCATTTCCTGTCCACGTCATATTCTGCAAGCCCTTTGCAGCGCGACGTGACTCATTTTAAGACATTTAAATCTAATTTACACCTCATTTGACTTTCACCCATGGTGAGCTAACACACATTTGCTTCAATGCATTTTGCACCAAAGCAGGAAATACGAAAATGCATCACATCGTCGGTGCATTGTGTGCTACACCTACATCTGTACAAGTAAGAAGGAACAGGGCTTTAGCTCATTGTACCCCGTATGGATTTCAACCGGTTATTTTTCTTCCAAGGTCTATTTAAATATATAATTGGAATATTTTTCCTGTAGTCTCATATATGTAAATCATTACAACTTAAACAGGCCGTAAATATAAGGTCATCATTAAAGAAAGAAGGCAGAGGTGAGCAATGTTCCCGCTAATGTTTATTTCGGGTGCACGGTCCCTTTAAATCTGCTGCGCGGCTGTGAGCATTGCCAGCAGAACAGCTGGTGAGTGGCCTGCATGGGACCTCCCGATCGCCGTGCGGCCACACACCCGCGCAGCTTAGGGGGAACGTTGGAGGTGAGCAGAATTTGTATTATGCAAAGGGGTGTTAGTTCTGTTGACTCACAACAGGGGAGTTCCGGAACCCCTGGGCTCGGCAGGGGAAATATCAGCCTTCTGGTCAATAGCGAGTTATCCCTGCTGCAGAGAGCGTGTCAACAACCACAACTTGTATTTATAGAGCGTCTTTAACGGAGTAAAACGTCCCAAGGCGCTTCACAGGAGCGTAATCGAAGAAAATTTGACACTGAGCCACATTAAGGACACATTTGGACAAGTGACCAAACATTTGGTCAAAGAGTTAGGTTTTATGAAAAGAAAGACTTGCATTTACTGTAGTGCCTTTCACGATCTCAGGACGTCCCAAAGCGCTTTACAGCCAGTGAATTACTTTTGAAGTGTAGTCACTGTTGTAATGTGGGAAACGCAGCCACCAATTTGCGCACAGCAAGCTCCCACAAAACAGCAATGAGATAAATGAGCAAATAATCTGGGGTTTTTTGTGATGTTGATTGAAAGACTTGCATTTATATAGCACCTTTCACCACCTCAAAGCTGATGAAGTAGAGTCACTATTGTAATGTGGGAAACGCAGCAGCAAATTTGCACACAGCAAGCTCCCACAAACAGCAATGAGATAACGACCAAATAATCTGCTTTTGTTATGTTGGTTGAGGGTAAATATTGTGCCAGGACACCAGGGATAACTCCACTGCTCTTCTTTGAAATAGTGCCATGGGATCTTTTATACCCACCTGAGAGGGCAGACGGGGCCTCGGTTTAACGTCTCATCCGAAAGACGGCACCTCCGACAGTGCAGCACTCCTTCGGTACTCACACTGGAGTGTCAGCCTAGATTTATGTGCTCAAGTCCCACGTGGGACTTGAACCGACAATCTTCTGAGTCAGAGAGGCGAGTGTGCTATCCACTGAGCCACAGCATTGAGGGATAAACATTGGCCCCAGGACACGGGGGGAGAACTCCCCTGCTCTTCTTTGAATAGTGGCTGTGGGATCGTTTACCTCCACCTAAGAGGACAGACGGGGCCTCGGTTTAGCATCTCATCCGAAGTAGTGACTTAAAGAAGGAGTAGCACCTGAAAAAAAAAACAGGTGCCCAATTTAAACCTCCACAACCTTCAGCAGAACAGGGAGAGATTTGTTGGGGGGGGGGGGAGGAATGCTTAAAAATTAAACTGCAGGTTATTTACGCACCATATAAAACAAATTCTGAGAGAGCAGTGTCGGATCTCGAGACGCGCAATAAAACGTGTCCGGGCTTCTATTGCCCAAAAAAAAAATACAATCGTTGCTTGTTTTTACATCCGAGTGCTTTGCATTGAGTTATACAGTGAAAGGATTAGAGGCAAGTGTTAGTCATCGTGTTGTAAATTGTGTTTTTTTTCCTCCTTGAGGTTTCGGTTAATCCTCTGAGCGATGTTGCATCATCTGCATGTCAACTTGATGTACTTGAACTTCTAATCCTAAAGAGGCAGAGTGCTGAGCCAGAGGAGTATTAAATCGCACCTGGCCTTTCCTCTTTGTTAGCGCCCATTAGGAGCCATTGATCATCTGCCAGAGGGCTACACAGCGCCTGACAATGCTAAAACAGGCTGTGCTATTGTTAGGATAATGAGCAAAGCAGGCTCCTGTTTTATACCTAGTGTAAACAGGAGACACAGTCAGCGAGGGTAGGCTGTCGTAAATCAATACTCTGCTTGCTGCCCTGGCAGTGATGAACCTGCAATTGATTAAGTTTTTGTTTTTAAAAAAAAGTATTTCTTTCACGCTCCTGCACCGAGGTATTGCACCGTCACTCGGAGGAGGTTTCGTGCTTCCGTTTTTTTTTTAATGGATTCTTCCCCGACCTTAGCGAGTTCACCTGGGGGAGTCTTCCTGCCCGCCGGGGGAGACCCGAGGGTCGGGAGCTGGTGGCGTTAGCACGGGTCTCGCTCTCTGCTGAAGCAGCTCACGTCGGTAACTGGTCCCTGTCGGCATATTGTCCCCACCGTATGATGTGGAACGCGGGATCACAAACAGGCAGCAGTGGTTCAACAGCAACTCGCATTTCTACAGCGCCTTTCACAACCTCAGGACGTCCCAAAGCGCTTTACAGACAATGAAGTACTTTTGTAGTGTCGTCATTGTTGTAATGTAGGAAACGCAGCAGCCAATTTGCGCACAGCAAGCTCCCACAACCAGCAATGTGATAATTACCAGATAACCTGTTTTTTGTGATGTTGGTTGAGGGATAAATATTGGCCAGGACAGTGGGGAGAACCCCCCTGCTCTTCTTCGAAATAGTGCCATGGGATCTTTTACGTCCACCTGCGAGAGCAGACGGGGCCTCGGTTTAACGTCTCATCCGAAGGACGGCACCTCCGACAGTGCAGCACTCCCTCAGCACTGCACTGGAGTGTCAGCCTGGATTATGGCGCTCAAGTCTCTGGAGTGCAACTTGAACCCACATCCCACCAACTGAGTCACGGCTGACACCTAATATCGCAAAGCACTTCACACAACAGTGGATTACTTTGAAGTGCAGTCACTATTATTATGTAGGCGTGAGTTAGGACACGGGCAGCAGAGTTTTGAATGAGCTCACGGTTACGGAGGGTGGAAGGTGGGAGGCCGGCCAGGAGAGCGTGGGAATAATCGTGTCTGGAGGTAACAAAAGGCATGGATGAGGGTTTCAGCGGCAGATGAGCTGAGGCAAGGGCAGAGACAATAAAGTCATTAGAGAAGTAGAGCTAAGTGTCGTCAACAAACCTGTGAAAACTGGTCTCCTGGTTCTGGATGATGCTGCCAATGGGTAGCTGGCAAATGCTGAAGAGGGCAACACGGTGGCATAGTGGTTAGCACTGGTGCCCCACAGTGCCAGGGACCCGGGTTCGAATCCGGCCTCGGGTGACTGTCTGTGTGGAGTTTGCACATTCTCCCCGTGTCTGCGTGGGTTTCCTCCGGGTGCTCCGGTTTCCTCCCACAGTCCAAAAATGTGCGGGTTAAGTTGATTTGGCTATGATAAATTGACCCTTAGTGTTAGGGGGGGATTAAATATGTGGGGTTACGGGGGTAGGGTGGGATATGTGTACTGTGGGGATTAAAGCAGGGACAGGGTACTGGATTTGGATGATCAGCCATGATCGTATTGAATGGTGGAGCAGGCTCGACGGGCCGAATGGCCTACTCCTGCTCCTAGATTCTATGTTTCTATGTTTCTATGAAAGCAGGGACAGGGTACTGGATTTGGATGATCAGCCATGATCGTATTGAATGGTGGAGCAGGCTCGAATGGCCTACTCCTGCTCCTAGTTTCTATGTTTCTATGTAGGAAGGGGGCCAAGGATAGAATCTTAGGTGATTTTAAGGACACAGAAAGAGAAATTTGGCAGAGGTGAAGTGTCTACGATGCACAGGATAGGAGTGGAGTCAGGAGAGAGCGGTACCACGGAGGATGGAGATTCTAGGAGGAAGGTGCCAAAGGCAGTGGAGAGGTTAAGGAAGAGGGACGGTGAGCCACAGTCATAGTCACACAGGGTGTCATTTGTGACCTTGACCTGCACAGTCTTGGTGATATGGATCAGGCAGAAGTCTGACTGGAGGGCTTCAAACAGGGAGAGTGGAATGTCTCAGTTGTGACACAGTGTGTGCCAGAATGTTAATTAAAAAAGAGAAAGACAGACAGACTGGCTGACAGACAGATGCCATGATGTGGAGATTCACCTGACGAAGGAGCAGCGCTCCGAAAGCTTGTGATTTCAAATAAAGTTGTTGGACTATAACCTGGTGTTGTGCGACTTCTCACATTTGACAGACAGACAGACTGACTGACTGGCTGACTTGCTGACGTACATTTCTCCAGCACCTTTCACCACCTCAGGACGTCCCAAAGCATGTTACAGTTGTAATGTAGGAAACACAGCAGCCAATTTGTGCACAGCAAGCTCCCACAAACAGCAATGTGATAATGACCAGATCATCTGTTTTTTTAGTGATGTTGATTGATGGAAGGCTGGAGATGGGGCAGTAATTGGAGAGTACGGAGGGCTTGAGAGTCAGTTTTTTTTTGAGGGGAGAACTTGTGGTTTTGAGCCAGGAAAACTGCAAACGACAGAGATCTGAAATAAAAAGTGTAAAGGGCAGGTTCACATTTTTGGTGGAGGCCTGTTGCCGGAACCTGTACAGGCAGCGATACTGGCGAGTCCTCACTCTGGGGGCCGCTGACAGTCCAGATGAGTTGATGAACTGGTGCCCGCATGAAACATCAGAGCACAAAGGCGACACAACTCATTGCCGACACATCACATTTAACAAACAACTATACAGGAACATTTATTATTGGAAAGATTGGAACAGACTCTTGCATCTCAGCAGTCGTTCTTTGATGTTATCAATCAGTTCCACTGTTTACAACCAGGAACTCCTGACAGCGCAGGGACATTGATATTTAGCACTGTAATAAATGTCGTCTTCTGTAAATCTCACAGCATTATTAAATCACTTGAAGGAACGATGATGACCCGTTTCTAATGTGTGTGTCTCACTGATTCTTGTGTCTGATGTTTCTCACTCCTGTCTCCTACCATCTCTGCCCTTACATGTCCTTCTGATGGCATCTCTGCACTTTGTCTTGTGACTACCCTTATGGATAGACAACTGTGATTGCCAAACGATCCAGGCTGCAGGGCCCAGTGCCTCCCTAACGCATTGTATGGTTTTAAAAATTTGCATAAAATAGGAAATATTTTAAAGGAGGAGATTCATCGTGCCGCATCTCTGGTTCTGTGGGCCAGTAACGTTAGTCTAAAAATAGTTCAATAGTTCAATCTCTGTAACCTCCTCCAGCCCCACAACCCTCGGAGATCTCTGCGCTCCTCCAATTCTGGCCTCTTGAGCATCCCTGATTTTAATCGCTCCACCATTGGTGGCCGTGCCTTCAGCTGCCTGGGTCCTAAGCTCTGGAATTCCCTCCCTAAACCTCTCCGCCTCTCTCTCCCCTCCTTGAAGACGCTCCTTAAAACCTGCCTCTTTGACCAAGCTTTTGGTCACCTGCCCTAATATCTCCTTATGTGGCTCAGTGTTGATTTTAAAATTCTCATCCTTGTTTTCAAATCCCTCCATGGCCCTCGCCCCTCCCTATCTCTGTAACCTCCTCCAGCCCTACAACCCTCCGAGGCCTCTGCGCTCCTCCAATTCTGGCCTCTTGCTCATCCCCTACATCCTTCCCCCACCATTGGCAGCCGTGCCTTCAGCTGTCTAGCCCCTAAGCTCTGGAGTTGTCTCCTCAAACCTGTTTGCCTCTCCACCTCTTGGAGGCAACGTTCCCCATCAGCTGCGCGGCCGCCCGTACAGCCCAGCACCGGCTTTTACAACGTTAAAGTTCGTGCTTGCACGAAACTGTGACTGGGCCGCGCAGTCCCTTAAAGTGGCCGCGCACTTCGTTCCGGGATGTGGGCGTCGCTGGCAAGGCCCAGCATTTATTGCCCACCACGAATTGCCCTTGAGAAGGTGGTGGTGAGCCGCCTTCTTGAACCGCTGCAGTCCGTGTGGTGAAGGTACTCCCACAGTGCTGTTAGGGAGGGAGTTCCAGGATTTTGACCCAGCGACGATGAAGGATCGGCCGATATATTTCCAAGTCAGGATGGTGTGTGACTTGGAGGGGAACTTGGAGGTGGTGGTGTTCCCATGCGCCTGCTGCCCTTGTCCTTCTAGGTGGAAGAGGTCGCGGGTTTGGGAGGTGCTGCCGAAGAAGCCTTGGCGAGTTGCTGCAGTGCATCTTGTAGATGGGACACACTGCAGCCACGGTACACCAGTGGTGGAGGGAGTGAATGTTTAAGGTGGTGGATGGGGTGCCAATCAAGCGGGCTGCTTTGTCCTGGATGGTGTCGAGCTTCTTGAGTGTTGTTGGAGCTGCACTCATCCAGGCAAGTGGAGAGTATTCCATCACACTCCTGACTTGTGCCTTGTAGATGGTGGAAAGACTTTGGGGAGTCAGGAGGTGAGTCACTCGCCGCAGAATACCTAGCCTCTGACCTGCTCTTGTTGCCACAGTATTTATGTGGCTGGTCCAGTTAAGTTTCTCGTCAATGGTGACCCCCAGGATGTTGATGGTGGGGGATTCGGCGACGGTAATGCTGTTGAATGTCAAGGGGCGGTGGTTAGACTCTCACTTGTAGGTTGGACTTATAGGGGCCGACTTTAACTTGGGGCAGGAATTGGGACGCACTGGGGCTGAAGCGGTCGACGATCCACCCCCCCCCCCCCCCCCCCCAACCCCACTCCCCCGGAGCGTGAGATTTTAACTCCCGGGCCTCGATTGCATCCCAGAGAGCGATTCCCACCGGCGGGAATGAGGTCTCCGCCTCACGAGGTGAGAGGTCGAGCTGCTGCCGGGGACTCACGAAAACAGTGCCCCGGCAAGGAATGACCGGGTTGGGGTGCGGTGGTGAGCGGGGGGGGGGGGGGCAACAAACTGGGGAAGAGGGAGGCCCAAGGTACCCTTGTGGGACCAGGAGGAACACTCCTGCTCCTCCTGGCCCACGAGGAGCTTTGAAATCCGCTTACTGGGACCGGGATCCCTGCTGACGACGGCTTTCGCTGGCGGACTTCAGACCGTGCAAGTCTTACCCGAGCCCGCGGTTAAAATGGCACGCGCGTCCCGTGACACTAATTTGGCCCCTGCTCATCCTGAACTGAAGCAAGTAAAAATGGTGGGGGGGAGGTGAGAACGCATCGTGAATGCAGCGTGAAACCCCTCACCCGTCTCCAACCTCCCCCCCCCACCCCACTCCCACACCGTTCCCGCCAGACTGGGGGGACGGGTGGACGGGTTATATTTCTGGCCCCCAACGGGGGGGGTAGTTTTCAATCCCAATCTTTCGGAGTTAGCTCCTATCTGAGCGACGAATGATTTGAAAATCGGGCGGAGTGCGGAACGGGCGGCCGATTCACTGTATTGTCCGTATTGTTCTGCCGCCCGAGGCAGATTTCACCCGCGATTATCTTGCCCACCGCGCACCTGAATTTTCCGATAAGCGTTGCTAACTGGCAGCGCAGTCAGAAAGTTACATGCAAACCGGGGTACCAGAAGAAGAGGCAAGACACTAACACGCCGCGCCCCCCCATCCCCCCCACCACCCCGCCCCATCTCGAAATCAGTCGCTTTCAACACCTCCCTCAGGATATTCTGCTCTCCTAATTCTCCAAGCTGCCAGCCCGACGGTGCTCACCCTTCACACTGTCTTTATTTACAGTTATCAGCTGACTTACTCATTCTCTTCTCAGAAACGGTTTGCGATTTTGCAGATTGCATCGATCGCACTAACCTTTGCTACGTGTGAAAGCCTTGTTCGGTAGATTGGACAACATGGAGTAAAAGATCTCATCTCAGCACTTTTTAATACAGCCTTCATTGTTGTTTCCAAGTGTATTCCGCTCTTTAATCTGCATCATTTTAAATGTTTTGGCAGATGTCCTGTGCAGAACAATAAATCACTGGAAGTAGCCACGCAGGTTAATACGGCCATAAAAAACAGCAAATCAAGGCACTGGGTTCATTTCTAGAGGGATAGAATTGAAAAGCAGAGAAGTTATGTTAAACTTGTATAGAACCTTGGTTAGACCACACTTGGAGTACTGTGCACAGTTCTGGTCTCCATATTACAAAAAGGATATAGAGGCACTGGAGAAGGTGCAAAAAAGATTTGCTAGGATGATCCCAGAACTGAGAGGTTATAACTATCAGGAAAGATTAAACAGGCTGGGGCTGTTTTCTCTAGAAAAGAGAAGGCTGAGGGGTGACCTGATAGAGGTATTTAAGATTATGAGGGGTTCAATAGGGTAGACGTAGAGAAGATGTTTCCACTTGTGGGGGAGACCAGAACTAGGGGTCATAAATATAAGATAGTCACTAATAAATCCAATCGGGAATTCAGGAGAAACTTCTTTACCCAGAGAGTGGTGAGAATGTGGAACTCGCTACCACAGGGAGTGGTTGAGGCGAATAGCAGAGATGCATTTAAGGGGAAGCTGGATAAACACATGAGGGAGAAAGGAATAGAAGGATATGCTGATAGGGTGAGATGAAGAGGGGTGGGAGGAGGCTCGTGTGGAGCATAAACACCGGCATGGACCAGTTGGGCCAAATGGCCTGTTTCTGTGCTGTAGACTCGAGGTGATTCAATGTAAAAGGCATTTGACAAATGAGATGCGATTTTTTTTTTCCTCTGCAAAAATGCCTGAAATGGCCTGAGGAGTAATGTATTTTGTACAAAGAGTGCCTGTCAGACTAGCACACTGCATGAACTCCCACTGTGCTGAAATCAGACCCAGCCTCGGCCTGCCCTGTGTCTTGGGTTTCATTTTACCAGGCACTCTAATTTTAGTCCTTCCTTGTGAGGGCACTTCGTAATGTCTTACCAAAATATTTGCTTTCCTTACACACAGGATTACAGAGATGTCAAAGTGACTGATGGCAGAAGCACACACATCATTAAGTTAAAAACATATTTATGTATATTAATCGTACAGCGAGTTATTTTGTGTGTGTGTGAATTCCGTGACCAGCTGATAATCGACTGCAGGGAATCCCAACCGCTGCTGCGTAGCTTTTAAGATTCCCTCTTTTCAATTTATTTCCCAACCCCTTCCTCCTTTCTCTTTTATTCTTAATGACTGCTCCCTCAGTCGGAGCGAGAGCAAAATGTGGATGCCTCCATCGCAACCTGCGGTGCCAGTCCTGCTGCTTGTCCACCATCAGGAGTTGGTCATGTCAGACGCCAGGGTCTTGGGGCCTCGAGGAGGAGAACTGACGCCACTCATTGCCTGCACAACTGGGCCAGAGACGGGATAATCAGTCAGGGTTCCTGCCTGTCCGATCGCTATCCAGCCGCCTCTATTAGGGAGGGGTGGGCGGGGGTTGGGGCGGGGGGTGCAGGGGCAGGCGGGCATGTGTGTCGCTCTCGAGTGAGGACAGGATTAAACCTGGCTGTGCTGGTCCTACAGTTGAACAGTCTGTCCGAATGTATCGCCCAGGCTCACAGATGCAGAATGGCCACTTGACAGGAACATCTGCAAATCTGTAACCATGAGTTGCCCATTTCAGGTGACAGAATCTTAGAACCATACAGCACAGAAGGAGGCCATTCGGCCCATCGTGTCTGTGCCGGCTCTTTGAAAGATTCTCTCCAATTAGTCCCACTCCCCCAGCTCTTTCCCCGCAGTCCTGCAAATGTTTCCCCTTCAAGTATTTACGCAATTCCCTTTTGAAAGTTACTACTGAATCTGCTTCCACCGCCCTTTCAGGCAGCGCGTTCCAGATCACAACAACTCGCTGCATAAAAAAAATTCTCCTCATCTCCCCCCTGGTTCTTTTGCCAATTGCCTTCAATCTGTGGCCTCTGGTTACCGAATCACCTGCCAGTAGAAATAGTTTCTCCCTATTTAAAGCCTTCATAATTTAAAACACAATGATGAAGGGTTTCGTGGAAAATATCAGAGGAAAAACACATTTTTTTGGTCTAAGTTACGACCTGATAGAGGTCTTCAAACTTTAGAAGTACTTCGATAGGGTAGACGTAGAGAAGATGTTTCCACTTGTGGGGGAGACCAGAACTAGAGGCCATAAATATAAGATAGTCACTAATAAATCCAATAGGGAATTCAGGAGAAACTTCTTTACTCAGAGAGCGGTGAGAATGTGGAACTCGCTACCACAGGGAGTAGTTGAGGCGAATAGCACAGATGCATTTAAGGGGAAGCTGGATAAACACATGAGGGAGAAAGGAATGGAAGGATATGCTGATAGTGTGAGGTGAAGAGGGGTGGGAGGAGGCTCGTGTGGAGCAGAAACACCGGCACAGACCAGTTGGGCCGAATGGCCTGTTTCTGTGCTGTAAAATTCTTTGTAATTCTGTGTAGAATTGTCAGTCCCTGTTGCCAGTGAAGGCTATGATTGAATCCATAAAGAGTAGGACCAGAAGTGAACAGCAACCGCAGTGCCGACAGGATTTACACTGTCGTTGATTCCCTCAACAATTAGGCATCTGCTGGATTCTGCTGCCCAGGCGCGGTATAAATGGCTCAGACATCCTGCAATCCATCTCAAATGAATGAACTCAATCGATGGCAGCTTTCCAACCAGGATTATCTTGGAAACCCTGCAGTTCAGAGAAGATGCAGATTACATTCAGGCATCTGTACCCTGCCATTCTCTTGGTTGCCATGCTGATAATTTAAACAGACGCTTCGTGCAGTCACACTGACACACAGAGTGAACGTCAGATATGAGAACTCTCTACTTCAGAATCCCTGTTGTGAAGCTTAGAAGCACAATATCTTGGAGTGTCAATGGGAGAGACAAAGGTTGGTAGTGTCAGCCGTGGCTCAGTGGGTAGCACTCTCGCCTGTGTGTCAGAGAGCTGTGGCTTCAAGTTCCACTCCAGAGACTTGAGCACATAATCCAGGACGACACTCCCAGTGCGGTACCGAGGGAGCGCTGCACTTTCGGAGGTGCCGTCTTTCAGATGAGACGTTAAACCGAGGCCCCGTCTGTTCTCTCAGGTGGACGTAAAAATTCCCATGGTACAATTCAAAGAAGAGCAGGGGGAGTTATCCCCGGTGTCCTGGGGCCAATATTTATCCTTCAACCAATATCACTAAAACAGATTATCTGGTCATTATCACGTCGCTGTTTGTGGGAGCTTGCTGTGTGCAAATTGACTGCTGCATTTCCTACATTACAACAGTGACAACACTTCAAAAAGTACTTCATTGGCTGTAAACGTGCTTTGGGACGTCCCAAGGTCGTGAAAGGTGCTATAGGAATGCAAGGCTTTCTTTCTAATGTTGAAATACGGGTTTAATTCCCCAACTTGTCTCAGTTCCCGGTCTCAGCTGGTTCAATACGAGGAGGAGCCAAGTGCAGGGCAGGAGTCCTTTGTGATCGGGATAAAGCCGTATCGGTGGAGCCCAGTACTTGTTCAAACCGCCTCTGTTGCAATGCTCGGGGACAGGAGAGGAGCGAACCGTGCGAGCTGCAGCTTGGGCACTTCACTGAACCCTCGGAACTCCCTAATGTGCCGCATCACCAGAAATGGAAGCCTCAACACTGCCTCAAGCACCGGATTTAGAACCAGGAGCCCGTAAAGGCATTTTATATCTTTCAGTTCAGACACCTGGAGCCTCTTTTCTGTAGATCCAAGTTGGGAAAAGCTGTTACTTGTCCAGCGGTGACCCAGTAGAATTGCTCCAAAGTCCTTCTCTGTTCCCGGTGACCACCAGGGTTAATCTATCAGACATCGACTCCTGTTACAGTTATCTCTGGCTGCAGTCTTTTTTTGTTTGTTTGTGGGATGAGGGCGTCGCTGGCAAGGCCCAGCATTTATTGCCCATCCCTAGTTGCCCTCGAGAAGGTGGTGGTGAGCTACCTTCTTGAACCGCTGCAGTCCATGTGGTGAAGGTACTCCCACAGTGCTGTTAGGGAGGGAGTTCCAGGATTTTGACCCAGCAACGATGAAGGATCGGCGATATATTTCTAAGTCAGGATGGTGTGTGACTTGGAGGGGAACTTGGAGGTGGTGGTGGTCCCATGCGTCTGCTGCCCTTGTCCTTCTAGGTGGAAGAGGTCGCGGGTTTGGGAGGTGCTGCCGAAGAAGCCTTGGCGAGTTGCTGCATTGCATCTTGTAGATGGTACACACTGCAGCCACGGTACGCCGGTGGTGGAGGGAGTGAATGTTTAAGGTGGTGGATGGGGTGCCAATCAAACAGGCTGCTTTGTCCTGGATGGTGTTGAGCTTCTTGAGTGTTGTTGGAGCTGCACTCATCCAGGCAAGTGGAGAGTATTCCATCACACTCCTTACTTGTGCCTTGTAGATGGTGGAAAGGTTTTGGGGAGTCAGGAGGTGAGACACTCGCCACAGAATACCTAGCCTCTGACCTGCTCTTGTTGCCACAGTATTTATGTGGCTGGTCCAGTTAAGTTTCTGGTCAATGGTGACCCCCAGGATGTTGATGGTGGGGGATTCGGCGATGGTAATACCGTTGAATGTCAAGGGGAGATGGTTAGACTCTCGCTTGTTGGAGATAGTCATTGCCTGGCACTTCTGAGGCACGAATGTTACCTGCCACTTATCAGCCCAAGCCTGAACATCGTCCAGGTCTTGTTGCATGTGGGCATGGACTGCTTCATTATCTGAGGAGTTGTGAATGGTGCTGAACACTGTGCAGTCATCAGCGAACATCTCCATTTTTGACCTTATGTTGGAGGGAAGGTCATTGATGAAGCAGCTGAAGATGGTTGGGCCTAGGACACTGCCCTGAGGAACACCTATAGCGATGTCCTGGGGCTGTGATGATTGACCTTCAACCACCACAACCATCTTCCTTTGTGCTAGGTATGACTCCAGCCAGTGGAGAGTTTTCCCCCCAATTCCCATTGACTTCAGTTTTACTAGGGCTCCTTGATGCCACACTTGGTCAAATGCTGCCTTGATGTCAAGGGCAGTCACTCTCACCTCATCTCTGGAATTCAGCTCCTTTGTCCATGTTTGGACCAAGGCTGTAATGAGGTCGGGAGTTGAGTGGTTCTGGTGGAACCCAAACTGGGCATCAGTGAGCAGGTTATTGGTGAGTAAGTGCCGTTTGATAGCACTGTCGATGACACTTTCCATCACTTTGCTGATGATTGAGAGTAGACTGATTGGGCGGTAATTGGCCGGGTTGGATTTGTCCTGCTTTTTTTTGTGGACAGGACATACCTGGGCAGTTTTCCACATTGTCGGATAGATGCCAGTGTTGTAGCTGTACTGGAACAGCTTGGCTAGAGGCGCGGCTAGTTCTGGAGCACAAGTCTTCAGCACGATAGCCGGGATGTTGTCAGGGCCCATAGCCTTTGCTGTATCCAGTGCGCTCAGCCGTTTCTTGATATCACTTGGAGTGATTTGAATTGGCTGAAGACTGGCTTCTGTCATGGTGGGGACCTCAGGAGTAGGCCGATATGGATCATCCACTCGGCACTTCTGGCTGAAGATAGTTGCAAACGCTTCAGCCTTGTCTTTTGCACTCACGTGCTGGGCTCCACCATCATTGAGGATGGGGATATTCATGGAGCCTCCTCCTCCCGTTAGTTGTTTAATGGTCCACCACCATTCACGACTGGATGTGGCAGGACTGCAGAGCTTTGATCTGATCTGTTGATTGTGGGATCGCTTAGCCCTGTCTATAGCATGCTGCTTCTGCTTTTTAGCATGCATGTAGTCCTGTGTTGCAGCTTCCCCCGGTTGGCACCTCATTTTTAGGTACACCTGGTGCTGCTCCTGGCATGCTCTTCTGCACTCCTCATTGAACCAGGGTTGGTCCCCTGTTTGATGGTAATGGTAGAGTGAGGGATATGCCAGGCCATGAGGTTGCAGATTGTGGTGGAATACAATTCTGCTGCTGCTGATGGCCCACAGCGCTTCATGGATGCCCAGTTTTGAGCTGCTAGATCTGTTCTGAATCTATCCCACTTAGCACGGCGGTAGTGTCGCACAACACGATGGAGGGTGTCCTCAGTGTGAAGGCGGGATGTCATCTCCACAATGACTGTGCGGTGGTCACTGCTGCCAATGCTGTCATGGACAGGTGCATCTGCGACAGGTAGATTGGTGAGGACGAGGTCAAGTAGGTTTTTCCCTCGTGTCTGTTGCTGTATTACCTGAAAAGCAAACAAAAAGTGATGTTACACTTATTACCCAGTCCCCGGATATTCAGCATTCCATGTTCAGTTTTGTTCACGCTATCTTATAAACTAACAACAACAACTTGTATTTCTATAGCACCTTTAATGTAGTAAAACGTCCCAAGGTGCTTCACAGGGGCGATTATCAAACAAAATTTGACACCGAGCCACACAAGGAGATATTGGGACAGGTGACCAAAAGCTTGGTCAAAGAGGGAGGTTTTAAGGAGCGTCTTAAAGGAGGAGAGAGAGGCGGAGAGGTTTAGGGAGGGAATTCTTGCGCTTAGGGCCCAGGCAGCTGAAGACACGGCCGCCAATGGTGGAGCGATTAAAATCAAAGACGCGCAAGAGGGCAGAATTGGAGGAGGGCAGAGATTTGGAGGGGTGTCGGGCTGAAGGAAGTCACAGAGATAGGGAGGGATTTGAAAAGAAGGCTGAGAATTTTAAAATTGAGGCGTTGCCGGACCGGGAGTCAACGCAGGTCAGCGAGCACAGGGGGTGACGGGTGAATAAGCAACAGTATCAGACTGATATTGGACGTTCTAACCATACTGGCAAAGCCATGGTCAGAGTGCAAACATCAGCGGCCTTGGCTTTGTGCAGCATGTGGGGGGATGGATTGAGGCTCGAAGACTCCACGGAGATGTGAGCAGCAGCCCGAGTATTACAAGTGTGCTTAAATGACATAAGGAGGCTGCCAAAGGTGCATGCTACCTAACATGCTCTCATGCTCGGGGAAAGCACTCTTCGTGCACCAGCGCTAAGACCCAGTGGGGTGGAGTTGGTGCGACAGGTTAAAACGGACGATAGTGAGCCGGCGACCTGTTCTACATCCCTCCCCATTCTTATTTCCATTGTAGTCATCTGATAAAGAAACACTCGGAAGCTGCCCTGGGCGTAAATCAAAATTAAACGGCCCGATTTTAAACTCCCCCCGCACCAGATGAGAACGGGGCGTACGGGGGAGGAGGGTTAAAACCGTGGCAGCGTGGAACTCATCGATTCCGTCGCCAACCTACCGCCATTCTCACAGGAGCATTTCGGGCAGCCAGCGACTACCTCATTGAGACTTAGCTGTCGGGGGTCTGTTGACGTCACTCAGACCCCCCGAGATGCCAAGTGTAACATTTTTCTTTTTGTTTCCTTGTGGGCCGAGGAGTGCTCGTCCAGGGCCCCACAAGGGAACCTAGGGCCTCCCCCTGCTCCGGCCTTCCTTCCCTCACCACCCACCCCCCCCGCCACCACACCCCCCCTCCCATCTGCAATCGACTCCAGAACCTTCCCCCCTCAGCCTCTAGACTTACCGTTGCTGGGACCGTTCCCGCGGCTCCCTGGAAGCAGCTTCCCGCCCACCAGCATCAGGTCATTGACGCTGGGTTCAGGGGGGGAGTCGGGAGTCAGGCCTAACTTAGTTAAATCAAGTCGGCAAGCTGGGGCGAGCCCGACGCCCCCCCGCCCCCCATCCCCCCCGTCCCCCCGCCCCACTCACCCCACCCCACAGTTAAAATCGGTGCTAAAGTCTTTTTTTTATTTTAAACCACGTTACCCGAGGTTACACAGAATGTACGGCACAGAAACAGGCCATTGGGCCCAACTGGTCCGTGCCGGTCTTTCTGCTCCACACCAGCCTCCTCCCTCCCCTCTTCATCTCACCCTATCCCAAGGTTGGGAATTACGTTGCGAGATATTATCGTGCAAACTCCTTTAATACATTCGTATGAAACTCCTCTCTTTACTGTGTCATTGGAGAGTTTAACCTGTTCATTTTAAATGAGCTAATGCCCCATTAAAACAGTGGAGAGAGTATCGGATGTGACTGCGTTGAGTGTTCTTCGAATAATATTGCAGTGTGATCTCCGGGCTCCAGTTATTTATCTATTTTTAGCACCTGCACATCATCAGCAACTTGCCTGTGAGGATTCAGATTTCTACATCTTCAGTGTCCCACATGGCACCTCCAGAGCCGTCACTGGGCTTCGTCCCAACACATAGAATCACATCGAATGTACGGCACAGGAACAGGCCATTCCGCCCAACCGGTCCGTGCCGGAGTTTGTGCTCCACACCAGCCTCCTCCCACCCTTCCTCATCCAACCCTATCAGCCTATCCTTCTATTCCTTTCTCCCTCATGTGTTTATCTATCTTCCTCTTAAATGCATCTATACTATTCGCCTCAACCACTCCCTGTGGTAGCAAGTTCCACATTCTCACCACTCTCTGGGTAAAGAAGTTTCTGCTGAATTCCCTATTGGATTTATTAGTGACTCTCTTATATTGATGGCCCCTAGTTCTGGTCTCCCCCCCACAAGTGGAAACATCTTCTCTACGTTTACCCTATCAAACCCTTTCATAATCTTGAAGACCTCTATTAGATCACCCCTCAGCCTTCTCATTTCTAGAGAAAAGAGCCCCAGCCTATGGGAAGAAATAGAGAGAGAAAGAAATAGTTGTCACCGTTGTAATGTAGGAAGCGCGGCAGCCAACTTGCGCACAGCAAGCTCCCACAAACAGCAATGTGATAATGACCGGATAATCTGTTTTAGTGATGCTGGTTGAGGGATAAATATTGGCCCCAGGAGACCAGGGATAACTCCCACTGCTCTTCTTCAAAATAGTGCCGTGGGATCTTTTACATCCACCCGAGAGAGCAGACGGGGCCTCGATTTAACGTCTCATCTGAAAGACGGCACCTCCAGCAGTGCAGCACTCCCTCAGTACTGCCAGTGTCAGCCTAGATTTTTGTGCTTAAGTGTCTGGAGTGGGACTTGAACCCACAATCTTCTGAATCAGAGGCGAGAGTGCTGCCCACTGAGCTACCGATCAGACTTTACCCCACAATCTCTTTAGTTTTATTAACCGTCAGCCACATTAGGAATTATTTTCTGAAGGGTCTTGTTTTGAAATAAAAGAAATATTAAATGAATGAATCAAACTTCAATTTGGGAGTCTGTAATTTGAATGTCAAATAAGTAACCACATACGATTCAGTGTGTGGGAAAAGCTGTCTACAGCCCGAGGCCACAATAAGCACAAGCGTGTAGTACACCATGCCAGCTGATGCAGACTCCTTTATAATGTAAAATCTGAGAGACATCAAACAGCATGTATCATCAGCCACAAATGCGATGATAGGACACTTGCTTTATGCAGTGCAGTCCGCTCTCATCATTCTACTTTATATCCACATCCTCTTATCACTGCGGAATTTCCAATCTCGCCATTTCTGTACTATTTCTCACCTTTATTTTTTTCGGGGGGGTGGGGGGTAAATCTTGGCATTGCACGCTGCTGTGAAACGGGTGACAGTGAGGAGTCGGCAGCCCCTTCGACATCTCCCCCGATTTTTATTTCCATTGGCTTCGATGGAGAGACATAGACCATAGGCTATCGACTCGCTATCACTTGTTTCACACCATCGCGCAAAGTCAAGCTCTGCCCCTTTATGTCTTAATCGATGCGGCCTTTTTCAGATAAAATTTTCATCCAGCCATAGCCTGCTCCAATTCTACAACAACGTGCATTTATACAGCACCGTTAACATAGCAAAACCTCCCAGGGCGCTTCACAGGAGCGTTAACAAACAAAATTTGACTCCGAGCCACATAAGGAGATATTAGGACAGGTGACCAAAAGCTTGGTCAAAGAGGGAGGTTTTAAGGAGCGTCTTAAAGGAGGAGAGAGAGGCGGAGAGGTTTAGGGAGGGAATTCCAGAGCTTAAGGCCTCGGCAGCTGAAGGCACGGCCACCAATGGTAGAGCGATTATAATCAGGGATGCACAAAAGGCCAGAATTAGAGGAACGCAGAGATCTCGGAGGGTTGTAGGACTGGAGAAGGTCACAGAGAAAGGGAGGGGAGAGGGCATGGAGGGATTTGAAAACAAGGATGAGAATTTTAAAACCCAGGCGTTGCCGGACCGGGAGCCAATGTAGGTCAGCGAGCACAGGGGTGATGGGTGAACGGGACTTGGCTCGAGTTAGGGTACGGACAGAAGAGTTCTGGATGAGCTCAGGTTTATGGAGGGTGGAAGGTGAGTGGCCTCGCAGGAGAGCGTTGGAATAGTCGAGTCTGGAGGTAACAAAGTGTAAATTCTAAGTGTAAATATATATATTCACATCTTGCTTTTCCAACTCTGGTTTCCTTCATATTCCCCCCTCCCCGCACTCCACCTATAGTAGCAGAGCCTGGGGCCTACACTCTGGGCCTCTCTCCCCAACACCAAACTTTTCCACCGTGCATTTCAGTCACTTTTAGTTCAGGTGTTAGAACTCTCGTCCCCGAGTCAGAAGGTTGTAGGTTTGAGTCCCACTCCAGAACCTTGAGCACATTAATGTGACAGTTCAGATTAGTGCTGAGCGAGTGGTGTAGTGTGAACGGCGCTGTCCTTTAGACTGAGATGTTGAACCAAGGCCCTGTTTGCCTGTTCAGGTGGATGTAAAAGATCTCATGGCACTATTCGAAGAAGAGCGGGGAAGTTGTCCTTGTGTCCTGGTCATTTACATATCCCTCAACCAACATCACAAGAACAGATTATCTTTATTCCAGAGACTTGAGCACATAATCCAGGCTGACGCTCCCAGTGCAGTGCTGAGGGAGTGCTGCACTGTCGGAGGTGCCGTCTTTCGGATGAGACGTTAAACCGAGTCTGCCCTCTCAGGTGGATGTAAAAGATCCCACGGCACTATTTCGAAGAAGAGCAGGGGAGTTCTCCCCGGTGTCCTGGGCCAATATTTATCCCTCAACCAACATCACTAAAGCAGATTATCCGGTCATTGTCACATTGCTGTTTGTGGGAGCTTGCTGTGCGCAAGTTGGCTGCCACGTTTCCTACATTACAACAGTGACTACACTCCAAAAGTACTTCATTGGCTGTGAAGCGCTTTGGGATGTCCCGAGAATGTGAAAGGCGCTATAGAAATGCAAGTCTCCTATTGCTGCTTGGCCTCTCCTTCCACCTCTCTGAAGCACCCTGGGGCCTCTATTACATTACCGGCCCTATATAAGTGTAAGCTGTTATTGTATGTGAACTACCCTTTCATTATCTCTTAAAGACATTGCTGTGTGAATAGCCTTCTGTCAGTTTTTCCAACATTTCCACAACCCTCTGCTTTTCCACTTCTTCATTTCTCGTCTGTATTTTTCAGTTCCTTTCCATGCAGTCTCTTTCTTTATTTACTTCTCCTTCTCCTCTCATTTTTAACAAGCCTGCTCAAGGTCAATGTTCTGGTTGGAAAAAAAATGGCCTTAAAATGAAGGCCCCCCTGTGCATGAATTCAGGGAAGAGTAACAGTGCAGTCCCAGAGCATATTTGCCCTTGGAGTAGACAGAGATCCCACGGCACTATTTTGAAGAAGAGCAGGGGGGAGTTCTCCCCGGTGTCCTGGGACCAATATTTATCCCTCAATCAACATCACTAAAAACAGATGATCTGGTCATTATCACATTGCTGTTTGTGGGAGCTTGCTGTGTAAAAATTGGCTGCTGCGTTTCCCACATTACAACAGTGACTACACTTCAACAGTACTTCATTGGTTGTAAAGCGCTTTGGGACGTCCCGAGAACATGAAAGGCGCTGTAGAAATGCAAGTTTTTCTTTTTTCTTGGTGTTCTGGTGCTCTTGGTTGGTGATCTCAGTGTATTGGTCGGCACATTGGCAGCTATCCAGATGTATTGGGGCAGCTCCTTATTTTAGTTTAACATCTGGAGTTGTGGAATTATGGAATGAAGCTCAGCAAAAAGGTTATGACTGTGCAGTCCAGACTGGTCTTTTGTCAATAGAGCTCTTTATATGAATATTTATGTTGCACCTTTCGTGGTGAGATGTCTTCAAACAAGTAATTACTTTTTTGAGTGGATTGACTGTTATTGTGTCGGCAATTTCCCACAAACAGCAATGAGATAAATGACCACATAATTTGTTTTTAGTGATGTTGGTTGAGGGATAAATATTGGCCCAGGACACCAGGGAGAACTCCCCCCCTGCTCTTCTTCAAAATAGTGGCCGTGGGATCATTTACATCCACCTGAGAGCAGACAGGGTCTCGGTTTAACGTCTCATCCGAAAGACGGCACCTCTGACAGTGCAGCACTCCCTCAGTACTGCACTGGAGTGTCAGCCTAGATTTTTGCGCTGAAGTTTTTGTTGGAGTGGGACTTGAAGCGACAACCTTCCTGACTCAGAGGCGAGAGTGCATCCACTCAGTCAAGACTGAAATGTGATATGGGGCTACATAAGCGCCTCATTTGGAATCTCCATTTTAACTCTGGACGGCCGAGTTTCCCAGGCCTTGGGAAACCTGCTGGCTAAAGGGAGGTGAGGACTGCTGGATCCAGGAGATACCTGCCTTTCCACTTACCTGCTGGAACCAGCGTCTTTGCCTCGCCAACTCCCGCGATCAGACACGCCCCCCCGACCCTTTCCGATCTCCCCCACGACCTCCCCCACATGGCCGCTGATCCCCAATCCCCCCGCCCTCCAGCCTCTGACCCCCGACCCCCACTCCGGCCTCCGATCCCCGGCTCCTGACCCTCCCTCCGGCCCACCGATCACGGTCATCCGACCACCCCTGAAAGCGGCATTCCGACCCGTCCCCCGATCTCCGACCGCAGCCCCCCCCGCCCCCCTGACCCATCCCCTGATCTCCGACCGCAGCCCCCGCCCCCCGACCCATCCCCGATCTCTGACCGCAGCCCCCCGCACCCCTGACCCATCCCCCGATCTCCGACCGCAGCCCCCCCCGCCCCCTGACCCATCCCCCAATCTCCGACCGCAGCCCCCCCGCCCCCCCTGACCCGTCCCCCGATCTCCGACCGCAGCCCCCCCCCGCCCCCCTGACCCATCCTCCAATCTCCGACCACAGCCCCCCCCCGACCCGTCCCCCGATCTCTGACCACAGCCCCCCGTCCCCTGACCCATCCCCCAATCTCCGACCGCAGCCCCCCGCCCCCCTGACCCGTCCCCCGATCTCTGACCGCAGCCCCCCGCCCCCCTGACCCATCCCCCGATCTCCGACCGCAGCCCCCCGCCCCCCTGACCCATCCTCCAATCTCCGACCGCAGCCCCCCCCCGCCCCCCTGACCCGTCCCCAATCTCCGACCGCAGACCCCCCCCCGCCCCCCTGACCGGTCCCCCGATCTCCGACCGCAGCCCCCCGCACCCCTGACCCGTACCTCGATCTCCGACCGCAGCCCCCCGCACCCCTGACCCGTACCTCGATCTCCGACCGCAGCCCCACCCGACCCATCCCCCGATCTCTGACCGCAGCCCCCCGCCCCCCTGACCCGTCCCCAATCTCCGACCGCAGACCCCCCCCCGCCCCCCTGACCGGTCCCCCGATCTCCGACCGCAGCCCCCCGCACCCCTGACCCGTACCTCAATCTCCGACCGCAGCCCCCCGCACCCCTGACCCGTACCTCGATCTCCGACCGCAGCCCCCCGCCCCCTGACCCATCCCCCGATCTCCGACCGCAGCCCCCCGCACCCCTGACCCGTCCCTCGATCTCCGACCGCAGCCCCCCCGACCCATCCCCCGATCTCTGACCGCAGCCCCCCGCCCCCCTGACCCGTCCCTCGATCTCCGACCGCAGCCCCCCCCGACCCATCCCCCGATCTCTGACCGCAGCCCCCCGCCCCCCTGACCCGTCCCCCGATCTCCGACCACAGCGCCCCCCACCCCCCCAACCCGTCCCTCGATCTCCGACCGCAGCCCCCCCCAACGCCCCCCTGACCCGTCCCCCGATCTCCGACCGCAGCCCACGCTCCCCCCCCGCTCCCCCCCCCCACTCCCCCCCCACACCCCTGATCCCGGCCTCCGATCTCTCCCTCTCTGCTCCCCTCCTGCGGCCTGGTGCCGCAGGCTTACCCGCCTAACAGCCAGTCAGCCTCTCAATCTGGCTGGCAGCAGGGGGGGGAACAGAGAAATAAAATGTTAATCAGTCCCTGCTGTTACATTTGGCAGGGCCTGAGGGAAGCCCGTTCTCCCCAGTACTGGGAGCGACCAGAACACTCACCATTACCCATTTGCACTGCAGCATGTTGGTACTGTGCTGTGCTGACACCATCAATACAATAGGGCTGTAAGTCACAGGACACACAGAGTGCAAGATAACTATCGCCCTAATAAAAGAATGTGACCTACACTCATAGTAGGCCACCAGTCTTAGGCCGAAGGATCAATTTAACTTTTGTACTTACTGGATTTCATGAAAGACAGTGAGATATTTAAGCATAAAAGCCAGACTGCCATAAGTATTGACTTCATTATAGACCGACCACAGCCTGAGACAGCTCCAGCTCCACTGTTAACATAAACAGAGCCACAAAACCTTTAGTTTAAATCAGAACAGCTTGACAATTGCACAAACACTTTTATACAACAACTTGCATTTATATAACGTAGTTTAAAAAAAAATTTTATTCATTCTCAGGATGTGGGCATCGCAAGGCCAGCATTTATTGCCCATCCCTAATTGCCCTCGAGAAGGTGGTGGTGAGACGTCTTCTTGAACCGCTGCAGTTCGTGTGGTGTTTTCCTAGCAGTTTGATACAACTGAGTGTCTCGCTGGGCCATTTCAGAGGCAGTTAAGAGTCAACCACATTGCTGTGGGTCTGGAGTCACATATAGGCCAGACCGGGTAAGGACGGCAGATTTCCGTCCCTAAAGGACATTAGTGAACCAGATGGGTTTTTCCTACAATCCGATAGTTTCATGGTCACCATTACCGAGACTAGCTTTTTATTCCCGATTAATTTATTAACTGAATTTCAATTCCCCAGCTGTAAAACGCCCTGTAAAGCTGTAAGCTTCCCCAGTAGTAAAACGCCCTGAGCTGCTTCACAGGAGCGATTATCAAACAATATTTGGCACCGAGCCACATAAGGAGATATTAGGACAGGTGAAAGACGCAGGTTTTAAGGAGCGTCTCAATGGAGGAGAGAGAGGTGGAGAGGTTTAGGGAGGGAATTCCAGAGCTCGGGGCCCAGGCAGCTGAAGGCACGGCCGCCGATGGTGGAACAATTAAAATCGGGAATGTACAAGAGGCCAGAATTGAAGGAATGCAGAGGTCTCGGAGCGTTGTAGGGCTGGAGGAGGTTACAGAGATGGAGGAGCGCTCCCAGTGAGAGTCAGCATCTTCAGGAGAGGGGGTGGCAGGGGGGGGGGGGGGGCAACCAGGATCCCAGTGAGATACCATGTCAGTGCCTGTTTGCTGACATTATTATTGAATCGTAGAAATTCAAGCAAAGTGGAGGCCATTTCAGCCCACTGTGCCCGCACGGACAGGGTGAGGCTCCATTCTGACGCCCTTCACAGCCAAATAGCTTGAATTACTTGGACGGGGCAGCAGAGAGTGACTGCAGCCCATGGAACTGTGCCCCAGTAAGGGAGTCAATAACTTCAAGAGAGGTGAGAACTAGACTGAAATAAATGTATCAAGTAAATGCTAGTTACAGCCCTTTAAATGGAAAATGCTCCACCGAGCACTGCACTGGATAGAAAGGACTTAAAGCATTTATATAGCGCCTTTCATAACCTCAGGACACTTCACAGCCAATGAAGTACTTTTGAAGTGTAGTCACTGTTGTAATGTAGGAAACACGGCAGCCAATTTGCGCACAGCAAGCTCCCACAAACAGCAATGTGATAATGACCAGATAATCTGCTTTTAGTGATATTGCTTGAAGGATAAATATTGACCCCAGGACACCGGGGATAACTCCCCTGCTCTTCTTCGAGATAGTGCCATGGGATCTTTTGCGTCCACCTGAGAGAGCAGACGGGGCCTCGGTTTAACGTCTCATCCGAAAGACGGCTCCTCCGACAGTGCAGCACTCCCTCAGTAATGCACTGGGAGTGTCAGCCTGGATTTTGTGCTCAAATCTCTGGAGTGGAACTTGAACCCATGACCTTCTGACTCAGATGAGAGAGAGACAGAGACAGAGAGACAGAGAGAGAGAGCGAGAGACAGAGACAGAGAGAGAGAGAGAGAGACAGACAGAGAGAGAGAGACAGAGACAGAGACAGAGAGAGGGAGAGAGCGAGAGACAGAGACAGAGAGAGGGAGAGAGCGAGAGACAGAGACAGAGAGAGGGAGAGAGAGAGAGAGCGAGAGACAGAGAGAGGGAGAGAGAGAGAGAGCGAGAGACAGAGACAGAGAGAGGGAGAGAGAGAGAGAGAGAGAGACAGAGACAGAGAGAGAGAGAGAGAGAGAGAGAGAGCGAGAGACAGAGACAGAGACAGAGAGAGGGAGCGAGCGCTGCCCACTGAGCCACGGTTGACATACTACAGCAGTTGGTTACAAGGCTTGGGCTACGAGTCTTGCTGCACAGTCCCCATGAGCCAGAGTTGCAGTGGTAGCTGTTGGTGCAATGAGAGGCTTATTTGATTAAAAATGGCTTAAAACCTTATCTTAGTTACTTAAAGATTGCATCTGTTCTGTTTGCAACCATTAATAAAGAAAGAGGACCTTCAAAGAGAACTCGGGGGGGATTCCAATTCTCAGATGCAGCCGGAGGGAACAGCTGGCCAGGGTAAATACAGCATTGCTACCATTTGGCTGCAAGTGTATGAGGGGTGATGCAGAGGGTTTGACAGTTTCACAACAGAATAGGGTATGTGGGAAAGGGGAAATGGTTCCGTGCCAATGTACATTTGGCAAATATAAGATAATCACTAATAAATCCACGAAGGAATGCAGGAGAAACCTCTTTCCCCAGAGAGTGGTGCGAATGTGGAACTCGCTGCCACTCTCTGGGGAAAGAAGCTGAGGCGAATAGCAGAGATCAGAGCTTCCCAAACTTTACTTATTGTGCAACCCCTTCCAGATCGACCAGCTGCCCGCGTACCCTCACCGGCACACAGGTTTACTGTTTAAACCCCTTTAATGCCCAAGCCTGGTACATTGGTACACCTGGAACTCAATGAATTACTTTATATGACAAATTCCCACAGAGCCTTAAAGCTTCGTCAGAGTAGTCTATTGTAAAAATGTATTAAATAAATAAAATAATTAGTAAATAAAATCCACCATCGGACAATTTCTCCCGCGTAACCCCCCCCCCCCCCCCCCCAGAGATGTCTCGCGTACCCCCCAGGGGTGCACGTACCACAGTTTGGGAATCCCTGGCATAGATGCATTTAAGGGGAAGCTGGATAAACACATGAGGGAGAAAGGAATAGAAGGATATGAAGAGGGGTGGGAGGAGGCTCGTGTGGAGCAGAAACACCGGCATGGACCAGTTGGGCCGAATGGCCTGTTTCCGTGCTGTATGTTTGATGTAATTCAATGTAAATATATTTTAAAAAAGATTTAATGTCCAACTGCATTGTTTTTTTTAATTAAAAAGAAAAACATTATAGTTGTTCGAAAAAGAGGAATGTTAAGAGGTTTGAGGAATGAGTGAAAGAGTGGGATTAGATTAGGTGGAGATAGACTTGGTGCAGGCTTTGATGGGCCTTGGTGCTTTAACATTCTATGATTCAACGAAACGTTAACATGTTCACAGTTAGTAAACATGCGGGCACTCGGGGATGACCGTGTAGCGTTACTTGAAAATGCAGCGTGTCACCAAAGCCACGCAGGTTCGATTCCCGATCTGCGCGGTGCTCATTCATCTTGGGCCAGGGCAGCAGTGAAGGGAGCTACAACCTGCTTCAGCAAAGACCAGCCACGGTCGCTGCTCCTCATCACGATCAGGTGACCTCCGCTGAACGGTGCGCAGGTGAGGACAGGATAGGGAGCTGGCTGTGACGCCCTTCATGGCCGAATAGCCGGGAAACCCGCTCCTGGCTAAAGCCCGAAGATTAGTCTAGATACCAAGAGGGCTGCCTGTGGAGGTGTACAGCGGCTCAAGGCAGCGTCTTCAGGTGTGGGGGCGGGGAAAGTTTGAAAAAGGAAACTGCTTTCTCTAGCTGGAGAGCAACACCTTGCATTTATATAGCGCCTTTAACATAGCAAAACGTCCCAAGGCGCTTCACAGGAGCGTTATCAAACAAAATTTGACACTGAGCCACATAAGGAGATATTAGGACAGGTGACCAAAAGCTTGGTCAAAGAGGTAGGTTTTAAGGAACGTCTTAAAGGAGGAAGAGAGGTGGAGAGGTTTAGGGAGGGAATTCCAGAGCTTGGGGCCCAGGCAGCTGAAGGCACGGCTGCCAATGGTGGAGCGATTAAAATCGGGGGATGCTCAAGAGGCCAGAATTGGAGGAGCGCAGAGATCTCGGAGGGTTGTAGGGCAATTTACAATTTTACAAACTGTGAGAGCTGTCCTGTTGATGCACTGAATTGTCAGCATGAAATTGTGTGTGGGAAGCATAAGAGAGAGTGGGAGAAAAGAAAATATACTGCGAGAATTATTTCAAACAGGCAGTGAGGGATCACCAGAAATGTGTTTGCAGTAAATGTGTACCAACAGAGTCATAATATAGCTCAAGGGAGACAGTGGGACGGAGCACTTCTTTCTGGCATTTACCACCTACTGGTGGAAAAGGCTCTTCAAAGCTTTAGAAGCAGAAGGACCTTTGACATCTGCCAACCTTTTCCATTCAATTTTTATGTGCGATTTGGTAAGCAACGTTACTTAACGGAGGAGCCGAAACGTGAGCAGTAAATAAAATCTGATCACAATGCAAGTGATTCTCCTGACATTCTTTAACTGCCTTAAGCGCTGGAATTCCCTCCCTAAACCTCTCCGCCTCTCCACCCTTCGCCCCTCCTTTAAATCGCTCCTTAAAACCTACCTCTTTCCCCAGGCTTTTGGTCATCCACCCCAATATCTCCTTCTTTAGCTCGGCGCCCATTTTTTTGGCCTGATTAACGCTCCTGTGAGGCGCCTTGGGACGTTTCACTACGTTAAAGGCGCCGTATAAACGCAAGTTGTTGCTGTTAGAAAAAAGAAAGAAGAAAGACTTGCATTTCTATAGCGCCTCTCACGACCACCGGACGTCTCAAAGCGCTTTACAGCCAATGAAGTACATTTGAAGTGGAGTCACTGTTGTAACTGTTACAACTGAGTGTCTCGCTGGGCCACTTCAGAGGTCAGTTAAGAGTCAACCACTTGGTGTGGGACTGGAGTCACCTGTAGGCCCAGACCGGGTCAGGACGACAGGTTTCCTTCTCTAAAGGGACATTTGTGAACCAGTTGGGGTTTTTTTACGACAATCCCACAGCCTCGTGGTCACTTTTACCAGATTTTTATTGGTGTATTTTTTAAACTGAATTCAAATTCTCAAATGGCGGCGCTTGAACTGGAGTTCTTGGCGTTCCTCATCCAGTCACAGGACCGCTACACTACCGTACCCCTGTTGAACCGCGTCCCAACGTGAGTCAGCACCTTCAGGAGAAGATGCCAGGGGGAAAATGATCGTCAGTCAGACGCAGTGCAATTGCGAATCTATTTACTCACGAGGCCCGATTTCATTCCTGCCCCCCACACCCCCCCCCCACACACACACACACACACCCCCAAGGAGAACGTGGCGGGCGGGGGCTTAAATTCAGGGCAGGGTCCTTACCTCTATGTTCGTGCCGCGCTGCCGCCTGCTGCCATATTAACCGCCGGTTTTCGGGAGTCACTGTTGTGATGTGGGAAACGCAGCAGCCAATTTGCGCACAGCAAGCTCACACAAACAGCAATGTGATAATGACCGGACCATCTGTTTTAGTGATGTTGGTTGAGGGATAAACATTGGCCCAGGACACCGGGGAGAACTCCCCCGCTCTTCTTCGAAATAGTGCCGTGGTTACTTTGACATCTACCTGAGAGAGCAGACGGGGCCTCGATTTAATGTCTCATCTGAAAGACGGCACCTCCGACAGTGCAGCACTCCCTCAGTACAACAACAAGAACAACAACTTGTATTTATATAGCGCCTTTAGCGTAGTAAAACATCCCAAGGCGTTTCACACAAGCATTAATCAGACAAAATTTGACACTGAGCCCCATGAGGAGATATTAGGACAGGTGACCAAAAGCTTGGTCAAAGAGGTAGGTTTTGGGAGGGAATTCCAGAGCTTAGGGTCTTGGCAACTGAAGGCACGGCCGCCAATGGTGGAGCGATTAAAATCGGTGATGTTCAAGAGGCCAGAATTGGAGGAGCAGCAGAAATCTTGGAGGGTTGTGGGAGGTTACAGAGATCGGGAGTATTAGCACTGAAATATCTGCCCAGATTATATGCCCAAGTTACTGGAGTGTGGCTTGAACCCACAAACTTCTAGACTCAGAGGCCAGTGTGCTACCCACTGAGCCAAGGCTGACACATAAGGGGATCACTTTCTGATTTCTGATTTTATTTCAACCCCTGAGTGTGTTATTTGTTTGTCATGGGCTCCAGTCTACGTGGCGTGCTTATATAAAACCTCAGTAATAGTGATCCTAATGCTATCTTGTTACAGCATTCAAAGGGCTCCACTGTATTTGTGTATGGGGTTGGGGGTGGGGGTGGGGGCGGGCGGGCGGGGGCTGAAAGGAGATAATTGCAAAGAAAAAAGAAGGCAGATAAAACAATATGGAGCTGACTTACAAAGTAATGATAATGTAGGGCCGGGAGCATGGGAGGAATGAGAGAGTGGATGGAGAACTGTCACATTATCTGCTCTGGCACTGAGAAGCAACATGATAATAAGGCTGCAGTGGTCACCACTCTCAATGGGATGAAAGGAAGAACTTGGATTTATATAGTGCTTCATCACACTTCTTGGAAACATTCCAGAGCACTTCACAAACAATGAGTGCCTTTGAAGTGCAGTCAGTGTCGTTATGTAGGCAAAGTGTCTCAGTAGTGGCAATCCGTAGCCCAAGATTCAGTCCTGCATTTTACAACTGTTCTCACATGAAGGCCACCCCTGCTGGAACTTGCTTTTTTTTGCAAGGATGAGTAGCTGGTTACTTGTGTGCATGTTGAATCGCACCATTAAGAATGGCGATGTACCAAAGAGAGGTAGATAGATAGACAGTGTCAGCTGTGGCTCAGTGGGCAGCACTCTCACCTCTGAGTCAGGAGGTTGTGGGTTCAAATCCCCACTCCAGAGACTTGAACACAAAAATCCAGGCTGACACTCCCAGGGCAGTGCTGAGGGAGTGCTGCACTGTCGGAGGTGCCGCTTTTTGGATGAGACGTTAAACCGAGGCCCTGTCTGCTCTCTCAGGTGGACATAAAAGATCCCATGACACTATTTCGAAGAAGAGCAGGGGAGTTATCCCTGGTGTCCTGGGTTAATATTTATCCTCAATCAACATAACAAAAAGAGATTATCTGGTCTTTATCACATTGCAGTCTGTGGGAGCTTGCTGTGCGCAAATTGGCTGCTGTGTTTCCTACATTACAACAGTACTTCATTGGTTGAAAGCACTTTGAGACGTCTAGTGGTCGTGAAAGGCGCAATATAAATGCAAGTCTTTCTTTCTTTTTCTTTAATAGTTCCTCTGGTGGGGGAGTCCAGGACAAGGGGGCATAACCTTAAAATTACAACAACAACTTGTATTTATATAGTGCCTTTAACGTAGTAAAACGTCCCAAGGCGCTTCATTTGACACCGAGCCACATAAGGAGATATTAGGGCAGGTGACCAAAAGCTTGGTCAAAGAGGTAGGTTTTAAGGAGCGTCTTAAAGGAGGAAAGAGAGGTAGCGAGGCGGAGAGGTTTAGGCAGGGAATTCCAGAGCTTAGGGCCTCGGCAACAGAAGGCACGGCCACCAATGGTTGAGCGATTATAATCAGCGATGCTCAAGAGGGCAGAATTAGAGGGTCGCAGATATCTCGGGGGGTTGTGGGGCTGAAGGAGATTACAGAGATAGGAAGGGGCGAGGCCATGGAGGGATTTGAAAGCAAGGATGAGAATTTTGAAATCGAGGCGCTGCTTAACCGGGAGCCAATGTAGGTCAGCGAGCACAGGGGTGATGGGTGAACTATATGACACCAAGGTTGCGAACAGTGTGGTTCAGCCTCAGACAGATGTTAGGGAGAGGGATGGAGTTGGTGGCTACGGAACGGAGTTGGTGGCAGGGACCAAAAACAATGGCTTCGGTCTTCCCAATATTTAATTGGAGAAAATTTTTTCTCATCCAGAAATGTATGTCGGACAAGCAGTCTGACAATTTAGAGACCGTGGAGGGGTCGAGAGAAGTGGTAGTGAGGTAGAGCTGGGTGTCGGCAGCGTACATGTGGAAACTGACGCTGTGTTTTCGGATGATGTCGCCAAGTGGCAACATGTAGATGTGAAATAGGAGGGGGGGCCCAGGATAGATCCTTGATGGACACCAGAGGTAAGGATGCGGGAGCGGGAAGAGAAGGAGTTAACATAAGAACATAAGAAATAGGAGCAGGAGTCGGCCATTCGGCCCCTCGAGCCTGCTCTGCCATTCAATGAGATCATGGCTGATCTGATCTTGGCCTCAACTCCACTTTCCTGCCCGCTCCTCATAACCCTTGACTCCCCTGTTTTTCAAAAATCTGTCTATCTCCGCCTTGAATATATTCAATGACCCAGCCTCCACAGCTCTCTGGGGAAGAGAATTCCAAAGATTCACGACCCTGTGAGAGAAGAAATTCCTCCTCATCTCCGTTTTAAATGGGCGACCCCTTATTCTGAAACTATGGGCTCGATTTTGTCATGGGGCGGGCTGGGGTCGTGTCATCCGCTTTTCGTGTTAGCCACCCGACTCCAATTGGATGTGGGAGAATGATTCGATTTTCCCCTAATTGGGCAATTGAGTTCCACCATGTGGGAACCCATGACCCAATTAGTTTTTTCAGTCTGAAAGTCACCTCTGATGATGTCATCATTGCTGCTGCATTTAAGGTCTGCAAAGACTGGGAACCTTTTGGCCTTTGCTGTGAGAGGGACCTGGAGGCAAAATGAGCAGCAGGAGACCTAA
Organism: Squalus acanthias; assembly: GCA_030390025.1. Lineage (NCBI taxonomy): Eukaryota > Metazoa > Chordata > Chondrichthyes > Squaliformes > Squalidae > Squalus > Squalus acanthias. The sequence continues at coordinate 95,117,149 of CM059437.1, read as the reverse complement.
GTCTGCTCCCAGATTTTTTTTCACCACCACCACTACTCCAGGCTCCAAACTTCCACAACAATGGTTAAAACTGCTAAAAGTTCCCTCAGAATGATGATTGATCAAATCTCCTTTTTAATGGTGGACCTGCAGCCGATAGTCAGCAATCCAAGTGTGCTACCGCCAGGTTTCACCGTCGTGTTTCAGAGGAGGCGTGCATCACGTCGGAAAAGTCTTAAAATCATTAAGGCCTCTCAAAATGGGATTATAGAGGCAATTAAGTGGTTGTTAAGGGCCTTAAGGGCCTATCCGCCTCTTGGAGGCGGGACGGAGACGGGATCAGAAACCACGCATTTGAGAAAATTGCTCGGCGGCGGGATGGAGGTGGGGTCGGGCACGCCCGCCATTTTTTGCAATTTTAACACCCCACACGCCTCCATTCCCGCCTCCTCGGGCCTGGCAAAATCGAGCCCTATGCCCCCTAGTTCTAGATTCCCCCTTGAGGAGAAACATCCTCTCAGCATCTACCCTGTCAAGCCTATATCAGCAAATATGCGAGTTTTGATACCACAAATCTCAACATGTCCAGATGGAATCTGCTTTTGATAAATCCAGTGGAGAGGGAGCTGTTGTAAGTAAAGAATTTAAAAGTGCATATTTTTCAGTAAATACCCCTTCAGTTCCTTCTTGCTTTAACTAGCCTGCACGGTGGGCTTTACTATAATGCAATATAACATACTAGAATCTCATCACACTTGTAAACCAACCTGTTATTTATCTAATTGCAGTTTAAAACTTTTATTGAAAAATAGATGACAATGTCAGCAGTGCACAAAGAACCAGTGGCCAAATCTGTGCCGTCCATTATGACAAGCGACTACATCCACATGACACAGGCCGAGTACGCTGACTTGATTAGATTTATTTGATAAGTTTTGTATTACACATTTTAGTTGCAGGTGATTCTCTGGTTACGATTAGATAGATCAGAATGGAACCAGGCGAGTGCAGTCCCACCCAGCTGGACAACGGTGGAGAGGCGTTGGAGGAGGATGGAGTGGTGAACCGTGTCAAAGGCTGCAGACAAGTCAAGAAGGACGAGGAGGGATAGTTTACCTTTGTCACAGTCACAAAGGATGTCATTTGTGACTTTGATGAGAGCCGTTTCGGTACTGTGGCAAGGGCGGAAACCTGATTGGAGGGATTCAAACATGGAATTGCGGGAAAGATGGGCACGGATTTGGGAGGCGACAACATATTCAAGGATTTTGGAGAGGAAGGGGAGGTTGGAGATGGGGCGGTAGTTTGCAAGGACGGAGGGATCAAGGTTTGGTTTTTTGAGGAGAGGGGTGATGGCGGCAGATTTGAGGGAGAGGGGGACAGTACCTGAGGAGAGAGAACCGTTAACAATGTCAGCTAACATGGGAGCCAGAAAAGGAAGTTGGGTGGTCAGCAGTTTGGTGGGAATAGGGTCGAGGGAGCAGGAGGTGGGTCTCATAGATAAGATGAGCACAGAGAGGTCATGAGGGGAGATCGGAGAGAAACAGATCGGAAGATCTCAGGATTGTTACGGGGTGCCCGCAAAGCAACGTGGGTGCAGTCAATGGCGCTCCTGCCCGCTGTCCTGGCAAAGCCACATGCACGCTCGTCCTGCTTCTCTCTGGTGATGGGGAAGGAAATGTAATCCCTTCTCCTTCTGTAGAGAGCCTCTGTGACCTCGCGGATGCAGCAATGGATGGCGAACTGCGAGATGTTAGATATGTCTCCTGCTGCTCACTGGAAGGATCCGCTGGTGAAGAAATTGAGGGCGACGGTGACCTTGACTGCCACTGAGAGTCGTGGGGCTCCTGATCTGAGGCTCGAGGTCTGGCTGCAGGAGGTGGCAGAGCTCTGTGACCACGTCCTTGGTGAAGTGGAGCCTTCTAAGACGCTGGTTCTCAGTGAAATGTGTGTAGGTGATGTGCTCCCGGAATACCCTGGGAGGGTAAGGCCTCCTGTTGAGAGCCCTGTTGGCCCTCTTTCCTCTGGCCACATTTTCCAATGTTTGTCTCTGCCTCAGCTGCCTCCGAAGTTGATGCTGGAGGGCGAGGTCGCGTGCCAGTACAGCCCCCATTAATGTAACCAAGTGTAGGACTTCGAAATCTTAGCAGAATGAAAGTGACAAATTTTTAGAAGGCAGAACACTCCTGAAAGTAAGAAACGTTAAACTCACTGTGAAACTGAGAAGGCAGCATTGATTGGCGACTAAAATGAAAGCAGATGTTGATGCCTTTAAATACCGTTCCTACAGCGGCCGTCCGAATGCATCACGCCTCCTCTTCCTGCCGTTGTTCAGGCCAGGCACTAAGGCAGGGGGCGACAGTCAATTTTGCATCTGGGCCATTAACGGGGCGTTCCAAACGCACGATCACGATCTGGCATCCACTAAAGGCCTAGGCGCTAAATATTAGCGGCAGCGCTAAATCCCGGGTGAATTTCCCGTGCGGCGTTGGATTCACCGCGCCCTGCCGCAAACCCATTAGCGCTCCCACCCCCACACGCTAACATGCCAAATTTCTCCCCCGAGAACTTTAAATTATAGGTGACGGGTGGAATAAGGTGAGATGCTCAAAGGAGGAGAAAGTGCCGGAGGAGTAGGGGGACAGACCAAGGTGTGATTTGGTGATGAGAGCCACACCGCCACCACGGCAGTCTGAGCGGGGCAAGTGGTGGAAGTTTTAGCCAGGTGGGGAGGCTTCATTTAAGGGTGAGGTGTCATCACCCCTCAACCAAGTTTCCATCAGGGCCATGATGTTGATGCAGTCATCCATGATAAGCTCATGGATGGCAAGGGCCTTGTTCGCAAGTGAATGGACATTCTGGAGGGAGATGTGGAGAGGGTCGGTGATGGCTGCCCCACTGCCAGCGTCCATAGGGTCAGCGCTGGGGGAATGAGTTGGACGGGGAGGAGATTGGCAAGATTAGCCCCCAGTGGGTGCGCTGGGCGGGAAGGTCGGCGAGAGAGTAGGATGGGACAGTTGGAGTTGCTGCTCGTAAGGCGGCAGCGACAAGTGCCTCGATGGCCCTTCATAAGATGACAAGAGAGGCACAGAGGGAAGCTGTGGGCTTATCAAAGAGGGAGTCAAGCCTGGGACAGCACAGGAGAGGAGGAAGGTCGAAGAGTAATGAAGGATTGGGGTAGGGATTTAGGAGGGCAGAGTATCCGAGAGAGGAGAGATGAAAGGAGGCATGACGACAGGAGAGTGCAGTCAGGGAGGGATAGAAAGAAAAGGAAAATAGGGGGAAAAAGTGGAAAAGTATTGAATGGCTTGGGTCCAGAGTGGCAGCCAAAGTGCGCATGCGAATGGACACGGGAAAAGCTCATAGGCCTGTTTAAATGTAATAATTAATGGAATACATATTTTCTGGTAGCAGGGAATAGGTTGGAGACAACAGTAGGGAGAGCAGGGTCAAAGTCAGAGTTCCCATGGAGGGACAAAGGCAACGTGAGCAGGATGGGGCCGGTACAGAGCATCGACAAACCGCTGTCCAAAGCAGGTGAGTGAAGTCCAGAAGCTATTTGAAGGGTAGAGAGTTCGAGGGTGGAGGTTGTTGCCGTAGGAATGAGAGTTGGTAGCGATGCAGAGAGATGATGGCGAAATTGACGCAAGTTGGAGGTTACCTTAGGTCAAGGCGATGGGGGAAAAGTCAAACCACAAGCCAGTGACCAGCAAAGCTGAAAACCGGTAGAACCAGTCACCGGACAGCAAGTGAAGCAGCAGCTGCTAGCTAGTAGCCAGCGGAGCTGAAAAACCAGTAGAACCAGTTCAGCAGAGACACAACCGCAGTTTAAAAGGTAAAAATCTTTTAGCAGCAGAGATAGAGACACGGAGCTGAATTTTGCTGGCGCTCAGAGGGCGGGTTCGGAGGCTGGTCCGCTGCCAAAATCGAAATGATTGACAGCGGGTTGGGAGCCCGCTCCGAACTCGCCTCCATGTAAGTTTCCAAAGTATCGGGTCTGCGATTTCAAAACAGACCCAACACCAAGCGGCGGGGTAGGCATTTAAGACAGTTAAATGCTTGTTAAACGCTTGTTAACTACAATTTTGCCAGCCTATTTCTATTTTACCACTTTTTCTACACGGTTCCCATCACTCAGGGATCACGTCAGGTCAGTAGGTCGGGTTCCCTGTCTCCCCATTACTGTGAATAGGTGACAGCTGCAAAAGTGGTATGAAAGCTACCATTTCACAGCTGGTCACTTTCTAATGTCAGAAGCTTGAGCCTTCAGGAGTTGGAAGACACTTTTGAGCTGTATGCAGTTTGGAAGTGTTTGGAGTAAACTCTCTATCCACTGTCACCTCCTTGGAGCAAGCTCTCTCACCATTGACAGATCGTTTCTGTCATCTCAACTTCAGCTGCCATTTATTCCAAAAATCTCACCTTGCTCCTCTGAATCCCACCACGATCAGCCCCAACACCAGCAGCACCGGGCACACCACCAGCACCAACAACAACACCAACCTTCTCCGCAATCACCTGATGCTGCACAGGACACAGGGCATCAGCACCCGACTACATTGCTGCCCGGGAGGCCAGGGATGGCCTCACCATGGCCAGATTTACTTCACTTGACGTTGTACACCCTGGCTGCCACATGATGTGCCAGGTTGATACAACCCCACACCAGCACCATGAAGTATCCGTATAATGTCCAAGCCATTCCTTTCACACTCATCACCATAGTGGGGGGGGGGGGGGGGGAGTTATGTCTCAACATTCACTGGAACTTACTGAGACACTTCTAAAGGTTAGTACAGATCTGTCCAATAAGGTAATGTGTTGAAAATATAGATTTCAATGTTTGACAACACATTAACAGAAACTTCACATGAACATTGGCTAAACCACTCAAGTGCCTACCCTTGTGTGTTGTTAGTTGGTATGCTTGCAGTAAGATGAGGGAAGGGAAGAGAATCTCCCTGCGTGCTGTGACTCCCTCCATAAGCATATGGAGGGAGGCCTGGGTGCAGCCGTGCACCTCTGTGCAGTGCTTGTCAGTGTTTGCAGCACCTCAATGCTGTAGAACACTGACAGCACAACTGTCAAAATGAACGTGGACATGGCCCCTTTAAGGAAACCGGCTGATGATGTGTCATCAGGTGATGTCATCAAACCCGCTTCCTTCTCATTTGTAGGGAAACGCACAGGGTGGGCTTAACAAGCCCAATTTACGTAAAATCACTTGGAGAGAGCGGGCTGGAGCCTGGAGCGGGACCGGGACCCAGCACCCACCTCTCACATGGTGATCCCACCTGGTGAAATCATGGCCACAGTGTAATCCCGCGAAGTCCAATGCAGAAACATATGGAAACGTATGGAAAAGGACAAGGAGCCATCTAGAGTAAAAATACTTAATTGGAGGAAGGCCAATTTCAGTGGGATGAGAACGGATCTGGCCCGGGTAAACTGAAATCAAAGATTGGCAGGCAAAACTGTAATGGAACAATGGGCTGCCTTTAAAGAGGAAATAGTTCAGGTACAGTTGAGGTACATTCCCACTAGGGGGAAAGGCAGGGCAACTAAAGTTAGAGCTCCCTGGATGACGAAAGAGATAGAGAATATGATGAAGCGGAAAAAGAGCGCGTATGACAGATGTCTGGTTGCAAATACATCTGAGAATCAGGCTAAATATAGAAAGTTCAGAGGAGAAGTGAAAAAGTAAATAAGACAGGCAAAGAGAGGGTATGAGAATAGAATGGCAGCTAACATAAAAGGTAATCCAAAAGTCTTCCATATGCATATAAATAGTAAACGGGTAGTAAGAGGGGGGGGGGGTGGGCCAATTAGGGATCAAAAGGGAGACCTACGCATGGAGGCAGAGGGTATGGCTGAGGTACTAAATGAGTACTTTGCATTTGTCTTCACCAAGGAAGAAGATGCTGCCATAGACATAGTGAAGGAGGAGGTAGAGGAGATACTGGATGGGATAAAAATTGATAGAGGAGGTACTAGAAAGGTTGGCTGTATTTAAAGAAGATAAGTCACTAGGACCAGATGGGCTGCATCCTAGGAAGCTGAGGGAAGTGAAGGAAGAAATCGCGGAGGTACTGGCCATAATCTTCCAATCCTCCTTAGAACCGGGGTGGTGCCAGAGCACTGGAGAATTGCAAATGTTACACCCTTGCTCAAAAAAGGATGTAAAGATAAACCCAGCAACTACAGGCCAGTCAGTTTAACCTCGGTAGTGGGGAAGCTTTTAGAAACAGTAATCAGGGACAAAATTAACAGTCACTTGGACAAGTGTGGATTAATTAAGGAATTTGTTAAAGGCAAATCGTGTTTAACCAACTTGATCGAGTTTTTTGATGAAGTAACAGAGAGGGTTGATGAAGGCAATGCGGTTGACATGGTGTACATGGATTTCCAAAAGGCATTCGACAAAGTGCCACATAATAGGCTTCCCAGCAAAGTTGAAGCCCATGGAATAAAAGGGACAGTGGCAGCATGGATACAAAATTGGCTAAATGACAGGAAACAGAGAGTAGTGGTGAACGGTTGTTTTTCGGACTAGAGGAAGGTATACAGTGGTGTTCCCCAGGGGTCGGTTCTAGGACCACTGCTTTTCTTGATATATATTAATGACTTGGATGTGGGTGTACAGGGCACAATTTCAAAATTTGCAGATGACACAAAACTTGGAAGTATAGTGAACAGTGAGGAGGATAGTGATAGACTTCAGGAAGACCTAGACAGGCTGGTGGAATGGGCGGACACGTGGCAGATGAAATTTAAAGCAGGAAAGTGCGAAGTGATACATTTTGGTAAAAAGAATGAAGAGAGGCAATAAAGGGTACAATCCAAAAGTGGGTGCATGAACAGAGAGATCTGGGGGTACATGTGCACAAATCGTTGAAGGTGGCAGGGCAGGTTGAGAAAGTGGTTAAAAAGGCTTACGGGATCCTGGGCTTCATGAATAGAGGTACAGAGTACAAAAGTGTGGAAATTATGATGAACCTGTATAAAACACTGGTTTGGCCCCAACTGGAGTACTGTGTCCAATTCTCGGCACCGCACTTTAGGAAGGATGTGAAGGCCTTAGAGAGGGTGCAGAAAAGATTTATGAGAATTATTCCAGGAATGAGGGACTTCAGTTACGTTGATAGACTGGAGAAGCTGGGGTTGTTCTCCTTGGAGCAGAGAAGATTGAGAGGAGATTTGATAGAGGTGTTCAAAATCATGAGGGGTCTGGACAGAGTAGATAGAGAGAAACTGTTCCCATTGGCGGAAGGGTCGAGAACCAGAGGACACAGATTTAAGGTGATTGGCAAAAGAACCAAAGGCAACGTAAGGAAAAAACTTTTTTACTCAGCGAGTGGTTATGATCTGGAATGCACTGTCTGAAAGGGTGGTGGAGGCAGACTCAATCTTATCTTTCAAAAGGGAGTTGGATAAGTACCTGAAGGAAAAAAATTTGCAGGGCTATGGGGAAAGGGCCGGGGAGTGGGACTAGCTGAAGTGCTCTGGCAGAGAGCCAGCACGGGCTCGACGGGCCGAATGGCCGCCTTCTGTGCTGTAACCATTCTATGGTTCTATGATTCTATGGTGTAATCCAGTGTAGTTCAAAGCAGAAACGTAGTCTAGATGTGCGGAGAAGTCCAGGAGATCAGAAACCAATTTGACAAAAGAATTCCGCAGCTTAAGACTTGAAGCGACTGAAAAGCAGAGCAGCGCCACGGCCGCTGAGTCAAAGCGTGTTGTCAGCGAGGTCCTGCCCGTGAGGAATCTAGCGATGGAGGTCAAGGTGCAGCAGAGTTCCAGCAGTTGAAGGAGCTCAGTGAGAACAAAGACACGCCGGGCCGGGGGATGGGCAGTGGACTCTGCAGGGGGGGCTTTAAACTTGTAGTTTGAACTTGTAGTTTGGGCTGAAATGCCTTCAGTATCAGAGGCAGGGTATCTTAAGCAACTGAAGAGAGGAGATTGGGGGAAGAAAGGGCAAAGGATGGCAATGGATGACCACGGATAGAGTTGAAGAGAAGAGCTGCCCAGCAGCCATCTTGAAAGCAACTATTAGAGCAATTAGAGCTCGGCCGTTCAGGGCTAATGTCAGGAAGCCCTTCTTTACACAAAGGGTGGTGGGAATCTGGAACCCTCCCCCCAAAAAGCTGTTGAGGCTGCGGGGGGGTCAAATTGAAAATTTCAAAACTATGATTGTTAGATTTTTGTTAGGTAAGGGTATTAAGGGTTACAGAACTAAGGCGGGTAGATGGAGTTGTGGTACAGATCAGCCATGATCTAATTGAATGGCGGAAGAGGCTCGAGGAGCTAAATGGCCTCCTCCTGTTCCAACTTTGCTATGTTCCTAAGATGAAGGCTCCTACACTTAAATCCCTTTGGGTTAGTGTGGCTGATTCACCTCTCAAAGCTTCAACAACAACAACTTGTATTTATATAGCGCCTTTAACGTAGTAAAACGTCCCAAGGTGCTTCACAGGAGTATTAAAAGACAAAAAATGACAAATTCACAAATTTCACAAATAAAATACTTTGACTTCAATACCGCAATCCCAACAGAGAATCTGTGCTGGCCATGAGAGTAAGGTTTCCACCCCTGTAGCCCAGATTCTCCGACTCACGATGCCTGCGAGTGCAGCTCCCTCTTGGAAGCGCGGGACTGCAGACTCGTCCCACAAAGTCTAATAGGGATAAGTTATCTACCCATTGTCATAGGTCATCTGCTGCTGAAGCCCTCATCCGTGCCTTTGTTACCTCTAGACTCAACTATTCCACTGCTCTCCTAGTCAGCCTCCCACCTTGCACCCTCTGCAAAGTTGAGATCGTCCAAAACTCTGCTGCCCGTATCCTAACTTGCACCAAGTCCCGTGCAATCTAGTACAGGAAACTCTTTATTAACCGGCACCCAAATATCCGGAAATCTCTCTTAACCGGCAAAATTCTTGAGTAGGTAACCGGGGTTTTCCTTCATCTCTCGTTTAAGATTAACTTTTTTAAAAACCCCGAGGCGTTTGCCTTGTATCGGAGCGTGTAGATTGGGAGGGGAATGTGCAGCCCAGGTAGGCAGCGGACACGACAGATGGTCAGCTGGCGGTCCCCGGGGAGACGGAGCTCCGAATGCAGGCGCATGTCAATGTGTACGGGGCTCTCGTACGCTGGTAGATATAACTCTCCGTTATCTGGACTTTTTGATAAACCGGCACCACGCCGGTCCCGTCGGTGCCGGTTAATAAAGAGTTTCCTGTATACTGTATTCGCTGCTCACGATGTGGTCTCCTCTACATTGGGGAGACCAAACGCAGATTGGGTGACCGCTTTGCGGAACACCTCCGTTCAGTCCGTAAGGGTGACCCCGAGCTTCCGGTCGCCTGTCACTTTAATTCACCGCTCCATTCCCACTCAGACCTCACCGTCCTCGGCCTCTTGCATTGTTCCACGTAAGCTCGAAGAACAGCACCTCATCTTCCGATTAGGCACTTTACAGCCTTCCGGACTCAATATCGAGTTCAACAATTTCAGATCATAACCTCGGCCCCTACCATATACAGTATATATAATTTTTATCCACACTTTTGGTTTGTGCCTTTTCCCTTTTTTTCTTCTCTCCCACATGGCAGCTGTCTCTCATTCTGCCAGCGCATTTCACACTTCATCTAGAGCCATCTTTTATTTCTTAACCTGTCCTGTTACCATCTCGTCTCGCCTTGAATATCTCTTAATGTCTCTTTACTTCTCACTGACCTTCCCTTTTGTTCTTTTATTCCCTCCCCCATTTCCCAACTTGCTTTTTCATCTGTTTCACTTCCTGCTTTTTTTCTCAGTTCTGACAAAGGGTCTTCGACCTGAAACGTTAACTCTGTTTCTCTCTCCACGGATGTTGCCTGGCCTGCTGAGTTTTTCCAGCGCTTTCTGTTGTTATTCCCGTTCACCCATCACCCCTGTGCTCGCTGACCTACATTGGCTCCCAGTCCAGCAACACCACAATTTTAAAATTCTCATCCCTGTTTTCAAATCCCTCCATGGCCTCGCCCCTCCCTATCTCTTAACCTCCTCCAGCCCTACAGCGCTTATAGATTAATGCACTCCTCCAATTCTGGCCTCTTGCGCATCCCCGATTTTCATCGCTCTGCCATTGGCGGCCGTGCCTTCAGCTGCCTGGGCCCCGAGCTCTGGAATTCCCTCAATAAACCTCTCTGCCTCGCTACCTCTCTCTACTCCTTTAAGACTCTCCTTAAAACCTACCCCTTTGACCAAGCTTTTGGTCACCTGTCCTAATGTGGGTCGGTGTCAAATTTTGTCTAATTATGCTCCTGTGAAGCGCTTTAGGACGTTTTACGATGGTAAAGGCGCTATATAAATGCAAGTTGTTGTTGTGACATCATCATGCATGAGTCTTGATGCAATAACTTGAACCGTCTTGACAGCGATTAAGCCCAGGAAGTAATATTGGGTTTTCCAAGAACGAATGTTAATCGTCTCTCCAAACCTCAAGCGACCTCGGAGATGCCTTTGAAGCATAGCCACTCTTCCCATCGTTTCCGTGCCAGTTTGTTGGGTAGTCCAAAAATTAATCCCGCTGCCACCAAAAGGTTGAGATCACGCCATCAACTGCATGAATGATTTATTAACATCGCCTCTGATGGGACACGCCTTGGAACACAGTCCAGAGTTTGTTATGCTTAAAAATTCCTGACTGGTTTCGTTTACTCAAGAGCCCAGTGGTAATCCTGTCAGGTTCTTACACGCCTACCACACAATTTGACATGTAATGATAATGTTCTGCCTGGTTTGACAAACGGTGTTATAAGGACTTATTTAGCTGAATGATTACAGGGGATTGTCGTAGCTCCTGTACATTGCAAAACAACCATCAACAGCCAGACCAAAGCAGATGATGTCCCACAAGCCCAGAGTAAACGTGGCTTGAGACAGTTGGATGCTGCGATGGAAGCTCTGTGGGTTTTTTCTCGTTGGGTGAACTAAGGGATGGCTGACTGACTTTCCTCAATGTGTTTACCTTGTGATCTTGTGAATTACTCATTGCATTCCAAGAGAAAACTGCTGGGGCCAACCATGCTGAGCCTTTAAGGTACCAGAGCAAATAATGAAATAGTACAAAACTACCAGTGGCAGAGCTTTTAATGACACGAGTGGCTGTTTTATGCAGCCACACTCCATATTATAAAAAGGATATAGAGGCGCTGGAGAAGGTGCAAAATGAATTACTAGAATGATACCAGAACTGAGAGGTTATACCTATCAGGAAAGATTGAACAGGCTGGGGCTCTTTTCTCTAGAAAAGGAAAGGCTGAGGGGCGTCCTGATAGAGGTCTTTAAGATTATGAGGGGTTCAATAGGGTAGACGTAGAGAAGATGTTTCCACTTGTGGGGGAGACCAGAACTAGAGGCCATAAATATAAGATAGTCACTAATAAATCCAATGGGGAATTCAGGAGAAACTTCTTTACCCAGAGAGTGGTGAGAATGTGGAACTCGCTACCACAGGGAGTGGTTGAAGCGAATAGTATAGATACATTTAAGGGGAAGCTGGATAAACACATGAGGGAGAAAGGAATGGAAGGATATGCTGATAGGGGAAGATGAAGATGGGTGGGAGGAGGCTCGTGTGGAGCAGAAACACCGGCACGGACCAGTTGGGCCGAATGGCCTGATTTCGTGCTGTAAATACAGTGTATTACACTCCCTGCAGGGTAGGGTCCTGATCTTGGCGAGGCGTCACATGAAAGGGGCTTGACGCAGCCAACCCTGGTTGACAAGTCCCAACAGGAGGGACAACCGAGCCTCATTGGTTCATGATATTAAGGACTCAAGCTGTATTTTTGGTTTCTGAGTGTGCCGAACAAAGCAACCATTTCCAGGAAGACGGGCTAAAGGCCATACCTCGGCCTAAAAAGCCATTTTCACTATAGCTTCAATAATCCATTTGTTCCCACGTCGTAAGGGATTTCCCAGTGTTTACCTTATCCCATTACATAATTACACTGTATTTACAGCACAGAAACAGGCCATTCGGCCCAACTGGTCCGTGCCGGTGTTTCTGCTCCACACGAGCCTCCTCCCTCCCCTCTTCATCTCACCCTATCAGCATATCCTTCTATTCCTTTCTCCCTCATGTGTATATCTAGCTTCCCCTTAAATGCATCGCTGCTATTCGCCTCAACCATTCCCTGTGGCAGCGAGTTCCACATTCTCACCACTCTCTGGGATCTTTATTTATCCCAATGTAAGTTCACAGTCAATAACCTCCTGTTCTGTAAGTACTGCACCTGACACTGACTGCGAATTTCTGATTCACCGTCGTGCCCAGTGCAGATTCCTCAAGTTGTGTAACAGAGAGAAGTAGAGTGCGTGCGTTGGGCTGACGCTCACACATCGGATGAATCAGAGAGGCGGTGAGCGTCAAGACCACAGTCAGTTCGAATCATCTGACTCATCCTGATCTGATCCAAATGTAATCCGTCTGTCAACATAGTTCAACCCCTGTTATTATGTGCTTTTATTTTTTTTGTCTCTTATGTACACGGAAATGCCTTTTGATTACAAATTTATTCTGTAGCTTTCAGTCCCGCCCGAGTCACTAGGAGTAATTAACAGAAGAAAATTAGAGTAGCAAAGCATGTTGGTGCTGTGCCAAAGGGTGGTGAAGTGAGGGGCGTGGAAATCTGGAACTCTCTCTCCCAAAAAAGCTGTTGGGGCTGCAGGTCAATTGAAATTTTCAAATCCCTCGATGGCCTCACTCCTTCCCTATCTCTATAACCTCATCCAGCCCTACAAACCTTCGAGATCTCTGCGCTCCTCCAATTCTGGCCTCTTGTACATTCCCGATTTTAATCACTCCACCATCGGCGGCTGTGCCTTCAGTTGCCTAGGTCTTAAGCTCTGGAATTCCCTTCCTAAACCTCTCCACCACCCTCTCCTCCTTTTAAGACGCTTCTTAAAACCTACTTCTTTGACCAAGCTTTTGGCCGCCAGTCCCAATATCTCTTCATGTGGCTCGGTGTCAAATTTTGTCTGATAATCGCTCCTGGGGAAGTGCCTTGGGGCGTTTTACTACGTTAAAGGTGCTGTATCAATGCAAGTTGTTGTTGTACAGATCAGCCATGATCTCATTGAATGGCGGAACAGGATCGAGGGGCTGAATGGCCTCCTCCTGTTGCTGTGTTCATTTTCACACCACCACACAGTAAATTCTTAATCTTGGTTAGAAAGAGCCAAAACCGAGTGATGAAATAAGATCGATCAGCAAACTCTGTCCATCTTGGACACTCCCGAGCAACAAACGAGAGTGGCAGAGGGAGAGGAACTGAGAGCAAGTCAACTCATGGCCTTCCCATCCAAAAAGTATGGTTTACAACAACAACAACTTGTATTTATATAGTGCCTTTAACGTAGTAAAACGTCCCAAGGCGCTTCACAGGAGCGATTATCAGACAAGATTTGACACCGAGCCACATAAGGAGATATTAGGACAGGTGACCAAAAGTGTGGCCAAAAAGGCAAGTTTTAAGGAGCATCTTAAAAGGAGGAGAGAGAGGCGGAGAGGTTTAGGCAGGGAATTCCAGAGCTTGGGGCCCAGGCAGCTGAAGGCATGGCCGCCAATGGCGGAGCGATGGAAATCAGGGAATGCGCAAGAGGCCAGAATTGGAGGAGCGCAGGGATCTGGGAGGGTGCAGCATGTGAGAACCTAGAGGAGAAAGTAATTTCCATATAAAATATAAATAAAAGAATAGAAACTATTTATTGATATTAATTGCATAAGTTGAGGAATTCTAACCTTGTTGAATTGATATAAATGCTCCTCAGTCACTCATTGGCAAAGCTATACATTAGTTAAATTCAATCAGGTCAGGAATGTTCCAGGGTGGGTCCCTGGTCTTTGCTGAGATGGCTGATCACAGTCAGGGTGGTAGCAGAGTGCTACTATTGGCCTCAGTACCCATGAGTTAGGGGAGGGGGGGGGAATCTGCGAGGTTCCTGTTCCCAGTCACTGTGCAGTGACTCACTGCAAGTGCATGTGACAGGTGAGAACGGGATTGGATTTAGCTGTAATGCTGCCTTTCTACACCCACACCCACACACACACACCCACACACACACACACCCACACACACACACACCCACACCCCCCCACACCCCACACACACCACACACACACCCACACACCCCCACACACACACCCCCCCACACAGACACACCCACACACACACACACCCCCACACACACACCCCCCCACACACACACACACACCCACACACACCCACATACCCACCCACCCACACACACCCACCCACCCACCCACACACACACCCACACACCCACAGACACACACACACACACACACAGACACACACCCACCCACCCACCCCCACACACACACACACACACACACACACCCACCCACACCCACACACACACACCCACCCACACACACACACACACACCCACAGACACACACCCACCCACCCACCCACCCACACACACACACACACACACAGACAGTCTAGGCTTACTTAATGTTACTTGGGCAAGGTACAGGAGGGGTGCCGATAAACGTGGGATTGGTGCACAGCAGGGATTCAATGCCTCCGGGGGAAGAGGGAAAATGGATGAGAAAGAAAGCACAGTAGGAACTCTGTAGAACTCAATAAAAAAAACCTGATAAAAGGGTAGGAGGCGGTGAATATCCTGAGCATCCAGTGACTTGGGGTTTAAATGTGGAGGAAGAGAAGCTCTTGGCACTTCTCCACGTCTCACTGATGCTTCATTTCCTGACGGTTGCCGGTGATTCCAAACCCCAGGCTTTCCAACTGACTCTAGACCAAATGAAGCAGACTGAGTTTTGATTACAATCCGACTGCCAGGCGCTGCAGGCCTCCTACTCCCTGCACAGGCAGTTGTATATTGCAGCGATCCTGCCTCTTCACACATGGGGTGCAACAGCTGTTGAACATTCAAACAACCCTTCCAAAATCAAGAAACCATTCTCCCAATATTTACATAAGTAAGTGTTTGGCAATTTGAGGACCCAGCGTCACGAGACAGAATTAAATGCTAGGCTCTTTTAGAACTCCTCTTGGGATTTATTCCCCCCACCCCCGCTCAGGTATTCTCGTGTTGGTGACACACTGTCACCAGCAGAGGTTGGAATGTGTGCTGGCACAATATTGGACCAATGTAGGTCGGCGAGCACAGGGGTGATGGGTGAATGGGGCTTGGTGCGAGTTAGGACACTGGCAGCAGAGTTTTCTCCAATTCTGGCCTCTTGCGCATCCCCCGATTTCCATCGCTCCACCATTGGTGGCCGTGCCTTCAGCTGCCTGGGCCCTAAGCTCTGGAATTCCCTCCCTAAACCTCTCCGCCTCTCTCTCCTCCTTTAAGACGATCTTTAAAACCGACCTCTTTGACCAAGTTTTTTGGTCACCTGCCCTAATATCTCCTTATGTGGTTCGGTGTCAAATTTTGTCTGATTACACTCCTGTGAAGGGCCTTGGGGGCGTCTTATTGCATTAAAGGCGTTGGTATAAATGCAAGATGATATTGTTAAGAGAGGCCTGTTCTGTGTTCTAAGACAAGCGGGGGTGGTTAGAAAATGAAATTCTTTCCCCCTTGTGTCATGAGGGCGACTAAAACCAATTGGAGATTTATTGCCACCTACACTCCATCACATGCTGCTTCTATTGTCAGCGGAGACGTCGCACTAAGCCATTGTGTAACCGCTGAACTGTTCGATACCAGGAACAATCCTCACAGCAAACAATCCTCTTAATCGTGGCAAACGTGCAGGCTGATCGGTAAGTCTGCCGAAAATAAAAGCCAATCTTAATACAATTATCATTGCGCAATTAAAAAGGCGCTGATGGATTTTTGCAAATGTTTCAGGATAATTGTGCAATTAGTAGTTCTATGATTTAATTTTACTGTTAAGAGTGCCCAATGAAACTTACCCAACTCTATCGCCCCTCTTCCACCTCCCTCAAACACACAAGTACACAGTACGTACGTACTCCTATCTGTTGCAGTATCATAGAATCATACAACACAGGAGGCCATTCAGCCCATCGTGCCTGTGTCTACTCTTTGAAAAAGCTATCCAATTAATCCCAATCCCACTCCCCCCCCCCCCCCCCCCCTGCTCTTAGGGTGAAAAATAGTACAGAAAGGGTTTTTATTTTAAACTTTCTTCCAGATTTGATTCCTCTTCTGTCTCAGAGGCAGTGGTACTGATATTGGGCTATTGATCCACAGGCACCTCCAGTGATTCACCCAGGTAGCCCCGTGTGAGATTAGACAGTGAGTGCGAGCGTGCAGCTTGACATTCGACACGTGGCAACTGACCCTCACCCTACACTCACTGAGGTCGACAAACATACACTTCCAGCAGCAATCACTGAATAAGTGTCCCTCATTCTGTGATGGTGAGTCAGCATCACTTCATGCGCGCAACAGTGTTAATTGTCGTCATGGTTCCATCCCAGAGTAAACACAGTGATTCTCACATATACAGACTGTTCCATGGATAATAATCAGGAGCAGTAATGCTCACTGATTCTCCCCCAGCCCAGGAACACTAACACTAATAGTTGTGCCCCCAGTATTGAGTTGAGATCAGCAAACTCAGCACAGCCCTGGGACTTTCATGGTTGAGAATGGTTCTGTACCTCACAAAAAGCTACATTTATTGGCTGAACAACATGTGAAGATCTTCATTTAATTCACCATTAAAAAAAAGACTTGCATTTATATAGCGCCTTTCACGACCACCGGACGTCTCAAAACGCTTTACAGCCAATGAAGTAGTTTTTGAAGTGTAGTCACTGTTGTAATGTGGGAAACGCGGCAGCCAATTTGCGCACAGCAAGCTCCCAAAAACAGCAATGTGATAATGACCGGATAATCTGTTTTTGTTATGTTGGTTGAGGGATAACTATTGGCCCAGGACACCGGGGATAACTCCCCTGCTCTTCTTCGAAATAGTGGCCGTGGGATCTTTTACGTCCACCTGAGAGAGCAGACGGGGCCTCGGTTTAACGTCTCATCCAAAAGACTGCACCTCCGACAGTGCAGCGCTCCCTCAGCACTGCACTGGGAGTGTCAGCCTAGATTTTTGTGCTCAAGTCCCTGGAGTGGGACTTGAACCCACAACCTTCTGACTCCGAGGCGAGAGTGCTACCCACTGAGCCACAGCTGACATAGGAAGAGGAGGAGGCCATTCAGCCCCTCGAGTCTGATCCACCATTCAATGAGGTCGTGGCTGATCTGTACCTCAACTCCAATTACCCGCCTTGGCTCCATATACCTCGATTCCCTTACCTAACAAAAATCTATTGATCTCTGTCTTGAAAGCTCCAATTGACCCCTAGTCTCAACAGCCTTTTTGGGGGAGAGAGTTCCAGATTTCCACTACCCTTTGTGTGTGAAAATAGTGCTTCCTGATTTCACTCCTAACATGGCTTGCTCTAATTTTAAGATTATTCCCCCTTGTTCTGGTTTCCCCCACCACAGGAAATAGCTTCTCTCTATCTAACCTATCAATCTCTTACTAAGAATAGCTTTAACTTTCACTAGCAAATCTCCCCTGACATTGCTCAATGTAAGTCAGAGGATATAAAAGAACAAACTTGCATTTATATAGCACCAAATGTTCCTCCCTCTACCTGCTTAATACACAAGACTGACCATGTTATCCTGGAGAAATAAGCATTTGTTTTTAGGAATAAAAGGCAATCCTATGTCAAAATAGTTTGGTTCCGTCTCTGGAAATGTGTAGAGAAGTACAGGCTGTGGGTTACTGTTGCCGATATTAGTAGATGTAGACTTAAAGCATCCTTCTGACATCCCTCCGTCTGCTATTTTACCAGAGGCATTAACCTGTTTAAAATAAAGAGGTTAGCACCTCTGTTGGAACAGACAGAGCAATGTCATTCAAAAGTCTTAAGTGTCGGTCCACTATTATTGTCAGTGGTAATTTCTCATCTATAAGATTTCGACCAGTTGAATGACCGCTGATTTTAATAGTGGCCACTTGAGTAAAGAAAGGGAGGGTGCCTGTTGCCTATGGAGAGAAACGCTCTGAAAGGCATCAACGCCCTCAAGAAAAGAAAGAGATCAGGTGGTCCTCCGCCTAGTTCACAGGCAGTTTTGCAAGTCTGCCTTTTTTTAAAAACCCCAACTGTACCAATCAGTTTGAGTGTCAGCTGTAGCTCAGGGGGTATCTCTGAGTCAGAAGATCGTGGAGGTACCTCTCTCCCCTCTGAGTCAGAAGATCGTGGAGGTACCTCTCCCGCCTCTGAGTCAGAAGGTTGTGGAGGTACCTCTCTCGCCTCTGACTCAGAAGATCGTGGAGGTACCTCTCTCGCCTCTGAGTCAGAAGGTTGTGGGGTAAAGTCGCACTCCAGAGACTTGAGCACAAAAATCTAGGCTGACACTCCACTGCTGTACTGAGGGAGTGCTGCACTGTCAGAGGTGCCGTCTTTCGGATGAGACGTTAAACCGAGGTCCCGTCTGCTCTCTCAGGTGGACGTAAAAGATCCCACGGCACTATTTTAAAGAAGAGCAGGGGGAGTTCTCCCCGGTGTCCTGGGGCCAATATTTATCCCTCAACCAACATCACTAAAAATAGATTATCTGGTCATTATCACATTGCTGTTTGTGGGAGCTTGCTGTGCGCAAATTGGCTGCTGCATTTCCTACATTACAACAGTGACTACACTTCAAAAGTACTTCATTGGTTGTAAAGCGTTTTGGGACATCCTGAGGTCGTGAAAGGCGCTGTAGAAATGCGAGTCTTTATCCTTTCAGAACCCCTTTTGACATTATTGATTAAGGACTAAACTTCTCTTAAAAATCCATAAATTGGATTTCATCTGGGCGTGCAATTGGCAAATGAATTTCAATATAGATAAGTGTGAGGTGGTGCATTTTGGTCGGAAGCAGGCTATGCTAATAGGGTGAGAGGAAGAGGGGTGGGAGGAGGCTCCTGGCATGGACCAGTTGGACCGAATGGCCTGTTTCTGTGCTGTACACTCGATGTAATTTATCATCCATTTGCTCGGTTGTGTGGAGTTTTTCCACCACATCTTCAATTCTGAGATTAGCCAAACTGATCTTATGATGTCTTCATCGGAGCAGCTGCAACAACAAGTCCAGACCCAAGTTCTTTCTCTGTGTTCCTTCCTGTCTGCTCTGAGTACGACACAAGCCTGGATGGAGACAGGCAGCAGGTCCCGGGAATCTGTTCCTGATCCTACTCAGGGGTAGGGTTGCACTTTCCCCAAAGCAGCCGAATTAAACATCACCAACAGCAAACGCCCAGATCTGGGCTTCTGTGTGAAATAAGAACAGCACAACCTGTAAGAGCAGTGGATTTCCGTGTATTCTGACATTGCATTCTGAGAAACATGATGAACTTTGCCAAGAAATTACAGTACATTTCATTGGGTAGAGTTTCTGTGTTAATTCCCTCCGTTTTCTAATGTTTTTAAAAGGGGCAGATATCTGATAACAATTTTGAATATTCAAATGACTAATTAAAGAGTTTAATTTTTTACTTATAGCACCCTGGTTAATGATTTTAGGTTAAAAAAAAAACTAACTGAAATGGGTTAAGGACCGCATTAAAATAGCTCACTCAGGAATTTTGCACTCGGGCTTAGGAACCTGGAAGTCCCATTGTGTTGAGGCTGAGTCGCCAGTCCCTATCCCGAACTGTGTTGTAAATAGCTCAGCTTCTGTTGTTACTAGTATGAGGTAGTCCTCTCACCCAAACCGGTTCCAGCACAGTCCTGACGAAAAGTCCTCGACCTGAAACGTTAACTCTGTTTCTCTCTCTGCTGCCTGACCTGCTGAGTGTTTCCAGCATTTTCTGCTTTTATGAGCACAGTCCTGGTCTGGGTATCTCTCTGATCAGGAGAATCCGTGTCTCCCAATTCCAGGGGACGTGCAACAGTCTCACACAGTCCACAGATCTTGTGTGTCATTTTTTAGGGAAAAAAAGCTAGATCTACAATTTAATTACAATTTTCACAGATGCTGCCTGACCTGCTGAGTATCTCCAGCATTTTCTGTTTTTATTTCAGATTTCCAGCATCTGCAGTATTTTCTTTTTCTACAATTTAATCTGTTCCTCTTTGTGGGTGTTTCTATATTTCCCGTCTCCTTCCCCCACCCGCTCCAACCTTTCAATTCTCCTTCCGAACTCCCTCAACTTCTCGCTAATCTCTGGCTTTAGGTCACTTGTGGATCAACTTTCCAGTTCTGCCTTTGCTTGCTTTGCTTTTCGTGCTGCCACCGTCCCTCTATTTCCCCATTGACATTCCCGTAATAAACCCAAGTCATTACTGAATACGTTATTAATAGGCTCACCCCACCTCACTGATGTTAACCAAAGCACAGTTTCTCTAAACGCGGTCCGAGCTCTGTGATCGGCTCCCAAACACCGGCCACCTGAGCTGACCCTGTGCTGGCTGCTTTTATCTCGGCTGGTTCAATCCTGTAAATGTTATTATAGTCAAAACAAAAACAAAAAGTCTGTGACCATGAGCCAGAGAATGATTTAATATCAACACTGCCAGCTGGAATACACAGCACCAATTCATTATATTACTGAAATATTACAGTCAGTCAGCAGGCTGATAGATTTATGTTACAAATGTCCACATAATGGATTCGATCTGAAACACATCAACAATGTTGCACAAAGCTGATTAAATACGCAGGCAGGTTGACATGAAAATACATGTGAGTAACATTACAAAAATATTATATTAAATTAACCTTTTTAAAAAAAAAACACACATTGCAAAATCACCAAAGTGGTTAAAGTAAGATCTAACCTTCTCATCCTCGCCAGATCCAGGTAACATTACAATTGCTATTTTTAAACATATATACATATTTCTGTGGTACTTTTTGTGCTCAAGGCAGGATCCTCCAGACTGTTGCAACTGACTGAAGTGAAAATGATCCTTGGCCATCTCAGCGGTGTAGTCCGCGGAAGATGTCGTGTGGTGGTGCGGGCGGGGACAGCGTCAGTAAAGGGAGTGAACAATCGACCCACTGGCACTACTTTTCAAGAGAGAGATCGATTAGATATCGATTAGATAAATCGCAGCTTTGGTGGGAATGCAAATAGGAATCAAGAGGCTGAGAGCAAGCATTCTTCCGACAGGTAGATATATTGTTTTTCTTGATGCATTCGTAAAGAGAATAAATGTTGCTTTGTAACTTGGTTTATAAAATGTAATATTTTCATATTGTTACAAAAAAAGTGTTTAAAAGGTCTCAAATTAGTCTGTTGCTAATACATGCTCCACACACATGTACAATGGAAGCTGCTCATACTGAACTCATGTGTAGTGAAGTCCTTTTTAGATAATTATATTGCCAAAAAAAGTGTCCAATGATTAGATTTACTCCTCTTCATACAGCTGAATGTAAGATCAGTCTTGTGCAGGGGGTCTGTCACCCTGGGTCACTGAGGGGTACCTGTTTCAATGAGTTCGCTGGGAGCTGGTCCATGCTAATTGAGGTCTGGGTCATCTTAAAATTTACTCACGCTTTTGTTTTTTGGGGGAGGGTTGGAATGCTGTGTTCAGACTTGATAGTGTTGGCAGATGTACAATTCTCCAGAAAATGCTAATTTTACACAGACAAAGGCGTTTTATCACTTGGGTATTGTTTCTATTTGTGGAACTGCTTTTGTTGTTTTCACACCAAATTGGAGGGAAGACCACACTGAGTAACTCGAGAGTTTCTAATGTAAGAGGCCCCAGCTGTTGCTCATTGAAGACAACTCTAATTATTAGATTGTTTAGGAAGAAAAGTGAGTCCTGAGGACATTTCCAGATAACCTCCCCTGCTTTCAGATATTGATCAGTGTCGGATATTGATCAGTGTCGGATATTGATCAGTGTCGGATACTGATCCCAGTGTCGGATACTGATCCCAGTGTCGGATATTGATCAGTGTCGGATACTGATCAGTGTCAGATATTGATCCCAGTGTCAGATATTGATCCCAGTGTCAGATATTGATCCCAGTGTCGGATATTGATCAGTGTCGGATATTGATCAGTGTCGGATATTGATCAGTGTCGGATATTGATCCCAGTGTCAGATATTGATCCCAGTGTCGGATATTGATCAGTGTCAGATATTGATCAGTGTCGGATATTGATCAGTGTCGGATATTGATCCCAGTGTCGGATATTGATCCCAGTGTCGGATATTGATCAGTTGATCCCAGTGTCGGATATTGATCCCAGTGTCG
This sequence comes from Squalus acanthias, assembly GCA_030390025.1. Lineage (NCBI taxonomy): Eukaryota > Metazoa > Chordata > Chondrichthyes > Squaliformes > Squalidae > Squalus > Squalus acanthias. The sequence continues at coordinate 95,094,889 of CM059437.1, read as the reverse complement.
GATATTGATCCCAGTGTCGGATATTGATCAATTGATCTCAGTGTCGGATATTGACCGCAGTGTCGGATATTGACCGCAGTGTCGGATATTGATCCCAGTGTCGGATATTGATCCCAGTGTCGGGTATTGACCGCAGTGTCGGATATTGACCGCAGTGTCGGATATTGACCCCAGTGTCGGATATTGACCCCAGTGTCGGATATTGACCCCAGTGTCGGATATTGACCGCAGTGTCGAATATTGATCCCAGTGTCGGATATTGATCCCAGTGTCGGATATCGCGTCCAGTGTCGGATATTTCTTTCTTCATTTTCCCATTCTGTTTGACGCGCGGCTAGTTTCCTTTCGAACCACCAGGTGATCCGCACAGATGGATTATTGTTTTTTTCAGCAATTTAGCATTCCTCACCTGCGGTATTTGTAGCTAGCCCCCATGAAGAACCGCCCATTCCCCATGAGCAGCCTTGTGAGTGGAATGTTGCAGGGTTGTTTCCTGATGATAAATGGTTTTAGCATTTCATAATTCCAATAATAACTGGACCTGGTTTAAGATGGTATGTAATGGCCAGATGTTGCAGTTTAGCATTGTTCCCACATCAAAGCACAGTTTAATTTTAGAAGCAGTTTAGTTTCCACAGTTCAGATTTTGCAAGGGGTGAGACAGCTATAATGTAGAGTCTGACAGCAATGTAGCACGCCTCGTTAAGTGTAATTTTTTTCAAATGATCAAAGATGATGCATGCTGCGCTCATGTGCACACTTCCGCCTGAAATGACTAATTTTTATCGGCATTCTTGGTGACTAAAACTGATCTTTTGTTAATAATTCCACTGTACGGTGAAAACGTTAATGGCAGCAGGCAGAGGGGAAATAAGCACTCTGATACAGGGTGCCAGTATGCTACAGTTGCTTTGAGTGTGCAAGATCCAGAAGTCACGATCATAAAATTCCCCTTCGCGTGGGTAAAAGTCTCTCTCAGTTGCGATGTGGTCAGTTTGTTTACCAAGAGTTTGTTTTGTTAGAATTAAATGTGACTGTTAACCGTTTGAGGGTGTTTTAGTATTGCTACACTAATGTGTTACGTGACAAAGTTTCAGCCGTGGCTCAGTGGGTAGCACTCTCGCATCTGAGTCAGAAGGTTGTGGGTTCAAGTCCCACTCCAAAGACCTGAGCACAAAAATCTAGGCTGACACTCCAGTGGAGTGCTGTACTGTCAGAGGTGCTGTCTTTTGGATAAGATGTTGAACCGAGTTCCTGTGTAAAAGATCCCATGGCACTATTTCGAAGTTATCCCCAGTGTCCTGGCCAACTGTCAATCAAAAAACACATCATCTGGTCATTATTACATTGCTGTTATGGGAGCTTGCCGTGTGCAAAAATGGCTGCCGCGCTTCCTACATTACAACTTCAAAAGTACTTCATTGGCTTTGGGATGTCCTGAAGATATAATAGCAAGTCTTCCTTTCTTTTCTCTATAATCTGGGAGGGATGGGCTTGCCTCGTGAATTCTGAATTTTTGGCTGTGTCAAATTCTGTCTGATGATCACTCCTGTGAAGCACCTTGGGATCTTTTCCTTCATTAAAGGCCCTCTATCAATGCCAGTTGTTGATTTTAAAGGTGCCATATAAATGCAAGTTGTTGTTCTTGGCGCCAGTTGTTGTTGTTGATATGTCCAGGTAGTCTTTCTGTCAACTCGCCACCTTGTACGATGGGGGCTCAATGTTCTGGCCATGCGCTGACTGGTCACAACCACAGCACCACCAAAAACCAGCTGCTGCAGCTGTGGCAGCACATTAACTGGAAGCAGTCGGGAAGACCCAATTTAAAAATAACACAGGTTCTCCGAAGCCATCAGTCTAAAGCCAAAAAAAACCAATCCAGCAGTTTTATTTTGACGTGGCTGACAGCTTGCGATGTGTCGGCCACCCAAGACAGCAGTCCCACACCTCCTTGTACCTGCCCCAAAGCGGCGCTTGCTGCCACCTGAAAGCTGGCTGCTGCTGCCACTGCCTGCCCCAGGGAACGGTTTGTGTTCTGGAGGAAGAAAAGAAGTCGAAAGGGCAGTCCCATTATAGAAAGGCTCTTGGAGCTGTGGTTAAACTGTAACATTGAGGATAATACCAGGGGTGCAGTTAAGATGGAGAATCTAGTAGAGCAGAGAACAACATAGGAACAGGAGGAGGCCATTCAGCCCATCAAGCCTGCTCTGCCATTCAATTAAATCATATGTGAGAAGTCGCACAACACCAGGTTATAGTCCAACAGTTTTATTTGAAATCACAAGCTTTCGGAGCGCTGCTCCTTCACCTGACGAAGGAGCAGCGCTCCGAAAGCTTGCGATTTCAAATAAAACTGTTGGACTATAACCTGGTCTTGTGCGACTTCTCACATTTGTCCACCCCAGTCCAACACCGGCATCTCCACATCACAATTAAATCATGGCGGATCTGTACCTCAACTCCATTTTTCCACCTTAATAACAGATGTCAGGATGTGTTTGCATGCTTGGTGGCAACCTGCTGTATTTTTCTTCTTCCACCAGACTCCGGGGATACTGGAACCTGTTCCAAGTTGCCGTTTCTTCAGGCTTCCCTCTCTCCCTCTCCCCCCACCCCCCCTCTCCTTTAGCTATTCTCTATGCCTCACACATGTCTTTTATTTCTTTGACTTCTCTCATTAGGCCTCCTTTTTGTCTCCTGCTAACAGCACATCTGCCAGTTAATCATCTGTTCTGCACCCAAACACTTCTCAGCTCATTCTGGTTTTTTTCCCCTTTCTCCCACTGTGTTACTTTTTTAAATGCCGTTCATCCGTAACCTCTCCTAGTCTCGAGAAAGGGCCAAGGGCTTGAAACGTTGACTGCTGTTTTTCCACAGATGCTGCCGGACTGCTGAATGTTTCCAGCTTTCTTCTCTCTTACTTTTCGTATAACTGCAAGTTCGTTCTTTGAATTATCATTTTTAATGGATCGAATTGCCATATTAATGGAATGGATTTTAAAATTCTCATCTTGTTTTCAAATCCCTCCATGGCCTCGCCCCTCCCTATCTCTGTAGTCTCCTCAAGCCCCACAACCCCCCCGAGATCTCTGCGCTCCTCCAATTCTGGCCTCTTGAGCATCCCTGATTATAATCGCTCCACCATTGGTGGCCGTGCCTTCAGCTGCCTGGGCCCTGAGCTCTGGAATTCCCTCCCTAAACCTCTCCCCCTCTCTACCTCTCTCTCCTCCTTTTAAGATGCTCTTTAAACCTCTTTGACCAAGCTTTTGGTCACCTGTCCTAATATCTCCTTATCTGGCTCGCTGTCAAATTTTGTTTGATAATCGCTCCTGTGAAGCGCCTTGAGACGTTTTATTACGTTAAAGGCGCTATATAAATGCAAGTTGTTGTTGGATTGTGTAAGTTTGAAGAAAAGAAGCGCCATTAGCTGGGAATTGTAAACAAATGTTTCACTAACGTCACACACCAGCTGCTGCATGCTGCCTCGTATACTACTTCAGTGAGTAGCACTCTCTCGCCTCTGAATCGGAAGGTCATGGGTTCAAGTCCCACTCCAGAGACTTGAGCACAAAATCAGGGCTGACATTCTCAGTACAGGACTGAGGGAGCGCTGCACTGTCGGAGGTGCCATCTTTCACATGAGACGTTAAACCGAGGCCCCCGTCTGCTTTTTTAGGTAGATGTAAAAGATCCCTTGGTACTTTTTCAAAGAAGAGCAGGGGGAGTCAATTTTGTATGTTCGTATGATCACGTTGCTGTTTGCGGGAGCTTGCTGTGCACAAATTGGCTGCAGCGTCTACTACATTACAACAGTGACTACACTTCAAAAGTACTTCATTGGGTGTGAAGCGCTTTGGGACGTCCTGAGGTCGTGAAAGGCTCAATATAAATGCAAGTCTTTTTAATTTGCGGTTATACTGCACCTAGTTTCGGAAGAGAGGAATCTGTTTGCTGCTGTTTTGCATTGATAGGAGCTGCACGGGACTGGGTCTCTCGCCTTTGCTTCACTAAAACCGGCTCGCAAATCCACACAGCAGAACTGTAGACTCGCGTTTCCTTGTGAAGAGAGCCTGTCTTTTGTACGCTATGGAGCGGGTTTCTCGCTGTCGGCTGGACAGTGTTTACGACAGGCGAGGTTGTGCTAATGCCACTGGTTCCCGGTCTTGTGGAGCAGGAGGCAATCCCAGAATAAACTTTTCATCAGAACTGAGTTCTGACGAAAGGTCATCGACCTGAAACATTAACTCTGTGTGTGTGTGTGTGTGTGTCTCTCTCCACAGATGCTGCCTGACCTGCTGAGTGTTTCCAGCATTTTCTGGTTTTATTTCGGAATTCAAGCATCCGCAGTATTTTGCTTTTGTCCCAGAGTAAACTTGCTGGATTTGCTGAGCGTAGCCCATCAGTTTAGCCACTAGTTATCGAGCAACTTTGCTTTGGTTTTGCCAGCAATAGCATTGGAGCTGGCAACACCAGCATAGAACTTGCTCCATAGATAAGCAAAAAGCACCTATATGGTGTCAGGAGCTGAGCTGAAGTTCTACCTGCCATGCTTTGTCTTAGCAAAGTATGAATAGTTGTCTTAACAATTTAAACACTCTAATTCCAACAAAAATTGTTGTTGGCAATAGACTTCATAGAATCCTACAGCACAGAAGGAGGCCGTTCTGCCCATCGTGTCTGTGCCGGCTCTTTGAAAGAGCTCTCCAATTAGTCCCACTCCCCTCTATCCTCGTAGCCCTGCAAATTTCTCCTTTTCAATTATATATCCTTCATAATAAGTGCGTAAGCTAAAATGTAGTTTGAAGTGTCTGCAACAACAACAACAACAACAACTTGTATTTATATAGCACCTTTAACGTAGTAAAACATCCTAAGGCGCTGCACAGGAGTATTTTAAGACAAAAAAATTTGACCCTGAGCCACATAAGAAATTAGGGCAGGCTTGGTCAAAGAGGTCGGTTTTAAGGAGCGTCTTAAAGGAGGAAAGAGAGATAGAGAGGCGGAGAGGTTTAGGCAGGGAATTCCAGAGCTTGGGGCCTAGGCAACAGAAGGCACGACCACCAAAGGTTGAGCGATTATAATCCGGGATGTTGGGGATATGGAGATCGGGCGGGAAAGTGGAGTTGAGGTCGATGATCAGCCATGATCTTATTGAATGGCGGAGCAGGCTCGAGGGGCCGAATGGCCGACTCCTGCTCTTACTTCTCATGTTCTTATGTTCAAGAGGGCAGAATTAGAGGAGCACAGATATCTCGCGGGGGGGGCGGGGGAGTTGTGGGGCTGAAGGAGATTACAGAGATAGGAAGGGGCGAGGCCATGGAGGGATTTGGAAACAAGGATGAGAATTTTGAAATCGAGGCGCTGCTTAACCGGGAGCCGTGCAGTATGGTTTTCCATCAGTTGACGTTCTAGCTGCTGTTTCACAATTTGTCGATTCCCTGTCTTTCGACATGGATTAGAACACATTAATCTTGTAGCTTTCTGCTCCCATTGGCTGCAAAGTGTTAATTGGCTTTGGTATTTTAACTGGCTATGGCTGTAGTATTTACTTTTGTTAGTTTTGAGGATAAAGAGAATTCGAAGCAGCTTTTACAGTGGTGCTGGTTTAGTTCGGATGTCAGCACTCTGCGTCTCCCGACAGAAGGGTTGTTTAGCCAGCTTTGTGCCAGTCTATGATTTTCCCGGCAGGTTAAGGAAGCCAGATTTAAGCCGTGCCATTGCAGGGAGCCAGCATATGGATGGCGGTCTGTCCAAAACCGAACTGTGAAAGCGCCTCGTGATGGCCTGTGCCAGTATCTCCGCGGGACGCACGTACTGAGTTTCTTCTGGTGTTTTACCCTCTTCCGAAAAATGTTCACTCCTTACTGGGTGCGGTTCCACAGACGTCATTCTCCTTCCAGCACCCTGCCCAAATGGGCCATTGCTCGCGCCGACGATGATGTGCCGGCAGCTATTCCATCATGGGGAGCATCACAGCAACTGCCAAACCTGCTCTCAACTAATGTCCACTTGTTCAATTTTAGCGGGGGTGGGGGTGGAGCGGGGGTGTTGGGGTGTTGCTGAGTACCAATCAGGAGTGGGATTCCAAGGTGATCTTTTTATCCCCTCACTTGACTCAGACGGCACTGAAACCACCCTCACCTCCACTCTCTCACTGAGATCAGATAACTCAGCACTTGCCTGGAGTCGAACCCAGGACCCCTCCCGGTTGGTGTGGCTCACTGGGCCGATTGCCTCTTTGGTGAGGACGTGATTTAAACAGGCACAACCTGAGGCTAAATTGTTGAGGGACATTTCTGTACTTTGGCAGCAGCTTGTAAATCTCAGGTTCCTACCTTTGGGGAGAGACCATTAAGGTCAGGAAAAACAAACAGGTTAAGACTGACTTTTTATATATATTTCTGACCTCTTGCACATCACTGATTTTTATCGCTCCACCATTGGCGGCCGTGCCTTCAGCTGCCTGGGCCCTAAGCTCTCTAAACCTCTCTGCCTCTCTACCACTCTCTCCTCCTTTAAGATGCTCCTTAAAACCTACCTCCTTCCTGTCCTAATATCTCCTTATGTGACTCGGTGGCAAATTTTGTTTGATAATCGCTCCTTTGAAACGCCTTGGGACCTTTGACTTTGTTCTAAGCTTGCTGGGCGTATTTAGGTGGTGCGAATGAAGAATTGTTCTGTTAATTAAGCGGTGCAAGGCTGCTTGTGTACTGCTGTACTCTGCCTGGCCATCTCGGGGAAGCACTGAGTGTGGGAAAAGTGCTCCCCTGGGGGACTAGGGGACGCAGAGGTCGCACGCACACTGGTGGCCGCTTATGCGATGCCCCTCCTGCTCAAATAGCCCTCTGACGCTCACTGTCGCGGCTCGCGCGTGAATGAATAACAAGCCGCTTGGCAACGTAGTGCAGCGTTGCCGGCACCCACGGAGCCAGATCCCACCGAGGAGCCAACGCCTTCAGGAGGGGAGTGGGAAACTGTGGCAATTTAGCCACGGAATTATTTTGGGAGGCAGATTTTCAAAGCGCTGAATGGAGACATGCCGTGTGTTGGAGTGGCACTGAGCTGTGTGGACTAGGGAGGTGTCGGGCTCATTCTGTAGTGTGTGCTGAGTGAATGGGTCTCGGCTGGGCCAGTGGATGGGAGCATTACAGCTAGCCTCTGTATCCTCAGACCTGAAGGGAGGCTTCTTGCGCCTAATAGTTACCAAGCGTGGATGTGTGAGGATATTCGGTGAGGCCATGTTTTGTCTCCCCTGTGATAGATTCACTGCCCCTCCTTTCCACCACCTCCCCCCCCCCCCCCCCCCCCTCCCCCCCACCACTGGCATTCATAGTCTAGGCTCACACATAAAGACCGGCCACTTGGATGCGAAAGGAGGTGTCAGCCGTGGCTCAGTGGGCAGCACTCTCGCCTCTGAGTCAGAAGGCTGTGGCTTCGAGTCCCACTCCAGATACTCGAATACAAAATTTAGTCTTGCACTCCCTGTGCAGTACTGAGGGAGCGCTGTACTGTCTCTCGGGTGGACGTAAAAGATCCCATGGCCACTATTTCGAAGAAGAGCAGGGGAGTTCGCCCCGGTGTCCTGGGGCCAACATTTATCCCTCAACCAACATCACAGAAATACAGATGATCTGGTCATTATCACATTGCTGTTTGTGGGAGCTTGCTGTGCGCAAATTGATGGCCGCGTTTCCTACATTACAACAGTGACTACACTTCAAAAAGTACTTCATTGGCTGTAAAGCGCTTTGGGACGTCCTGAGGTGGTGAAAGTTGCTGAAATAAATGCAAATTCTTTCTTTTAGTGCCTTTTAATGTGGAGAAACATCCTAAGGCACTTCACAGAAACGTAATCAAAAGGAACCGGTGACAAGTATATTAAAGCCATAAAACATAAAGGGGGACAAGAAAAAAACCATTACAGGCATCAATTTTTTTTTACATTTTCCTGTTATCTATTAAGTGTCAAAACCATCTGCAAAATGTCAAGTGTAGTCAATTCAAAAAGGAGCCGGAGACAGTAGGAGCACGGTTGCTTCTTTTTTTAACTCCATGACTAATGCATAAAGGAAGACTGCCTTTCGATAAGGACACATTGCTACATTCACCAGCCAAACTCAATTCCCAGATCTATTGTGACTGTAGTTTTAACTGTGTAAAGGTCAGGCTTGGAATCTGACCCAGTTCACTAAGCATACAAAATAATTAGTGTTCACTCCCCTCTTCCCATAATCTGCCCTCCTTAACATATTTTTGTCTGCACCAGATTGAATCTAACAACAAGCCATTCTGACCTGCACTCTGTAGATAATGAATGGTCGGGAGGGAGTAATTATGGGAGGTGTGTACAGTCTTAACTTGGTTTCCGGCCAGTCATAAACCAACCGAACTGTGAGTTTGCCTTCTGTAATTCATTCCCATGACTAGGTATTTCTAAAAGTGCATGCGTGGGATGTATTTGGCTTGCTTCTATTTAGTTGTTGGAGTAAAATGTCAGTGTTGGATTGATTGAATTACACACCAGGTGTTTTGCCATGTAATAAGGTGGATATCTGAAGTGCAGAACAATTTGGCATTTTCACACCCATTATGATAACTAAACGTATAATATGCAAGTTCTTTACTGAAAATGTGGAGAATCCATTGTGCAGTGTGTTTTTTTAGACAATTTAAATGCAAATGGAAATCTCTGAAGGTTTCAATGCGCAAGCCATGGATAAACTTAATTTCACCCTTTTTTATTTCCTTTTGACAGTCAATCCTTTTTACACCAAAAGTGTTGGGGGAGATTCTGAACCATACCTTCAAATATATTCCGATAATTAACCTGAGTATTTGTGTTGTGTTTAAGGAATTAGTTAATGGATCACATAGCAACATTGCTGTAATGTGGTAGAATTGTAGACCCCATACACACTCTGAAGAATTCTCTCAAGTCTAACGGGAGACCAGTACATGGAACTGCATACACAATATGTGGGGAATTAAATCCTTTTGCACTCAAAGTTTCGTACAACCAGTACATTTTGATCCTGTGTTACGCCATTGATTATCAGCCACCTGTATAATTTGTTTGCATTCCAATGGAATGGTAGCCATTTTTATTTCATTAAAAAACTGTTATCTTTGTACTGTTGGTGTCAGCCGTGGCTCAGTGGGTAGCACTCTTGCCTCTCAGTCAGTAGGTTGTGTGTTCCATTCCCATTCCAGAGACTTGAGCACAAATTCCAGACTGACACTCCCAGTGCAGTCCTGAGGGAGTGCCACACTGTCTGAGGTGCCGTCTTTCAGATGAGACGTTAAACCAAGACCCCCGTCTGCCCTCTCAGGTGGATGTAAAAGATCCTTCGACACTATTTCGAAGAAGAGCAGGGGAATTATCCCCGGTGTCCTGGGCCAATATTCATCCCTCAATCAACATCAAGTCTTTCTTTGTCACTTGCCTGAAAAATCCCCATTAAACAATGTTAGAACAGCCCAGCTACCGTCTGCTCCAGAAGGCCAACCAGGCCAACCAGTATCTGCTGGGATAACAACAGAAAATGCTGGAAACACTCAGCAGGTCAGGCAGCATCCGTGGAGAGAGAAACAGAGTCAACGTTTCAGGTCTGTGACCCTTCGTCAGAACTGGAAAAAGTTAGAGATGTAACAGGTTTTAAGCAGGTGCAGAGGCAGGGAAAGGGGGGAGGGAAGGAAAGAACAAAAGGGACGGTCTGTGCTAGGGTGGAAGGCAGGAGAGATTAAATGTTGCAAATGGGGATGGCAGAATCATCAACAGCTGCCACCTGAAAAAATAGGGGCAGGGGTTATGATCTGAAATTGTTGAACTCAATGTTGAGTCCAGAAGGCTGTAAAGTGCCTAATCGAAAGATGAGGTGCTGTTCCTCGAGCTTACGTTGAGCTTCATTGGAACAGTGTAAGAGGCCGAGGACGGAGAGGTCAGAGTGGGAGTGGGGCGGAGAATTAAAGTGACAAGCGACCGGAAGTTCGGGGTCACGCTTGCAGACTGAACGGAGGTGTTCCGCAAAGCGGTCACCCAATCTGCGTTTGGTCTCCCCAATGTAGAGGAGACCACATCGCGAGCAGCGAATGCAGTATACAGTATCTGCTGGGCAAGTTTATGCTGCAAAATAAAATCCACCCACTTTTCAATGTTTTTCTTGAGCTTTGTGTTGCAGCAAACATCCTTGAGGCAGATGTAATCAATGGCGCATAATCAACCCTATTCTTCTCTAAACCTCTTCGCATACAAATCTGGCAAAGTCATCTTGCAAAACACTTTAATCATGGAAAGTAATTTTTTTAAAAGAAGGATCTGCAAATGCAAAAAAGAACTTGCATTTCAATAGCACCTTTCACGATCACCGGATGCCCCAAAGCGCTTTACAGCCAATGAAATACTTTTTGAAGTGTAGTCAGTGTTGTAATGTAGGAAACGCAGCAGCCAATTTGCGCACAGCAAGATCCCACAAACAGCAATGTGATAATGACCAGATAATCTGTTTTTTTTAGTGATGTTGGTTGAGGGATAAATATTGGCCAGGACACCGGGGATAACTCCCCTGCTCTTCTTTGAAATAGTGCCCGTGGGATCTTTTACGTCCACCTGAGAGAGCAGACGGGGCCTCGGTTTAACGTCTCATCCGAAAGACGGCACCTCCGACAGTGCAGCACTCCCTCGGCACTGCACTGGAGTAATCCAAGATGTTAGAAGATTGAAAGGGAAGAGAATTTTATTTGACTTTCAAAAATATTGATGGCTGAGATTTCACACTGGCCATCAAAATATCTCATTTTATTACTTTACTCTTTTACTTTTATTCATTTTTTTAGCAATTTTTAAACTTTTATTTCAGAAAAGAGAGAAATAAAAAAGAAATTGGAAGTTACTTCACACAAAGGGTGGTGGAAATCTGGAACTCTCTTCCCCCAAAAAGCTGTTGAGGCTGGGGGGGTCAATAGAAAATTTCAAAACTGAGATTGATCGATCCTTGTTGTATAAATACAAGTTGTTGTTGTTAGGCCAAGGTATTAAGGGTTACAGAACCAAAGCGGGTGGATGGAGTTAAGAAACAGATCAGCCATGATCTCATTGAATGGCGGAACAGGCTCGAGGGGCTGAATGGCCTCCTCCTGTTCCTATAAGTAATTTGAAAGGAAGTTTTCAGTAACGTTTTCTAGGAAGGGAGGGTAGTGAGGCCTTAGTGCAGATCACTGTTTGCCAGAAATCACTGCACACTTCAAAAGTAATTCACTGTATGAAGCATTTGAAAATCTCCATTGCGATTGATGTACTAAATGCACGTGTCAGCTGTGGCTCAGTGGGTAGCACTCTTCACTTCTGAGTCAGAAGGTTGTGGGTTCAAGTCCCACTCCAGAGACTTGAGCACAAAAATCTAGGCTGACACTACAGTGCAGTACTGAGGGAGTGCTGCACTGTCGGAGGTGCCGTCTTTCAGATGAGACGTTAAACCGAGGCCCCGTCTGCTCTCTCAGGCGGGATGTAAAAGATCCCACGGCACTATTTCGAAAAAGAGCAGGGGGGAGTTCTCCTCGGTGTCCTGGGCCAATATTTATCCCTCAATCAACATCACTAAAACAGATAATCTGGTCATTATCACATTGCTGTTTGTGGGAGCTTGCTGTGCGCAAATTGGCTGCCGTGTTTCCCACATTACAACAGTGACTACACTTCAAAAGTACTTCATTGGATGTAAAGCGCTTGTGAGACGTCCGGTGGTCGTGAAAGGCGCTATATAAATGCAAGTCTTTCTTTCTTTACTTTTATTCTTTTATGTAGTTCTGTTGAATTGAAATAACCCTGTGTACTGGCTCATCCTAACCAGGTATTGGTGCAGATTATTCACCCTTTGCTGGATTTGACTATGGATCACAGAACAAGAAATGTCAAATATTTAACTTTGTCAGAGGTGTGCTTAAGTGAAGTTGATCTAGGCGCAGTAGCTATTTAATGAGTATCCCTGGGCAACCAGGTGCTGAGGTAGACGTCATGGTGCAGGCAAAATGAATAAGTAATTAGTTTCACTTTTAATATTTCCCAGTTGTAACTCAAAGCAGGTGGCGATAATGTAGAGGCCTTTGGCTTGCCATCTGTACTTTGTGACCAATGTGCTTTCTATAAACTTTCTGGTAATGGAGTGTGGTAGGTTTGGCAGAAGTCCCGATGTGTATTGAAAGCAATGCTGATGACTTTAATTCCAAATCATATACACCTGGGGCATCTTTAGCAGCCTCTGCAATCTGGATCAAAAGAGCATGTCTATAAATACAGGAATGTCTTGGCTTGTTCATCCATCTAGTTATTTGATGAGAACCACCTGATTTTCAACAGGCAGCACATCCCCTGGAGAGAGGATGAGCCTGCAAGAGAGCACCGTGGAATTTTAACAGGCCAGCCCGGGTGATTTGAAAGGTAATCAGTTTCTGAGACAGGGTTTTGAGTATTTTTTCTTCTTCAAAGGAAGAAGTCATAATTTAACGAGCTCCTCAAGGTGACCGGAACAATATTTGCATGGTTTGGATCATTCTCCCACAGAATATTAACACCATTATCTCTCACTCCAGTCTGCAGCTCTCCCAGTGTTGGCATTGTGCTATTCGCTGACAGCAACAGTGGAATGTTCTGCAGCACATTCACTGCATTATGGTGGAAGGTTACCGCGTGCCTTTGTCTAGCAATTTGATAGAGTAGACACAAAGGGGAGGCCATTAGTATAAGATAGTCCCCAAGAAATCAAATCAGGAATTCAGAAGAAACCTCTTTACCCAGAGTGGTGAGAATTTTTTTTTCTTTTAATTCGTTTTTGGGATGTGGGTGTCACTGGCAAGGCCAGCATTTATTGCCCATCCCTAATTGCCCTTGAGAAGGTGGTGGTGAGCCGCCTTCTTGAACCGCTGCAGTCCGTGCGGTGAAGGTACTCCCAGAGTGCTGATAGGGAGGGAGTTCCAGGGTTTTGACAATGAAGGATCGGCGATACACTTCTACCACAGGGAGTGGTTGAAGCGAATAGATTAGATGCATTTAAGGGGAGGCTAGATAAGCATATGAGGGAGAAGGAAATAGAGGGTTATGCTGATAGATTTAGATGAGGAAAGACGGGAGGAGGCTCGAGTGGAGCATAAATGCTGGCATGAACTGGTTGGGCCGAATGGCTTCTTTCTGTGCTGTATATCCTGTGTAATCCGTTGAACAAATGAGATCAGTTGAGCAGCAGGCATATTGGGTTCCCTTAACTTTTGATATCTAGTCCATTATACTTGGTAGATGCAGGGTGTTTAGAGCATATTAGCGTGATAGTGCATCCCAGGTAATGGTCTGCATTAAAAAGAAAAAGACTTTAATTAATTCAGCACATTTCATGACTTCAGGACATCCCAAAGCGCTTTACAAGGACAACAACAGCTTGCATTTATATAGCACCATTAACGTAGTAAAGCATCCCACAGGGGTGACAGGAGTGATTTTAAGCAAACAAAATTTGACACCGAGCCACACAAGGAAATATTAGGACAGGTGACCAAAAGGTTATTCAAAGAGGTAGGTTTCAAGGAGCGTTTAAAGGAGGAGAGGTTTAGGGAGGGAATTCCAGAGCTTAGGGCCCAGGCAGCTGAAGGCACGGCCGCCAATGGTGGAGCGATGGAAATCGGGGAATCCGCAAGAGGCCAGACTTGGAGGAGCGCAGAGATCTCGGAGGGTTGTAGGGGCTGGAGGAGGTTAGAGACAGGGAGGGGCAAAGCCATGGAGGGATTTGAAAACAAGGATGAAAATTTTAAAATCGAGGCGTTGCCAGACCGGGAGCCAATGTAGGTCAGCGAGCACGGGAGAGGGGAGGGGGGTGGGTGACTGGTGAATGAGACAGTGCAAGTTACAGCCAATGAAGTATTTTTTGAAGTGTAGTCATTGTTGTAATGTAGGAAACGCGGCAGCCAATTTGCGCACAGCAAGCTCCCACAAACAGCAATGTGACCAGCTAATGTTTTTTCTAGGTACCTGTATTCCGGTATTATGTTCCACGTTTGTCTTTTTTTTTAAATACCTCCATGTGGATTGGATCCGCAGCAAATAAAGCACATGATCCATGGGTCAAGCCATAGTCAAAAGTATTTTGCTAATCCAGTGTTGATGGAAGACAAACCAGGGGGTTACAGTAGCCTCATGTCTTAATTCAGTAACCAGTGTTTTAACTTTTGGTTTTACACATTTCCACATGAAGGAGAGATTTCAAGGCAACAATACTGTCTGGGAGAGAGTTTATAAGCAGGCGAAACATAAAAGCATTACAGCTCTATTCCATCCAGATGGTGTGCATGGATTGAGAATGTTGGGCTCTCGCTGGGGCAGTGCTTGTGTTCCTGGAATACGTATCCAAGGTCTGGTAACTTTTTTTTTCTTGGTGCATCTCCAGTCATGATCTTACGGAGGGCTTGAAATGATGGCAGGATCAGCAGCTGATGAAATTAACCAGTCTGCGAGCAGGGTAGAAACTAAATATATAGGTGCAGAATTAAAAAAAAACCAAATGAAACATGTGCTCACTGCCTCTTCTCTGTGTGCAGGTGTCTATTGGAAATGTCCTGCGCAGGAGCTTCCTTGTGCACGGGGAGCTTGCAACAGCCTTGGAATGCATCCGTTGGCTCGTCTGACTGGTCAGTCTGCTGTCAAACGGACTTGGGTCTCGATCTCGTTCTGCAGCCTCTGGTGAAATCACCTGCAATGAAATTGCTGGTCCCGGGCTCGTAAGCTAACAAGGTTGCCAGCTGTTAATTCAGGATGTGCTCGCTCTTCCGTAACCTGCTGCGTGAGGATCTAAATAAATCTCTTCGGAGGAAGAAGTGGATTAAATGACGACAATCTAAAACTGCATTGAGCTCCGGGCACTTTATGCGAGAGTGGAGAGGGACTTACCGTCCTTGAATGTATCTTTTCTTTTTCCATTAACAAAAGAGTGGAAAATGGATCCTGGTGAATCTGTTCTGTAATGAGTGAGTGACTTGGCTTTGCTGTCTATGACAAAGGAAGTTACAGGATCAGGCTGGTTCTCTCCATTTTTAAATGAAGCAGTTTACCCATTGGTAATAAAACTACAGATGTGAATTTGCAGTGGCTGCAGGGCAAATTCCGACGTATAAACGCTTTTGTGAAAACAGTATGTTCCTGACCCAGAGCAAAACCCATTCCCATTTTGTTATGCCCGTGCTGTCTGGGGCTGTGGATGCGGGAGATTCACATCAGGCCTGTGTAAATGGCTTAGGTGATTCTCCTGTGGATTTTAGCAATTAATAAAAACTCCACGGAGCTCACTAATTCAGTACTTTCTGGCAGGTGCACTGACTTGGGACAGCCCACTCTGTATCAGCCTTCAGAAGGAAACGCATTCAGCTTTGGTCATCTGGCCTTAAGCTAAATGTAGTTTCTTCAGCCTGGACTATTAATGGGTCTTCAGAGACATTTAAAAAGGCAAAGAGACATGGTTTAAACTGAATTATTTTTCTCCTGTGTTGTATTAAAGCATAAAAGAAAATTAAAAGAACTCCCATGATCTGAGAGGAGACAGCTCTTCGGATGCGGTCTTGTAGCTTCTGTTGCTAGACTATAATCAATAATTTAGTGAATAAAGCATGTAGTTTGAAGAGAGGCTGTACTGGCTACAATGAAAGTACTACCCATTCTTGTGGAGAATAAGCGATTGTGAAAACATGAGATGTACCTTTTTGTGAGTGATGGGTCATCAATGTAACGACTGTACCCCCACAGTAATGTTCAACACTTTTATTAAAAGCAGTTTCAACTTTCAATGTAAATGTGTGAGAGAGAGAGATACAAGATGGTGTCAGTGTCGGAAGAAAGACTTAAAAACGCATTACATAGAGCTGCCTAGTAGCCGGACTGGCAACTACACCGTGACAATTGATGTAGCCACATTGATTGGAAAATGTTGACATAGCAACTTACAATGGTAAATGTGGACACAAAAGCGTGACCTAAAATCATGATAACAGAGAGTGTGCGCCCAGTGCAAAGTATAACAATGTTGATAATAGGCAAGTGAGCCGGTAGATGCAGTGTCTTTGAAAGGCAGAGCAAGTCCAAGTAGTTTCTCTGTAAGACCAGTCAGCACGTGGAACTCCGAAGCACATTGCAGTGGCTGGATTAAAAGCAACTTCGTCAGAGATACGAGAACACACTCTCTGCCTGTCTTGAAGGATAAGGCAGAGGGAGACCCAAGAGAGGGATAGAAATTACTTGCAGAAATGTACTTTAAAAAAAAAAATCTCAAGCAAAAAACCAAGTTACTTCTGTGTACAGAAAATACACCAAAGAACAGGGGTCGCGCCCAGTTCTGATACTTTCCATTCATACAACGCCCATATTGATCATGTAGCCAATGTGCAAATATCTCATCCTTGCTTTCGGCAATTTCCTCCCCCCCCTGCACTGCCCCAATTTGGAAGAAGCCCCATTCTTTGGATCCCAGTTTGCAGACTCTGGATTCAGTCCTGAATGTGTCGACAACTCTTGCATAAATTTGATTCTTCACTGAATTAATTGTGCAGGCTTTGCTGAACTTCACACAGAAAAATGTCAGTTATTCCACTGTGATAGCAGGGTGAGTAAGATTCCGATAATGACTGCTTAAAAACAGTCACTAATGTCGAGGCATGCAGATGAGATAAACTGTAAGAATGAAGCTTAAATTGTTTTTGTCTCCTAAACACTCCAGATGGTATTCTTACCTTCGATTGATTTACAGGGATCTCTTGAAATGCACAATAGAAACACGCTATTAAATGTTTATTGAAAGGAAATTTCTCTGTTGGTGCTCTTGTTTTTTCTAGTGTAGGTTTACTGATGTTTGGAGAGGCAAGTAATGCTGTGTAAGTAGCCCAAGAGGTGATATGTCTTATGCTATACATTTTGATGAGACGTCGCACAACACCAGGTTATAGTCCAACAGCTTTATTTGAAATCACAAGCTTTCGGAGCGCTGCTCCTTCGTCAGGTGAAGTGAAGAGATGCATATATATGCTGTGCCTATATGCATCTCTTCACTTCACCTGACGAAGGAGCAGCGCTCCGAAAGCTTGTGATTTCAAATAAAGCTGTTGGACTATAACCTGGTGTTGTGCGACTTCTCACATTTGTCCACCCCAGTCCAACACCGGCATCTCCACATCATACATTTTGATGATATGCCTTAAAACCCAACTCTTTGACCAACCTTTGGTCACCTGTCCTAATATCTCCTTATGTGGCTAGGTGTCAAATATTGTCTGATAACACTCCTGTGAAGCACCTTGGGACATTTTACTACTTTAAAGGCGCTATATAAATGCAAGTTATAATATGGTAGAACTGCAGTATTACCTGTTTTTTAATCATGATAGATTACATAAACACTCATCACTACTGGTGTTTAAAATCACATTGTTACATTAGTTTTTCACAGACTGAGATCATCCTGCACAGAATCCATTTTGCTGAGGTAACATATGTAAGTAGAATTTAATTTATTTCTTTCCCACCATCATCAGGTTTTGACCTATTTTTGTGTTCAGCACCCTCTTGCCAGCTGAAAGCCCAGCAGACTCTTGCTCCTTGGCCTTTGGCAGTCTCTACCCTGAGCTGGTAGCCAGGTGGTACACAAGGATGGCACAGAGTTACTGCACAGAATTACATTACATAGAATTTTACATCACAGAAACAGGCCATTCGGCCCAACTGGTCCGTGCCGGTGTTGATGCTCCACATGAGCCTCCTCGCACCCATACTTCAAAATTCCATTGATTCTAGAACGGTTCCCGCGGATTGGAAGGTAGCAAATGTAACCCCACTATTTAAGAAAGGAGGGAAGAGAGAAAACAGGGAACTACAGACCAGTTAGCCTGACATCAGTAGTAGGGAAAATGCTAGAATCTATTACTAAGGACTTAGAAAATAATAATAGGATTGGGCAGAGTCAACACGAATTTATGAAAGGGAAATCATGTTTGACAAATTTGTTTGAATTTTTTGAGGTTGTAACTAGCAGAATAGATAAGGGGGAACCAGTGGATGTGGTGTATTTGGATTTTCAGAAGGCATTCGATAAGGTGCCACACAAGAGGTTATGAAACAAAATTAGGGCTCATGGGATTGGGGGTAATATACTAGCATGGATTGAGGATTGGTTAATGGACAGAAAACAGAGAGTAGGAATAAACGGGTCATTTTCGGGTTGGCAGGCTGTAACTAGTGGGGTGCCGCAAGGATCAGTGCTTGGGCCTCAGCTATTCACAATCTACATCAATGATTTGGGTGAGGGGACCAAATGTAATATATCCAAGTTTGCTGATGATACAAAGCTGGGTGGGAATGTAAGTTGTGAGGAGGATGCAAGGAGGCTTCAAGGGGATATAGACAGGCTAAGTGAGTGGGCAAGAACATGGCAAATGGAATATAATGTGGAGAAATGTGAAGTTGGCCACTTTGGTAGGAAAAATAGAAAAGCAGAGTATTTTTTAAATGGTGAGAGATTTGGAAATGTTGGTGCTCAGAGGGACCTGGGTGTCCTTGTACATGAATCACTAAAAGTTGACATGCAGGTACAGCACGCAATTAGGAAAGCAAATGGTATGTTGGCCTTTATTACAAGAGGATTTGAGTTTAAGAGTAAAGACATCTTACTGCAATTATATAGGGCCCTGGTGAGACCACACCTGGCGTATTGTGTACAGTTTTGGTCTCCTTACCTAAGGAAGGATATACTTGCCATAGAGGGACTGCAACGAAGGTTCACCAGACTGGTTCCTAGGATGGCGGGATTGTCCTATGAGGAGAGATTGAGTAGACTAGGCCTATAGTCTCTAGAGTGTAGAAGAATGAGAGGTGATCTCATTGAAACATAAAAAATTCTTGATAGGGTAGATGCAGGGAGGATGTTTCCCCTGGCTGGGGAGTGTAGAACCAGAGGTCTCAGTCTCAGGATAAGGGATTGGCCATTTAGGACTGAGATGATGAGAAATTTCTTCACTCAGAGGGTGGTGAATCTTTGGAATTCTCTACCCCAGAGGGCTGTGGAGGCTCAGTCGTTGAGTATATTCAAGACAGAGATCGATAGATTTTTGAATATGAAGGGAATCAAGGGATATGGGGATAGTTCAGGAAACTGGAGATGCGGAAGAAGATCAGCCATGATCTTATTGAATAGCGGAGCAGGCTCGAAGGGCCAAATGGCCTATTCCTGCTCCTATTTCTTATGTTCCTTTGTTCACCCTATCCGCATATCCTTCTAGGGACATAGGAACAGGAGTAGGCCATTCAGCCCCTCAATCCTGCTCCGCCACTCAACTAAGCCACGGATGATCCGTACCTCAACTCCATTCACCCGTCCTGGTTCCGCAACCCCCAACATCCTTGCCCAACAACTGTCAATCCCAGTAGTGAAATTCCCAATTGACCCGGCCTCCAGCTACTTGGGGGAGAGAGCTCCAGACCTCCACCACTCCCTGCGTGAAGAAGTGCCTCCCGACATCACCCCCAAACTCTCGCAGGTTTGCACCCGTGCCCCCACCCTCATCATCCCGGTCTCTTCCTTCATATAAGTGAAGTTCCAGGCCCCCTTTCTTCACCCCCCTGCCCCCCACCTATATTGAGGAGGGAGGATGGGAGCGGATGATCTGGAATTCACAAATGACATTTTGTATTGCTGAAGAATATTTTTAGCAGCTGTTCTATCTGCTTCTCCCAGTCTTGAATTGGCAAGGCAAGACATTTCTTTAATATTCAGATTCAAATCCACTTCAGCCGGTGATGAATCAGTACTGTCGAGACTGCCGAAAAGCCAGCCTGCTGATGTAACTCCTTGTAAAAGTGACACAATTCCACCATTAAATTCCTGACATACCTCTCGGGCAGCTGTGATGGAATTTCTGAAAGCACTTTGTTCTGTGTAGGTGGTTTCCAGTTGTTTTAGCCATAGAGCAATCAAGGGTAAACTGGTACGTCTACTTGATCTAATGTGTGGTAGAGAATGCTGTGTAAAGAATACTCACCGAGACGTGAGCACAAAATCTAGGCTGACGCTTCAGTGCAGGACTGAGGGAGTGCTGCACTGTCTGAGGTGCCGTGTTTCGGACGAGATGTTATGCCCAGGCCCCGTCTGCTCTCTCAGGTGGACGGGAAAGATCCCACGGCACTATTTGAGGGCGAGCAGGGGATTTTTCCCTGGTGTCCTGGCCAAATACTTATCCCTCAACCAACATCACAAAAATACAGACAATCTGGTCATTATCACATTGCCGTTTGTGGGAGCTTGTTGTGTGTAAATTGGCTGCCGCATTTCCTACATTACAACAGTAACTACACTTACCAACATAGAAAAATAGGAGCAGGAGTAGGCCATTCGGCCCTTCGAGCCTGCTCCGCTATTCAATATGATCATGGCTGATCCTCTATCTCAATACCATATTCCCGCTCTCTCCCCATACCCCTTGATGCCTTTTGTGTCTAGAAGTATTTCAAAAGTACTTTGTTGGCTGTGAAGCGCTTTGGAACGTCCTGATGTCATGAAAGGTGCTGTATAACTGCAAGTTCTTTCTTTCTTATTTCACATAATCAGGAATAGATGAAGCATCTGGACCGAGCATCATCATGTAGCATTCGATGGCTGTAATGTTGAGTGTCAGATGTGGCATTTGGTCCACGATTCACAGCTTGCTAAATAGTGAATACTAGAGTCTAGAGATTTAACAAATCAAGAAACAATGGAAAATAAAGCACACTTTTCTTTAACAAAAAATTAAAAGTAAATTCAGAGCCCGTTTGATTATAACACAAGTAAAGTTTGCAACAAAAAAAAACTCCCTTTCTCACCACAAAAAGGGGAATTATTTTTGAACCTACTTTCATACACGAGAACCGAGTGTAAGAGCCCCCTGGTATGTTTTATGTATATGATACTTTTGATGATTTAAGAAACTGTTTATGCAGATAATCATAACCCCCATGGATTAATTCGAGGGGCATTGCACCATTCGGGATGCTTATTGAGCGTGCATGTGTAATCGGCATCTTTCCTTTACATAAAATTTCTTTCTTGATGGTGATGACTCCTGCTGGGCCACAGTTCCTGGCAGATTGCAGGTACCCTGCACAAGTCGCAAATGGCGACTCTTCATTTGTGAGTCTGTGAAGTGGGTGTATTTTCACCCTATGTCGGGGTGTTAAAGCCAAACCGCAACCAATCCTCACGATATATACAGCACATTGCAGCAGAGTAACTGACAGATGGCAGCTATAAGGGATATTTGGGAGAATGAGTCGCAAGTCTATCTAACAAAGTAAAGTTGGCATATAACACACTCTTTAAGCGATGCATTGAATTTTTCCATTTTAGTTTATGACATTACACGGTTTCATACTGTGGATTAAGATGTGTCCTGAATTTGACTTCCAAATTAAGTGTGGCTTCTGCTAAAAGATTCTTCTTGTAACTAGCTATCTGGCTTGGCTGCGAGAAAGTGCAACAAATTGGTGGTGGGGGGGGTTATCCAAAAAAATGTTAACCCAGCTTTTTAAAAAATGTACGAGAGATTAAATTCAAAATGTTTTTATATTGCTAGGTTTCTGAATGTGGATCTCGCGCAGTCACTGTAATCGAAATGTAAAACTGTCGAGACTTGCTGAGACCAGCAGCCCAGGAGATCTGCTTATAAACAGGACTTCCTGGACGGAAACTGGTTTTAGTGAGTCCTGGAGGTTTTATCGTTTGGTTTGTAGTTGGCTGCATAAGACCAGTGCTTGGGGAACACCACGATAGCAATAATGTGAGTCTTGCACAATATAGAAACATTTTAAATGTACATCTCTGGGGTTCAGTACAGAATAAATTGGGGGGGGGAGGAGAGAGATCCATACCAGACACAGCGCTGGGAAAATCAGGATTTACTTGACTCCCTGCATTTGTAAAATGTGACAGTTTCATAAGCGGTTTTCAACATCGTCATTTAAGGTATTTTTTTCCTGCTCAATTTTTCTGCCAACTTTCTTCCTTTTTCCAAAGGCGTTAGGTTCGCGCTCGGGCACCAAAAGGTGGCAAACCCCCTCTGCTATCCCACCCAAGTAGCCATCCTTCATATGTGAGCCGACACAGTGAGTGTTGTCAGGCTATTCAATTGGGTGAAGGGTGGGGGTTGGAATGTCCACTCCGTGTGATATTGTCTTCACCCAACTTCCACACACTTGCACTTCCAGCAGATGTTGTTGGTTAGTGATCAGGGCCAGGGGAACCCTGGCCAATTTATCACCCGCTCCCCGCCCCCCCAACCAGGAGTGTTGAGGCTAATTGATTCGACCCTACCACTACCCCAGCTGAAATAAGCTAACCTTGCACAGATTGAATCTGGAGAGCTTCCTGCTCCGTAGGACACAGCTTAACCAGCTGGACTATTGGGATCCTTTATGTAATTCTAAGGTATTTTGAACAAATCAAAATTCCAGTGGCTGCTCCCAGGAAGCAAGCTATTAAAAGCATAAACCACAGATATTGGATCATTTTATATGAACTTGCTTAGTTATCCAGAACTGAATTCTTTGCTGTAGTCGATGCGGTCAGCCCGTTCTTTTTTTCTTGCACATTCCAGCAGCTACTTGGATTTTAGTGCTTACTGCATGAAATGGAAAGTGTTACGATGGTAGGTCAAATCTCATTTAAAATTAAGTACAGGTTATACAGTCTTATGGGGAAAACCTGAACATGGTGTTCCATAACTACCTTTCCATAAGTGCCTTTGTTACCTCTAGACTTGACTATTCCAACGCACTCCTGGCTGGCCTCCCACGTTCTACCCTCTGTAAACTTGAGCTCATCCAAAACTCTGCTGCCCGTGTCCTAACTCGCACCAAGTCCCGTTCACCCATCACCCCTGTGCTCACTGACCTACATTGGCTCCCGGTTAAGCAGCGCCTTGATTTAAAAAAAATTCTCATCCTTGTTTTCAAATCCCTCCATGGCCTCGCCCCTCCCTATCTCTGTAATCTCCTCCTATTCAAGAAGGAGTTAGATATATTTCTTAAGGCTAAAGGGATCAAGGGATATGGGGAGAAAGCAGGGACAGGGTACTGAATTTGGATGATCAGCCATGATCTCATTAAATGGTGGAACAGGCTCGAGGGGCCGAATGGCCTACTCCTGCTCCTATCTTCCATGTTTCTAGCCCCACGACCCTCCAAGATCTATGCGCTCCTCTAATTCTGGCCTCTTAAGCATCCCTGAATTTAATCACTCAGCCATTGGCGGCCGTGCCTTCAGCTGCCTGGGCCCTAAGCTTGGAATTCTCTCCCTAAACCTCTCCACCTCTCTCTCCTCCTTTTAAGACGCTAATTAAAACCTACCTCTGTGACCAAGCTTTTTGGTCACCTGTCCTAATATCTCCTTATGTGGCTCGGTGTCAAATTTCGTTTAACGCTCCTGTGAAGCACCTTGTGATGTTTTACTACGTTAAAGGCGCTATATAAATACAAGTTGTTGTTCATCTTCAACCCTACTGCTTTGTTTCATTAGATTTGTAATTCTAAGCAACGTATAATATTGTACATTGTGTTTAATTTTACGCCTTACATAATAGTGAATGCTTACATAGAGAAAGCTCTGTCCTTGTGCGGGAAAACAGTTTCCACTTATAAAGTGTAGGATGGTTTATTTAGAAACTAGCCAGTTGTGGCAGAAATACTGATGCGTGTGTGTGACTGAGTAAATGTTTACTCACTGAGGTAAATATTTTTGACGTTCAACTGATTTTCCTCTCTGAAAATGTCTTGAATTTCATTATTACTTGTTACAAGTTGTGAAACTGACACATTCAAATAGAAAGGCTTTTAACGTTGAATACTGTAAGGATGTTGGGACTTTCAAAATATTACTGTAACTGCTCCACAAGTGATTTTCTGTAAACGTGCCGTGATGAATTACAAAAATGCACGGAATTACAGTATATTCACTGGCTTTGAATGGAAAATAGTCTTGTTTGCTTGAGTGTCCCTATAAGGTGCTCCAAGATGAGATAGAAAGAAAGAAAGACTTGCATTTATACAGCGCCTTTCATGGCCACCGAACGTCGCAAAGCGCTTTGAAGTACTTTTTTGAAGTGTAGTCACTGTTGTAATGTAGGAAACGCGGCAGCCATTTGCGCACAGCAAGCTCCCACAAACAGCAATGTGATAATGACCGGATCATCTGTTTTTTTTAGTGATGTTAATTGAAGGATAAATATTGGCCCCAGGACACCAGAGAGAACTCCTTCTCTTCGAAATAGTGCCATGGGATCTATTGCGTCCACCTGAGAGAGCAGACGGGACCTCTGTTTAACGGCTCATCGAAAGACGGCACCTCCGACAGTGCAGCACTCCCTCAGTACTGCACTGGGAGTGTCAGCCTAGATTTTTGTGCTCAAGTCTCTTGGAGTGGGACTTGAACCCACAACCTTCTGACTCTGAGGCGAGGGTGCTACCCACTGAGCCAGGGCTGACACTCAAACCAGTCAAGAACTGTAATTGTGTCAGCAGCAGTGATGCTTTATTTGCTATCTTTGCTTCAGGTCACAAACATAGTGGCTGCTTCCGT
Source organism: Squalus acanthias (assembly GCA_030390025.1). Taxonomy (NCBI): domain Eukaryota; kingdom Metazoa; phylum Chordata; class Chondrichthyes; order Squaliformes; family Squalidae; genus Squalus; species Squalus acanthias. Next base: position 95,070,269 of record CM059437.1, on the reverse strand, counting down.
GTCTCTTGGGTAGAGAGGGGAAAGACCAATCAGGGTCCCCACTCCTAGTTGCTATCTGTCAGGGGAAAGTGCAGGTGTTTGGATGTTAATTGATAAGTTTGAGCTCTGTTGTAACAGCCCCACTCTTGGTCAAATAACCTGCCCACAGTCGTGTCTAGGCTAACGCATTAATATCCACCTGGGTGGTGCACCATAGGATCAGAGGAACAGGAGCAGGCCATTCAGCCCCTCGAGCCTGCTCTGCCATTCAATTAGATCATGGCTGATCTGTACCTCAACTTACCCACCTTTGCTCCATATCCCTTAATACTCTTCCCTAACAAACATCTATCAATCTCAGTCTTGCAAGCTCCAATTGTCCCCCAGCATCCACAGTCTTTTTGGGAGAGAGAATTCTGGATTTCCACTACCCTTTGTGTCAAAAAGTGCTTCCTGATTTCCCTGCCAAATGGCCTAGCTCTAATTTTAAGATGATGTCCCCTCGTTCTTGATTTCCTCCACCAGGGGAAATAGTTTGTAACTACCCTATCGAATCCAGTAATAAGGAAGTGATTGAAACTATGAAAAGTCACATTAATGAACAGCCGCCTGTACTAAACTGAGGAATTGACCATAGGGGGCTCCTGAGACCTTGTCCATTAATCACCCTGCCCTATTGCAGGCGCTGTAATAGAACCATAGAAGTTTACAGCACAGAAGGATGCCATTCAACCCATTATATCTGTGCCAACTCTTTCCTCCTTCAAATATTTATACACTTAAAGAATGCAATGGTCTGTGCCTCAATTACTCGGAAGCATTCCATGACCCAACAACGCTTTATTTGTCCTAAGCCCCTCGAGAGCAAATTTAAATTGATGCACCCTTATCACTGACTCCCCAACCAGAGGATATATTGTTACCCTATTCATTGATAAAACCCTTAGTAATTTAAAAAAACCTCTTTGCCTTCTCTGCTCCAGTGGAAAATTCCTTCAATCATCCTTGCCTATCTTCAGTTGCCCAATGCCATATTGCCATCTTTGCATTATTGCTTAATTTATCCTGACCAGATTTGTAGGATATACATGTAATTGGCAATTCAAAGTTCAAAATGCTCAAATCAGGCTGTAGTCCCTATTAATTGGTTGCTACTGTGTGACTATATGGCTTATTAACATATTACGGTCTCCATTAGTAGGTTGGAGGTGTTTGTTTTATTTTTAAACATGTCGATAACCTGTTGATGGGGCGTGTAATCTGTTGGTGTGCGGAGAGTAAAATTGGATGGGCTTCCAGTTGAGCTTGCGTCTCGCAGCTCCTGATCGTTTCCGGGACGTTCTGGGCTCCCTCCCCTCCTCCCGAGGAGAAACTTCTTTACCAAGAGAGTGGTTACAATGTGGAACTTGCTACCACATGGAGTAGTTGAGGCAAATAGCATAGATGCATTTAAGGGGAAGCTTAAGTACATCAGAGACAACGGAATAGAAGGATATGGTGATAGGGTGAGATGAAGTAGGGTGGGCGGAGGCTCATGTGGAGCATCAACACTGACATAGACCTGTTGGGCCAAATGGCCTCTTTCTGTGCTGTGAATTCTATGTCAATCTAGACTCGGCGCCCCTGACCCAGATATAACCAATTTGTTGGGGCACTTTTTTTTTATTCGTTCATGGGATGTGGACGTCGCTGGCAAGGCCAGGATTTATTGCCCATCCCTAGTTGCCCTTGAGAAGGTGGTGGTGAGCCGCCTTCTTGAACCGCTGCAGTCCGTGTGGTGAAGGTGCTCCCACAGTGCCGTTAGGGAGGGAGTTCCAGGATTTTGACCCAGCGACGATGAAGGAATGGCCGATATATTTCCAAGTCAGGATGGTGTGTGTGAGTTGGAGGGGAACTTGGATGGGTAAATCAGCATTCCATGGGAATTGATGGTCCTTGCAATTTTATTTCTTTTATCTTTCTTTTTCCTGGGATAAACTAAAAAATATGTTTATCCATTGTAATGCAAAAGACGCTCTCTTCAGGGGTGAAGAGAACCGTGTCTATTTTAATAAACCCCTTGTTGAGAATGTTGCTGTGGCTATTGGTTGCTTATCTCTTTTACAGATTTTAAGGTTTCCTGCCTTGCAGGTTAACGGGTTCGACAGGATCACTTGATTTTTAGGAAGGTGAATTGATTTCATTTTAAAGTGCAAGCGTTTTGTATTGTGGAGGAATTGCTTTCTTGTGGATGCTGACTTTCCTGACACCCGTGAATGACCTGGGGGAGGAAGGGGAGGCAAACTGTGTCATGAGACAACAGGAAATTGGTAAGCGAGATGATATCAAGGAGCCAAATGAAAAGTTGAATGCGTAGGGGACTCGTCTAACTGATTTGGGTTTAATGATTATCACCTGCCCCTCCTGAAACATTCAATTCTATTCAAAAACTCCAGTTGCAGTTTCCCCTGAAGTCAAGCAGTGAAATGCAATATTGGATTCAAGTCTGTTGCAAAGTTGAAAACCAGAATCCTAGAATGGCTACAGCACAGAAGGAGGCCATTCGGCCCGTCACGCCTGTGCCGGCTCTCTGCAAGAGCACGTCAGGAAACTGAAGTAAAATGGTGCCAGGGAAGCCCGAAGGAAATAAAATGTCTGAACCTTCACTGCTGTTCCCGGTGATGTAAATGTGCCTTGAACAGGGTAAAAACATGTATTTAATAGTCATTCATCATTGCATTGTAAAAGGGGAAATCCATACTTCAATTTACATGTCATAGGCATCAGACAGAATGAAATATAACTAACCTTTTGTAAATGGAGATTTCTTTAAATCTCCCTGAGATTGTCCCCTCCCACTAATTGCCCTTTTATGTCAGACTGTGGTTTGTGGTAATGTCATTATATTATTGAATGAGCTTCTAATACGCAGATCGTTATCGTGTAAAGATTTTAATTTCCCATCTGTATTTTGCAACTGATTTTACAGTAAACTCGGTAAACCTACTCTGCCTCTCTAACTTCATTACCCGTCACTGTTGCCTTTTCTGCTTTGAGCCAAGAGGAACAATATCTGCGCATACAAGGCATCCCGTGCAGACAATCTATTGCAACAAACCTGAGTGATGTGGCCTGTTCTTCTATTTATTTCTGCCTCCTAATGAGTTTGTCTTACAATTCTGTCTTTTGTTTCCCATCCTTAGAACATTACACATATTTGTCATTTAACGGAATGCTTAAGCTAAGCAGAGCTTTAAAACTTTATATTCAGTTATATAGATTGTTAAAACGAACACGTGTGTTTTACAGCGCTTAATTTCAATTCTGAATATTAAAAATTACAGTTCTAACCCTATACCTTGCTTGAATTGTCCTGAAACGCTCTCCATACAATACACATTCTTCTTGTATTCTATTGAACACTTTTGAAAATTTTCCAATAAAAATTGATACTGTTGCAGCACAATAGCATATGTTTAACAGAAACTTGGCTTTGTTTAAAGCCCCAGCTACTACTGTAGCAACATGATTTTTCTCTCTCTCTCTCTCTCTCTCTCTCTGCTTCCCGTACCAGCCATCCTCATGGCCTCTGAGTGAAATTGTTGATTGGTGCCAAAGTTGTGCTGTGGGCTCGTGCCAAAATTGAGACGAGCCAGTCTTATTTCACACAGGACTCTTCCAGTTACAAGAGAGGATAATTTCGTTTTGTTTACTTCAGGATGAATCCGGATTAAAATCCAGGGCCTGGAAGTGAGAGGATAGTGTGCGAATGATTCTCTGGTTATTATCTCATTGCTGTTTGTGGGAGCTTGCTGTGCGTAAATTGGCTGCCACGTTTCCTACATTACAACAGTGACTACACTTCAAAAGTACTTTGTTGGCTGTAAGGCACTTTGGGAGTCCTGATGTTGTGAAAGGCGCTGTATAAATGCAAGTCTTTCTTTAACCTAACAAAAATCTATCAATCTCCGTTTTGAAATTTTCAATTGACCCCCAGCCTCAACAGCTCATTGGGGGAGAGAGTTCCAGATTTCCACTACCCTTTGTGTGAAGAAGTGTTTCCTGACGTCACCCCTGAACGGCCTAGCTCTAATTTTAAGGTTATGCCCCCTAGTTCTTGACTCCCCCACCAGAGAAAATAGTTTTTCCCTATCAAATCCTTTAATCATCTTAAACACATCAATTAGATCACTCCTTAACCTCTATACTATAGGGAATACAAGCCTAGTCTATGCTAATATTTTAATGTTTTTGTATTATAGCTGATAGTTACCTAGGCAGCTATTATCTAATCTTATAAAATTTGGATGTTAAAATGACTCCTGAATATTTGGGTAATAACTTTAAATGTGTACACGTAATGCTAGTCTTATCATGCCAGTGATTGTTTTGGCTTGAGGAAATCTGATATAATAATAAACACATGCCTTCAAGGTTATTGCTTTTTATTAACTGGTGAAATGGTTCCCCTTTTGGCTCAATGCAGAAAGGCATTGGTACTGAGGCATACAGACCAGGACGATCCTTGCTAAGATCCCGCACTCCTATGACACCTGTCCTCTTCAAGCTTCGCTGGCTCCCTGTGCCCCACCAAATTGACGTCAGAATTCTTCTCACTTTTAAATCTCTTCGTGGCCTTGCCCAGCCTTATTTTAGTGATCTGCCTTGTGCCCGAGTGCACAGCCTCCACTCGCCTAATGTTATTCTTGTGCCCTGCTTCACTATTGGTGACTGACTGCTCAAATAGTGACTACTCCTGCCTGTTGGGACTTCCTGCCCTCTCCACCTTGCCACCTCCCTCCCTGCTTTCAGAAACCGCCTCAAAACCTTTCTCATTGACCATATTATTGGCCTGCCCCACCCTAATCCCCCTCCTATTTCCCACTTTTTTTGCTCAATGTGAATTGCGTTGAGAAGTCTTTTTGTGTTGGCGAAATGCAAGTTATGGTCAAGACTCTTTTTTACAATTGGTCTCAGTGCCACTGAGCTTTGTAGATGGAAAAAAATCAGCCCGTTTTCCCACTGCTGTCCATTATCTTTTAACTCCTGGTAAGTGGAGAAAATGTGGACAAGATGAAGTTCCTCCATGACACCCGCCATGGTTAAATTGCTCGCCAATGCTCACATGAAGTAGGGCCCCTTGAAGGGCTGCTGGCACCTGTGGAGTCATGTCACAGTCTGATTCAATAATTTGGAGGTGAGGAACGGGGGGAAATAATCAATGAACATGAAATGGATCCTTACTTCTCCTGATCTCAGCGGGAGGTCATAAATATTGATGAGCTTTTAAATCTCGTGTGTACAGACTAGAAATTTTAAACTGCAGGGATTGTTGGACTTTCCTGTAGTGGAGAGGAACACACAATTTTAATGCTTGTTATGCGGTAAGTATACCAACTGTATAAAGACATGAACTGGATAGCTCAATGTTCTCAAATACAGAATTGAACACTTCTGGGCTTTTTTTGTACTGGTGGGGGAGGAAGAGAGGAGAAGAAGAATTTTCATAACTAAATGGAGCACCACTGATGTGAATTTAAAATGACTCAGGTTCTAGGGAAAATCAAGTCTGCACCATTCTATTAATACTTACTGACATATGTAAATATCTGCAAATAGACCTAAAAGAATTTAACATAGTTGGGGTTAATTTTGATACATTACTTGCAATTACAAAAGACAATCGCTTTGTATTTCACTGCAGTCATTGTGTTTACCTGTTTCTGAAACCCAATAAAATCTGATAACTCTCAGTACAGCACTACATTTTGGGTCATTAATTGTATAGCACTCCTAAAAGGGAAATAAATGTAACCACTTTTAAAGCTTGCAGGTCATTCAATTACCTGCTGGAAATCTTCTGAATCATATTTTGAAAATGTGCTGATACAGCATTGGATACTATCAACATCATTATCATGTGCATACAAAAGATGTCATCGCTCACTTTCAGCATTAGGAAATTGCCCAGAAATGGCAATTTTTTTGTAACCGGAAACTAGTCCTTTTTTTTTGGATAGTGGAGATTAATAAAAGGCAATAAATAGACTATTGCCAATTGGGGAGAGGAAAATGCAACCATGCTCAAGATTGACTAATATCAGTAGATTCTTACTGGGAGACTGCTTGGGTATGTTGGGAATAAGTGAGACATAGGCCGTGATTTTGCCGGCGCTCATGGGGCGAGTTCGGAGGCGGGTCCGCTGTCAAAATCAAAATGATTGACGGCGGGGTTGGAACCCGCTGCGAACCCGCCTCCATGTAAGTTTCCAAAGTGTCGGGTCTGCGATTTCAAAACAGACCCGACACCAAGCGGCGGGGGAGGCATTTAAGATAGTTAAATGCTTGTTAACTACTATTTGGCCAGCCTATTTCTATTTTACCACTTTTTTAACGAGGTTCATGACGTTAAGAGATCACGTCAGGTAAGTAGGTCGGGTTCTCTGTCTCCCCATTGCTGTGAATAGGTGACAGCTGCAAAAGTGGTATGAAAGGTACCATTTCACAGCTGGTCACTTTCTAATGTCAGAAGCTTGAACCTTCAGGGCTTGGAAGACACTTTTGAGCTATATGCAGTTTGGAAGTGTTTGGAGTAAACTCTCTATCCACTGTCACCGCCTTGGAGCAAGCTCTCTCACCATTGACAGATCGTTTCTGTCATCTCAACTTCAGCTGCCATTTATTCCAGCAACATCGGTGCCCTTGAAAAAAATCTCACCTTGGTCCTCGGAATCCCTCCATGATCAGCCCCAACACCAACATCACCAGGCACACCAACAACAGCAGCAACCTTCTCCGCAATCACCTGATGCTGCACAGGACGCAGGGCATCAGCACCCGACCACATTGCTGCCAGGGAGGGAGCAATGGCATCACCATGGCCAGATTTACTTCACTTGATGCTGTACACCCTGGCTGCCACATGATGCGCCAGGTTGACACCACCCCACACCAGCACCGTGAAGCTTCCCTACAATGTTCAAGCCATTCCTTTCACACTCCTCACAATTGGGTGGCGGGGGTGGGGAAGTTATGTCTCAGCATTTACTGGAACTCACTAAGACACTTCCAAAGGTTAGCGCAGATCTGTCCAATAAGGTAAAGTGTTGAAAATGTAGATTTCAATATTTGACAACACATTAACAGAAACTTCACATGAACATTGGCTAAACCACCCAAGTGCCTACCCTTGTGTGTTGTTAGTTCGTATGCTTGCAGTAGAATGAGGGTGAGTGTGAGGGGTGGCTGGTGAGATGGGGAAGTGATAATGTAGATAGAGAGGGATGGGTGGATCTGCAAGGTAAGTTGGTGTGAGTAAGGATGTGCAGGAGTAGGGTAGGGAAGGCAGAGTGATAGGGATGTGATGGAGTGGCACAACAGGATGAGGTTGAGTGTGGCTTGGCAGTAACATTTTGTGATCTACTCAGAACATTTAAAGGCTTGCGCCACTGCAGCCTGGTCCTCCTGACGACATCCCTGCTGTGCCCTCCTGTGCAATGTGCAACCAGGCAGCGTTGGTCTCCTGGGGAGGTCTCTTCCGCCCATGGGAAGGGAAGAGAACCTCCCTGTATGCTGTGACTCCCTCCATAAGCATATGGAGGGAGTCATGGGAGAGCCTGGGTGCAGCCGTACACCTTTGTGCAGTGTTTGCAGCACCTCAATGCTGTAGAACACTGACGAGCACAAATGTCAAAATCAATTTGGACATGGCCCCTTTAAGGAAACCGACTAATGACGCATCATCAAATGACCCGCTTCCTATTAATTGGCCTGGAAGCTCGCAGGGCGGGCTTAACAAGCACTATTAATGTAAAATCACTTGGACAGTGCGGGCTGCAGTAGGCAGCAAGCTGGGACCGCAACACCGACTCTGGCCGCCTCAGTCGGCGAAATCGCGGCCATAATTTTCAAATGGACCCTGTAGATTTAGAATCATAGATGTTCCAGCATAGCAACAGGTCCTGCGGCCCATCGAGGCCATGCCGGCGTTTTTCACCACGAGTCATCTAGTCTAATTCCACTCTCCTGCTCGGTCCCCAGACCTTTTAATATTCCTCTTTTTCAAACAAATGTCTAATTCCTTTTTTAAAAGAATTTATGAACTCTGCTTCAGCAATGATTCGTGGCAGAGAATTCTACACTGTGACCACTTATTTTTCTAACCTCCCCTTTAATTCTTTTAGTGATTTATCTTAAATGTGTTATCATCTCACTGACAAGTAAGGAGGAGTTGGGGGAAAACTGTCTACTTACCTTGTCACAGCCCTTCACAATCTTGAAGAACGTAGGAACATTGGAACACAGGAACAGGAGTAGATCATTCAGCCCCTCGAGCCTGTTCTGCCATTCAATGAGATCATGGCTGATCTGTGATCCAACTCCATATACCTGCCTTTGGCACATATACCTTAGTACCTTTGGTTAACACAAAACTATCAATCTCCGATTTAAAATTAACAATTGACCTAGCATCAATTGCCATTTGCAGAAGAGAGTTCCAAACTTCTACCACCCGTTGTGTGTAGAAGTCTTTCCTAATTTCACTCCTGAAAGGTCTGGCTCTAATTTGTAGACTATGTCCCCCTAGTCCTAGAATCCCCAACCAGCGGAAATAGTTTCTCTCTATCTACCCTATCTGTTTCCCTTAATATCCTGAAAACTTTGATCAGATCACCCCTTAACCTTCTAAATTCTAGGGGATACAACCCTAATTTGTGTAATCTCTCCTCGTAACTTAACCCTTGAAGTCCGGGTATCATTCTGGTAAACCTACGCTGCCCTCCCTCCAAGGCCTTCCTAAGGTGTGGTGCCCAGAATTGCTCACAGTGCTCCAGGTGTGGTCTAACCAGGGTTTTGTACAGCTGCAGCATAACTTCTACCCCCTTGTAT